>VJWM01000205.1:0-340467 GCA_010909165.1 Anthoceros angustus
GAGCTGAAGGATTCCAACAGGTGGGAATGCGCGCTCTAGAAGATCTCGGGATGAAGTGGGGAGGTTTAAGGGCACAAGGCAAGTGGAGGGCACATGCATTTAATCGAACGGGGTCACAAAGGGAAGAACATGCCGTAGCGGAGGAGGAACCCATGACAGCCTACACCTAGGGTCACCAGTCGAATCAGCAGCAGGACGGGTGAAGGAGGAGAAGATAAAAGGGAAACGGCAGTTGTCCCCCTTCGTGCAGGGATGAGTTGTCGTCACACTAGGGAGGTTGAACGATAAAGGGTAGCCAAGCTGGGTGCATCACCAACCCCTAGGAGAGGAGGAAGGGGTTAATTTCGACTGCCAGCCCGCGAGTCTGCTGACGAGCTCAAGGACATTTTTGGCGACATCCTCATTGACCTGCCCAAATCAAGTGGGACATAAAGTGACATCATTATGCGGAATTGTTGTGGAGGGGATGGGCATGTGATCAAATTTTCCAATCTGAATTTCAGTGCCAGACCTCGACTCGGGCCTACCATGGCTCAGACTCAAAGTGACCTTCTCGGCACCAGCACGCATGGCTCCTACTTGGTCGAGTGTGCAGGTGGACAAGAGAAGCTGCTCAAGGAAAAGTTGGTGGGTCCGAGGCAAGAACAAGGTAAGGTGAGGACCGCAGACGGAGGCGGGAAGGCCCCCTGCCTGCGCAAGGCGTAAAATTGAGGGCCATGTCCTTCCAATGTGGAGGCTGGCCTTAGTGAATCAAGTCAAAGAGGCGACGCCACGATTGAGGAGCTCCAATGCAATGAGGTCTCACAAGTCCAAGAGCGTGGAGACAATGGCGCCCGGAGGAATTCCAAGAAGTCGCTGAGTGGAGATACAAGCCGGAGAGAGAGACGGGCAAGCTAGGGCTGTAGAAATAAGAAAGAGGCGGCCAAACCAAGAAGGGCCAGAGCAACAGCCACTCAGAGGAGTCCAAGCAACCACCGTATGAAGTGAACCACCACGTGGCTACTAAACCGCCACCGTCAAGGGAAGGAGGAACCAAGGTGGGGAAGCCACCCTGGGCTGTGAGCGCCTTGTATGGGGAGGGGCGTAACCTCGAACTCCGGTGAGGCACCGCCTGGGATTGTCCACGGAGGAGAGGGTAAGGACCTCTCAGATCGTATGATTGTATTGAGACCGCGCGCCCTCGGATGAGATGCTCGTGTCTTCTGCTTCTACAGGAGCGGGTGCAAAGTCACCTAATGTGTATGTGGTTGCTGGGACAGGGCCGAGGGGCGTAACCACCGTCAGACATCTTGACGCCACGGGCGCGCACTGTGGTCTCTTTGAATAGAGCCGGCGCCTACCTCCAAGTGGTTTTGCAGCCGAGGAGATGAGGGTATGGAGGCTGCAGGCATGGAGGAGGAGACACGTGTGGCGCCGCCCAACATGAGGAGCCGGAACAACAGCATGAGGCCAGGCGCGACGCCCACGCCCACGGGAGGCATGAGAAACCGCAGTAGCAAGCAGAGCGGCGGGTGGTTTTGGGAGAGAATCGCCTGACTGAGGTATGGGGCGGAAGGAGAGCTAGAGGGGACCCCTTTGTGGGCCTGAGGGCTAGGCAAAGAATCATGAGGGCGGCAAATCACGTGATTTTAGGGGAGCCACATATCACATAGGTCCGGGTTTCTTTTCGGGTTAGGGATAGGATGTTTTCAGAGACTGAGCCGTGAGAGTTGCCTCGGATTGGTAGGAGCGCCGGTAGAGGGCTACAATTTTTAGACACCGGAGAGAAGCGAACGAACTGCAGGATGTATAAGAGACCCTTGTCTCTTCTCTATACATTTGTGTGTGGAACTCAGGTGGTGTCGATGCCAAGGTTGATTCCACGCATCGAATCGGTCGATGCACCGCCACATAAGAAGACCGGAAGATCCTCGGGCCGGTCGAGAGCGGAGGGCTAAGCTGGCAGTGAACGGTGAAGGACGCCAGGCCAAGGGGCAAGAATTCCTGGAAGGTTGGGGTGAGATCGCCACTGAGCGAATCGCCAAGTACCGACTGCGTTTTTTCTCGCCCTCCTTCTAAACTGGCCGCCATCGTAACGTGTTCACCCTATCCGTGGTGAGGTCTGTGGTGGCCTGGCAGTGAGGTCTGCAGGGAAAGGGAGCGAGGAGTATCTATGTGTGGTAGAGGGAGGTTCTGGAAAAGGGAAAGGAGAGAAGTGTGTCAATGAGGGGAGTATGCGTAACATTTTGAGGAAACGGGAAAGTTAGAAAGGGAAAAGTGAGCGATGAGATCGCAAGTGTGGGCTATGGACTTTGGGGGTAGGAAATCTAAGGGGCTTTTTTTGGTAGGTTGGAATAGTAAAATAAGGCGAAAAGGAGAACATACTGATAGCATCTGACTGACCCGCTGAGTATACTCCTGACCCGAGGCAACGCACTCGAACCACCATACAGCACCGGACTACTGCACGATAAGTCCGGACCCCACTCCGGGTCAAAACGTGATAAGCACGCTGTGGAAAGTAACTTAGGTTGAGTCGTGAGGATGTACTAAGCTGGGCGCGCCACGTGGACGGCCCCGAGTGGAGGTCGCATGCAGCAGCCAGACCGCGGGGCCGCAGGTGGTATTCACGCCCGCGGATCGCGCCAAGGCAGAAGGCCGTAGTACGCGCGTAAGGGCCGCAGTAAGCGGAGGCGAAGGTCGTAAGCCATGCACCTCCGCGCTACGATAGGAAGAGGCGCCTTCCGCCGTTACTCCCAAAGGCGCGGTCAAGAGGGAGGGTCATTTCGCTAGCAAGGACAATTCGCAGCCTCAAGGCCCGCAACCCGGCCTCCGGCTTATCTTTGAGCGCCAAGCATCTTCGAGCGCGGCTCACCGATGTTGGAGCCGAACCAAGCGAAAGGAGGGCGATCGCCGGACTGGCCAGCCACAGAACAAGGGAAGAAGAAGGCGATGGCACCCAAAAAGGTCATGGAGGTCCGGGGAGCCATGGAACCTCGTAGAGCGCAACATTGTGACCCGCTATCCGGACTTTGGGCCCCGGCCGGAGGAAGCGGGAATTAGTCGAGGAGTGGCACCGGATGTGTTCCAGTGCCGCTCGAGGCCACTCGTCCGTCCGGAGTTCGCCAAGATGCGGCGCCAACAAGGAGGTTCGTCCAAGAACCTCCTGAGGATCCTAGGCGATGGACCTTGAGGTCCCGAGGGCGCCTACAACCGCCCAAAGGAGGAAGAAGGGGCGAGTCCCGAGCCCTCAAGGCGGGAAAGATAGGGCCGCACGCGGCGCCGAGGCTCGAACGCAGGACAACCAACGGGTTGATATCGACCGCCGATACCGAGTAAGGGCGAGCCCATTGTCCATTGAACTGCTCACCAAGGTGGATCACCTTGGTGATAATTTGCTGGTGTTCTCGCATGCTGGGAAGAGGGGCGGACGGGAAGGATTATCTTCGTTCGCCGAGGCCCGCAAGCCGAGGAGCGAGAAGCCTCGCCATTCGGGCCGCCCCATACCCGATCCATGTATGGGGACATTTCGAGCTCCTCAAGGAGGGAGAGATCGAGCGCCCGAAGGGAGGCCCCGCTAAGTGGAGCGCAAGGGCGCCTGGGGGGGCCACCAAGGCCAAACGGACCCGGAGGAGGACGATCGAGGGATTCCGACCCATACGTCTGAACGGACCCCTCACCACCTGTGGAAGTATGGAAGAAATCCCCGCCTCCTCCGGTGCCTCCGAGCAATCAACGCAGCAGAGGGAACGACGGAGGAGTTGGCGCCCCGAGCCCAAAACCCAAGAATCAGCCACGAGCCTGACTCAAGGGAACCAAGAGGCGCAAGATGTTTACCAACGCAAAGACTCGTGACGGTGCTCAGCTTACCCCCGCCCACGGAGTGGCAAGAGGTCAAGAGGCTGAAGGAGGGCGAAGGGACGCCGCCAAGGAGCAGGAGGTCACCGCAAGCTGCACTCGAGCCGTCCTGCCTCCCGACAGAAGGCAAGGGCTAGCTCCCGACCCCTCACCCCTCCGAGCCCTGTGAGAAGAGGGCAAAGGAATGGCCAAGAGGGCCAAGGAGGGTGAAGCTGACCAGACTCGTGACCTAAGGGTCCCGATTAGGTCCGAGAACCCACCGACTTACTCCTGATCATGTATGGAGGTCCTGGCGGACCGTGAAATGCCCCGCCCCACTACGACTTTGGGGGCCTCACGGGCGGCCGTGGAAGAAACACGGCTGGTCCCGGCCACGCGGGATGATGCAGTCTCTGGACTGAGACCTGGAGGTAGAAGCCACCCGAGGCGATGGTGCCCTCCAGAGCAGCTGAGGGGCCTGTGAGGCAAGGAGGAGGCCAAGCTCGGCCGCATCGAGGAAGGGAAAAGGGAGGCCGAGAGGGAAGTCCGTCCATCCGGAGACTGGACTAAATTCCTTCACCGGGTGAGCACAAGCAGTTGGAGGCCCAAGCACGGGCGGAAGACCTCCGCAGCGGAGGGAGAAGCGCAGAGGCAGAGAGGCCCGGGCGCAAGCGAGAAGGCTCGTGCCGGAGGCGGCCCGACCGACCGGGCCAAATGGGCGAAGCCTGTGAAGGCAAGGGAGGCGGAAGTCATAAGATCGACCGGATCACTATCGCGGATCGGAACCGGTGGAGGGAGACGGCAGATAGCCGCGCTAACCTCAAGAAGGAGGAGGCGAGCAGCCACATGCCGAGGAGGAGGAAGCACGCGCAAGGAGATGGAGGATCTCCTGGCCCCATGGAGGTGGAACGCACGCGTGAGATGGAAGACCGCAAGGAGACTCGAGTCATAGCCCAAGTTACCATTGAGAGGAATGAAGTTCAGGCGTGATCGCGATCACGAACGAGAAATAGAGCGGCCCAGCCTGCTATACGGAGGAAGACGCGGCATGGAACAGGAGCAGTGACGCCGCCAAATGGAGAAGGACTGGCGAGGCCTGACGGGCAGAGTTCACCGCCTGAGAGGGAGATGGCGGAGTTAACGCCGTAATGAACGGAGGAGCGAGAGCACCGGACGCAGAAAAGAAGTCACCTGAGAAAGGCGAAGGAACGCGCTATGGCGGTAAGCTAGCAATGAGCGGAAACGACGGAGGAGCAAAGGAGCAGCAAGTCCGCAGAGGTGACCGAGGCCGCCTTGTAGCCTCGCTGATACGGCCCAAACCAAACCGGGGAGGTGGCCCAACAAGCCGGCAAAGACGCCTTCCCGAACACCTATGGCGGAGTATCGGCCCGGCACACGCGGAAGAGGCAAAAGTTGATCGACTTTGCCTATTACCACGCCCGAGCTCCTTAAGATCAGCCTCCCCCACAAATAGACGGACTCGGAAGGCTCAAGGGGATGAAGGGCACGGGACAAGACGGGACTCTAGTGGCCCCGCTTGGAGACGACGGAGCGGGAGAAGAGCATCAAGAGGAGCAGGACGCGCCGATACAACGAATCCTGTGGTAAGTCCGCCGCAACCCGCCGGAAGATAGAGGCGGGGCCTTGAAGGGGAGTGGAAGGAGGAAGCCAACCACCCAAGACAAGGGTCGGGAAGGATGAGGACCCAGTGCAAGAGGTCCGCAGTAAGGGGTCCGGAGCGTGAGACCGGACTAATAAGTTCTGACCTTGAGGTCCGAACCTCAGATGAGACCGACCCAGCAGACCGACTGGGGAAG
The DNA here is from genome assembly GCA_010909165.1 of Anthoceros angustus. Lineage (NCBI taxonomy): Eukaryota > Viridiplantae > Streptophyta > Anthocerotopsida > Anthocerotales > Anthocerotaceae > Anthoceros > Anthoceros angustus. The sequence continues at coordinate 5,634 of VJWM01000205.1, forward strand.
GAGGACTCGAGGTTCCGACCGAGTCGAGACCGACCCCGAGGTCCGACTCAGAAGTAAGGAGGAGTCCCTCCGACTTACGCTGGGGAGCAGACAATGGGTGGCCCTACGACGGGACCCACCGGGGAACCAGGGGAAACGACAGGTAACGGGCGCACACGCCAGCCCAACCCAGGTGATTCCGGAAGAGGAAGGGGTCCGCCGCTGATCATCCGATTGGGTGCGCCTGAATCGCCGGGAGATTGACCACCAATCCCGAGGCGGAACCCGGACCTTCCCCCCCACCGACTAAGGAGATAGGAGGAGGAATAGGATGGTAGGCGGCCGATTAGGGCAGCCGCCACCACCCATTAGGGTGTAAAAGGCGCCACCTCCGCGAGTATAAGAGGGCCGAGGTCGTAAAGTATCTTTCTTGGTGTTGATGCCGCTTGCACTTGTGCCTTCTTGCTAACGTGAGTCCCGAGTCATCGAAAGGTGCACGACTCCCGGAGAGACCGATCAAGGGGTGACGGACCCTAACGTGGTGGTGGTGTGTGTGGAAGGGCTCTGGGACCCGTGGTTGCCCAGGCCGCGCCCCGAACGGACCGGAACGTGTGAGGAGACTCGAGGGCGTAGAGCCCACGAGGAGAGGCCCGCAACGACGAGGAGGTCCGACCGTAGCCCCTGCTTTCCCTAAGACCGGAGTGAGTGTGGAGAGAAGAACGGACTAGAGGTAAGTGACGAACGTGAACGATACGGACGAACGGGTCCTTTAAACGCTTGGCCACACCGGCCTGGTGAACGCTAGTAGTTAGATGCGAATCTGAATGTGCGCTGAGACCGAACGGACGAAAGTGAAGTAAGAATCGCTCGAACGCGTAAACGGAGCCTATCATTCCCTTGGGAACGGACTCCTTCCTACACGGGATTGTGCGCTACCCCGCCGCCGAAAGTTGCGCATGGGGTCACGCCGAGTGAGGCCGTGTGTCTATGGTCATGGTGCCTAATCCTCGAACGCTCAGAGCCGTCTCTCTTGTGGAGTGAATTATGCACTTAGTGTGCACAGAAATCATAACCTCAAAGACCACGCCAGAGGACTAATAGATAACACACAGGCAGCTGGGTCGTGGGGCCCGCTGGTTGAATCACGACAGGGGTCGAACCTCTCATGTGGTGGCATTCTGGGTGGTGGGGTCTGTATGGTAGCTGGTTCCTCGTAGGGGCATATTCGTTGTAGAGCTAGGACCCATAGTTTTAGAACATCTTGACACAAAACCATTCCCTTGGGATCAGAATCCTAGGACTATAACGACATAGAGGGTAAATGTGGCCTCTTTGCACTTTGACGCTTAAAACCCCATTCTGCACAGCTCCTCCAACTTGGAAGATGGGCTGCATATTCATGGCCAATTTGGTATACTAAGCGGAAGGTTGTTCAAGGAATATGACCATGGGTGAGTTCTAGAGTGAGGGGTGAAGTCATCTACTTGTCTCACCCGATGATGTGTAAGATCTTTGGTAATATTAAGGAAGACCTTGGGGGACTATTGGTTCCTCTACTATAAGAGGAGGACTCCGGGTTTAAATTTATCTTCAAAGTTAGTTTCTATATCTTGGAGGTGACATAAAATCGTCTGATTACGCCAAGCAGACCATTTCCAAAATAAGGCGATGTAGGAGGGTACTAGAAGTGGGGAGTCGGCTTAAACCAAGGGTTAGATAGTTGTGGAATGGGTTTTTGCATTGAAGACGAAGAGGCCACATTTACCCTCTATGTCGTTATAGTCTAGGATTCGATCCCAAGGAATGGTTTTGTGTCAAGGTGTTCTAAAATCATGGATTCTAGACTTACCCGCTCACTACCCCTCCTCTCCCACCCATACACCCAACCGTGGAGACTCGGCCACCGCGGTGGCTGGTTCAACCAATGGGTCCCCACCTGCGTCATCGCGTGACTATTGTCACCGACTTCTCGTGAGACCTTGGGGTTATGGGCATACACACGCCTACATGCCTCCCTCACCGCTTAATTTCAGCGTTCGGGTCCTTCCGGGAGCTATGCACCGACCTCGGTCTTGTGAGCCTCACTCCGTCGCCCTCCACATTCCACCACTCACTTCTCCCTAACCATTTCTATCTTCCCACCCAGTAGCACTCATCCACCCTTTGGGGACCTTCCCTTCCTAAATAAATCTTCTCTCCTCTCCTCACGGGTCACACACGACCCCACCTTGGGCCACAGACCCCTCTTGGGCCACAGACCCCTCCTTGGGCCACAGACCCCTCTTGGAATGAAACACGCTGGTGGCGGCAGTTGGGAAGAGATCGGGAAGGAAAACCAGGTCGGTTCTTGGCGATTGCCTTCAAGCCACGCCTCAACCTTCGGCAACCCCTACCTCCCTTGGCGTGCGTCTTACCCTCACTCCCGGGCGTGGAGCTTGGCCACTCGCTCTCGACCATCCAGGATCTTCCGGCCTTCTTGTGGAGGCGGTGCATCGAGCAGGTTTGATCTTGATCGGACGTCTCCAACCAACCTCGCGCCATAGCTTCAACACGGAAGTTCACACTGTAATTGTATGCATTAAGAGAGACTCTCAAGGTCTCTTATCATTGTGGATTTCCACACTCCTACCGATTCTGAAAATATGGACTACCTCCTACCACAATTCGGTAACTTCCACGGGTCCTCAAAACATCCTATCCCCTACCCCAAAAGAAGCCTCTCGGCCTATGATGTCGCGCTCCCTAAAATCAGTAGCGTCATGATTCTTGCCTAGCCTACTGCGGCCGGTGGGGTTCAGTCGCTCTCGCTCTCTCCACGCCTCGATCCGGCGATTCTCCCCAAAACCTCCACCTGTTCGCCATTGCTGGTTTCTTGGCGTCTTCCATGGGCGTCGTATGGGCCCTATGCATTATTCCGCTCTTCATCATTTGGGCCGGTACAGTGTGCTCCTCCCTCCACGCCTCGCCCTCATTTCCTCGATCACCACTTGGGGTAGGCCCCGCTCCCGTTCGGAAGAACCAGTAGCATGGCGGTCAAGATGTGCAGCCAATAGTTTACGCCCTCCAACAACCACATACACATTTAGAGTGAGCACAGCTCACCATGCGTGCAGGGACATGAGCATCCTCATCCAGGGCCGCTGTCGCCCTTATCTGAGGTTCTTACCCTCTCCTCCGTGGACAATCTGAGGCAGGCCTTCCGGAATCGGAGGATCGTATCCCCACCTGCTCCTGGCTGAGTGACCTCCCCACCTCGGTTCCTTCTTCGACGGTGGCGGTTTAGCCACCGTGGTGGTGGTTTCCCCGGTGGTGGCTTGACCCTGCAGTTCTTGTCGCTCACCCTTCTTGGTTTGGCCACCTCTCTTGACTCAGCCCTAGCTTCATCTCTCGCTTGTATCTCATGACTTCTTGAATTTCTCGGGCGCCATTGTTTCCACTTGTTCTGGGCTCATGAGACCTCATCTTGAAGCTCCTCAATTGTGGCATCGCCTCCTTGACTGATTCACTAAGGCCTCTGTTGGGTGGTGGCACATGCTTGCTCACATGGGCAGCCTCGCATTCCGTCTGCGCTCCTCTGCCCACCTTGTTCTCGCCTAGGCTCTCCAACTTCTCCTTGAGCAACTTTTCCTGTGGCCTGCACTCAGGTGAGAGCCATGGGCTGGTCGAGATCCGCTGCGTCCCGAGCCATGGCAGTCGAGCCCAGATTGTGGGCTGCCCGTGCCCATTCCCTCCACAACAATTCTCTGCACGTGTCACTGTCTCCACTTGATGGATGGTCGGTGAAATGTCGCCAAAATGTTCCAGCTCGTCGCGGACTTGGCTATCGAAACTAACCCCTCTTCTTCTAGGGGTTGGTTGCCACTACTTCCTCATCATCGCTCAATCTCTCCTAGCGGCGACTCCTCCCACGGAGGGAACAACATCGTTCCCTCCTCCTTCACTCGCGTTCCTGCTGGATTTCGACTGGTGACCACAGGTGTGGCTGTGGGTTCCTCCTGCTGTTGTCCTTCCTTCTTACCCCGTTCGGTGCCCTCAGCTTCTTGCTGGAAACCTCCCCACCTTCATCAGATCTTCTAGGGAGCATTCCCAAGCTGGAATCCTTCCGGAATCCTCCTTACCTCCTCCTCCTCTACCTTGAGTTCACGGTTTCCATGAAGAGCGGCTTCAACTCGTAGACACGAATCGTGAATACATGAATTAGAAAAGGTGAAATCAAGGGCCGAGGGAAGGGAAGTCCTCTCCTCACGAGGCTCTTTCAAAGATCATCCGCCTCGATTTGTGTACCTTTAACCACCTCATGAAGAAAGACCGAGGAAGTGAGTACGCCATATGATCAACTTAGTTGCGAAACACAAAATCCACTTGGCTAATCCCACATTTGTGAGACACGAGTTGGCGAGTCACCCATCCATTATTCACCCTCACTTCTCCGGGCTTCATGGCGCGGACTGCGACTCAGTCTTCTTTCTGGGGATCAATTACCAAGCTTCCATCCTCGATGCTTCTCGCCTTTTCGAAGAGTCCCAAATCCAGTTTCGGCCTCTTCCTCGCGTCACCCTCTTGCAACTTGGTTCTCAATTGCGGGCGCACTCTTGCACCAATCTTTGGTACACACCATTTCTTCTCCATAAATCCAGACCCGGCTCACGCAGTGCCCACCTTCCGGTGGTCCATGTTGGGCCTTGCATGTGGAATTTCACTCGGGCCATCTCCCTTTCTCCTTGTTTCTCGGGAAAGAAGAGCCCTCCTGCAGCCAGTGGAAAAAGGGACACCACCCTCGCGTCTCCTCCACTCCCTTTTTTCTTGGCGCTCTTGCCTCACTCTTTTCCTCCTTCATGGCCTGGTTTCCTTCCTCCGCCACCGCCATTCATACAGTGGCACGTCGTTCTGCAGACGAGACTCGGCCGGCGTTGCATCGCGCCCACTTCTGCTCGCTCAACGCCTGGCAGGTCGACCTCATGACGGTGTGTCAGTCTCGATTCGCTCCAGTCGGCGGCCCGCTCGCCACTAGGGTTATAACTCCCACAGTGCATGCGTCCGTTCTTGACCAAGTGGTGGGCAGCTACCTCCCCAGCTTATTTGCGTGGCAAGATGTAGGCACCTAACATATATAGACACTTTCTTATTTCTAAAATCACCAAAACCCAAGGACTCTATCTCAGCCTACCTATAAAATTGAAAAACCTAAGGTCCAAAAAGAAATTATTATCCCAAGGGCCAAGGACCATTCTCAGTATAAAAGACCTTACCAGGCGATTCTCAAAGCACTTTGCTATACAAACACTCCCCGACAAAAAATCTTTCCCAACACTTGAGAGGGGTTAGTATATGTGGTCTTCCACATATGGTAGTTTGGCAAGTGTGGAGGAATGGCGGTTCTCGGGAGGAAGGTGGCAGCAAGTGGAGGCTTCTGCTTGTTTGCTAAGACATCGCCTGGCTAATGGACAACGGATCAAAGCGGTGAGATACCTCTAGGGACCATGCGAACAATGAGAGAGTGGCTCGGGCTAGGGAAGAGAATGTCTGATGCCCACTACAAAGTGGGCTTCATGGTTATTCAGACAAGGAACATGCCTAGGGTACAACATCACAAGTTATGGAGATTACCGGAGCGTGACCGGAACCGGTCAAGGATCGGCGGAGCAACTTTGTAGTGAGGAGGCTTGGATCCGAGGTCTTGCTCTTCATCAACTTGCTCCACCTTGGTTGGAGCTTCCGACACCAAGCCAAAACACATATGCTCTTCTCCCACACTCCAAGGAATGATCCCATTCCATTCACCTTGCCATGGTGAGGTGGACTTCCTCATCCAGGGCTCGCAAGGCATCCATCGACATCCGTGTTCCAAAGCTGCGGGTGAACTCGCATAGTCTTGAAGTATAGGCGGCAGGGGTCGAGGCGATGTGACTTGGGCCAAGCTCCACCAGGCGGTATCTTGGCGCATGACTCGAGTAGGAGCTCCTGCTATATACACCACACCAGGCGAGATCAAGCGATGCATATTGAGGGGACATTGCTTGGGAAAACTCCTCTTCCATCTTTGGCGAGAGGAAGTGGAGAGGCTAGGCTGCCATCATATGTCGCATCTTCCGCCCATCATCCCATTTGGATTGGGCTAGGGAAGAGAGGAGCTCCACCAATTGAGCAGGCGGTGGGCGAGGTGGGGGAGAGGGGCGCATTGCGAAGACCTGCCAGATGCTCATGTCAAGTCCCCACACGAAGGCAACCAAATCGGCAGGGAGAGTAATAGCATCAAGCTCCAGATGGTAAAAGCGGGTTTGACCCATCGCTACCTCTCCACCAAGGTGGAAAGTCAAACCGGCAGACCACCTAGTCATGAGCAACAAAGAGGAGGAGCATGTCCAGCCTCTTTTGAATGGTGATAGCGTATACATGATGCAGAGGGGGTCGCGAGATAGGCAGCAGGGACCGTTAGAAGGCCGCTGGCACGCGGAACTCAAAACCACCGTAAAAGTCGCGGCCTCTGCAGGGCCTCGGCCTCATTCAATTTTGTCCAGGGGAAACAGGGTGGAATTCTAGAGAGAAATTGACCATATTGGTCATTTTTTTACTCAATGCTGTAAGATTTATTACAAGAGGGTAGAAAACAATGCCATTTAGGGTGAAAATAATCCACCATCCATGTTGAAACCATAGCAGTAAGGTAGAAAAAATAGCCACCAAGTGAATACCAGGTACATCTAGATAGAAGCTCATTCTGGAAATCCCACCAAAATCGCTAAATCTGGCAGTAAAACATATTCAGTTAAATACCATTCATGCGGATCCAGGATATAGAAAAAACCAACAAAGAATCCTTTTCTTTGCAAAGTTTCCGGTATATCCAGAATGACATGAAATACAAATTTAAATAATGTAGAGTAAATACCAGATAAGACTGATTTCCGCACTGCCTCAAAAACCTGCATAGAATCCATAATTAAGCATATACAGGGGCACACTGAAAACAATAAGAAATAACACCTAGATACTTAAGCAATAACAATCACCTTATTTTGGAAAATTGACTGTACAATTATAGAAATTGAAAATGTAATTTTTACGTCCACTTGGTTTCATTGGCACAACTTGTCCAACATTATCATAGTTGGCCAGAACTTGCTGAAGTTGAGGGCTTCGAAGAATTCATCATTGTCCTGAAAAGTGAAAACCTGATTAGACACAATTATTTTCACTTTACTGAAATTAAGAAAGATAACATCACTTACAGTCACCGATGGATTTCCGTGATTGGCAATGGGCATTTCTCAAAGCCCAGGATCATTCTGATTCTGTTGTCTCTCCCACTGCATTTTTCGCATCTCTTGATGCTCCCTCTGCTGCTGTTTCAGTTTTTCTTGATATTTCAAGTGTTCTTGTCTTCTTGCCACATTCTTCTGCCTTTGAATCTCAAGAGCTTTCTCCCTCTGCTTGGACACCCTTAGTTCAACTGCTTTACGCCTTTGCCTCTCAATCAATGCCTCCAAATCTTTTCGTCGTTGAAACTCCCTTTCCTCTTTCTATTTATTATACTCCAACTCCCGTTCTCGGGAGATATCAGCCAGACTCTGCTGAAAAGTGCTTGAATTCTCAGTCTCATTCTGCAGAACCACGCCCAAAGGTAATATGGCCACATTTATGTCCTATTGCACTTCAGACGTTTCATCACAATGACTTGGCACAATAGCCTGCAACTGAGGGCCCACTGCATTATCAATGTTAAAATCTTGAACTGTGAGGCTGCTCAAACTGGTAGCTGGGTGTGGCGCGACTTACGGCGTCGCCCAGCGCGTCCCCGCAGGTCGTTGCGGGGTCAGTTCCACGGAATGATTGGTTCTGTTTTGCACGTCGCGGACCGATTCTCGCCTTGTCGTCGTGGCCGTTGCTATCCGAGATCGCAACGCGATCGGTTTCACTCCTAATTTCTCTTAAGCGTCCGCCGAGCAGGTCCGGCGTGGCCAAATGTTTAAGGACTCGTTCACGTCCGTATCCTACCAGTCCGTCCTATGTTTCGTCTAGCCCGTCTCTCCTACCACGCTCACTACGCATATTACCAGTTGGGGAAGAGTGGGTGGGTTTGCGTGGTCCGGACCTCCGCCGGTCAGCGAGCCTCTCCGCTCGCCTTCCACGCCGCCAGAGTTCCATTGGTCTCACGCTGCCCGTCGGGCCTGAGACCACCGCCCAAGAGCAAGGGTCCCTGATCGTTCACCCCTGCACACACCACCACACGTTAGGGTCCATTACCAGGACCTGGATCAGTTTCTCCAGGGCTGTCTTGCCTGCTCGGTGACTCAGGACTCGCGTTATCAAAGGACACACAAGGGTCTGCAAAGAGAACGCGGTATCAACCCCAAAAGAAAGATGCTTTACTAGAGCAGCCCCTGCCCTCTTATACTACGCCCTAAGGCGGCGTCTTTATTACACTCCTATTCTGAGCTGATGTCCAGCTCAGTGTGCCCTAGCCTCCAGCCCACTATTTCCCTTAGCTAGCCTATCTTCATCTGCCTACTACAACAGTGCCCATGATTCCGCCTCATCGCGCCCCAATCCCTAGCTCCCTGCGGTGGCGCGCCCAATCGGATGATCCGCGATGCGGGGCCCCTCCCCCTTCCCGAGACCCCGCTGCCGGAAGCACGGGCACGATGACCGCAATGACCACCAAGTCCTCCTCCTCGCCCCCTCTTAACTCGATGGTGGGTCCCTCGCCTCGCGGTCCACCTGTGAGGTCGCTCACCTGGGTACTGATGGTGATCCCCTCTCACCCTTTCCCCCTCCTGCGTTCGGACCTTGGGGTCCGGCCTTGCTTCCGGAGTCCGGACCTCAGGGTTCGGTCTCGATTCCGGAGTCCAGACCTCAGGGTTCGGTCTCGATTCCGGAGTCCGGACCTCAGGGTTCGGTCTCGATTCCGGAGTCCGGACCTCAGGGTCCGGTCTCGATTCCGGAGTCCGGACCTCAGGGTCCGGTCTCGATTTCGGAGTCCGGACCTCAGGGTCCGGACTCGCGGGGTCCTGGACATCCCCAGCCAGAGCATTCCCCGGGGTCCGTCTTCACCCACCGAACCCCCTGCCTGTCTTGGGTCCCCCTGGACTTCTCCCTCTCTGACCCTCTCGGGGCCCTCCTCCCCTTCTTCCCTTCTGGGCGACGGACTTACCTCTTGTCCGGTGGTGTCCGCCGTATCCCGCTCCTCTTGGTGCTCCCCTTCTCCGCTGCTGCTCTCATCTCCAAACAACGCCCCTAAGGTTCCGGTGGCGGCGCTATCCCCGAGGTCTTCGGCTCGCCCCCCTCCCTCTGATCCTTCCAGTGGTCCTTCAATCTGTCAGGGGTCAGACAGGACCTCCAGTGCCTTGAGGAGCTCCGAGTGGTAGTAGGCAACGGTGGTGGGTTCAGAAATGGTAGCTGGTTCTGGTAGGGTAAGGATCGGTTGTGGTAGAGCTAGGACCCATAGTTTTAGAACATCTTGTGGGAGGGAAAACCCCGGGGCTTCCGAGGCTTCCCCCTCTTGCGGCCACACTTATTGCTGATGGGGGTGGCCGCTCGTTTCTCAACTTCCTGGCCTCCTGGGTAACACGAGCGAAGATGATCCGCCCCCAGTCCGCTCTCTTGCCTCTCTGAAGGGCGTGGAGGAAAACGAGCAGATTGTCACCAAGGTGGTCTACCTTGGTGAGCATGTTCTAGTGGATAATAATCTTTGCCACTGCCCTCACCCGTCGGTCCAGCAGGTCCGACATCAACCACCTGTTAGAGGACCGCAGTGTCCCCGGCCTCAGTAGTGCCACCTTTCGTCGCCTCCACCTTCCCCTTCACCTTAAGGGGCTCCGGAACCACTCCTCCTATCTCCTCCGCTGGGCGATTGTAGACCGCCCTAAGGACCTCCACGGTCCATCTCCTCGGGTCCTCATGCAGGCTCTTAGAGCGGAAGGTTTTGTTGGCCGCCGCTAGCATCTTCCGGGCATACTCCCAGACCAGCGTCACGCTATCGAAGGTCCACACTGCCTGGAAGATGTCCAGCCATTCTGCATTTGCCTCTTACGCCCGCCACTAGGGTCCGAATCCGTAGTCACCGTGACAATGTTTTTCTCCACTAAGCGCAATGGACCTTAGCCGTCGCTCATCCCTCCGCTGTCGCGCATCCCTCCACCTTGATAATAATTAGATTGAATATTGAACACTGTAAGATGATATTTGAATATGACATACCTTGATAATTATGAGATTGAGTACGGAACACTGAAAGATATTTGAATATTGAATGAACTTAACCAAAATTTTGCGATTCATCTAAGGGAACCTGCATGTATTTCCACAACATGGATTGATCCATTTGGGCAGTTTTTTGTAAGATGAGCAAGTAGAGCAAGTGTTGAGTTTCCCATCCCCATTCAATTCCATAGTAGTATTATTCTAACTAAGTTTTTGAATCAATGTTGCTTAGTATTCGTCTAAAGTCTGAGATCTATCATCACCCACTCTTGTATTCAAGATCTGTCATCACCTACTCAAGAAGCAACCCTTTTACATTACTATCATTAAAGAAGTTATACCAAAAATGAAAAGATAATAAGAATTGAAACTTTTATCAAAATATAAGAAGAATATTTTTAATAAAAAATTATTAGGAATTTAAAAATTTGAATAAAAATTAATTATCTTAACATGAGTTAAAAGTTCATGTATCATACATAACTCACATTCCTAGTGGAGGGGTGATATTCCACCTACCTAATATGTATCACATTTCTGTATGGTCTCTGGTGATAGTCTAATAGCGAAGCGATTATCTCAAACGATGTTAGAAGGCCATTCCCCATCTCGGGCGGTCTTTTTTTGGCAGCACTTCGCGGAAGGGAACGTGGTCGCGGTACAGTTTGGTGTAGACCAGAATTGAGCGAGCTGCCTGGAGATCCGGACTGCCAAGCTTGGATCTGAGGCATCAGCCGATCGGCAGATCGGCAGGGCGAGATGGAGAATTTGATTTTGCTAGCTGACTCTATGCAGCAGGCTGCTGCAATGCTGGCGGACGACGATGCCGATGATCCAGTGAAGACCGCTTCCACCTTCATGAACGTCGTGGCCCTTGGCAGTGTTGTACGTCCAAAGCCCTCAGCTCGAGAAGCATGTTCTGACTTCCGCGAGTGCTGGTGCAGCTGATTTCGGGTAGATCTTGTTTCGGGCTAGGGTGGGGAGGGGCCAAGGGCGACAGTCTTAAGTCCATGCTTTTCTGTCTGCTTGATTGCTTTGAGAATCTAAGGCGGCAGTGGCGCGCTGTGTGCTTTCGTGGCTTTCGAGGGCTCGATCTCGACCAGCTTGTACCCCTGAACGTTTTTCTCTTGCGTTTTATCGTGATATCTGCTGTGGAGGATTTCAGACTCTGACGCATGCATTGTTTTCAGGGCGCGGGGAAATCGGCAGTGCTGAACAGCTTGATAGGGCATCCTGTGCTGGTACGCATTCTATTGGAATTCCCGGGATGTTTGTGGAGCTGGAGACTTTGCAGGTCATACTGCTCAAAATGAAAGGTCCCTAGCTGTGTCACTGTAGTAGGTTAATATAAGTCCGCTAAAGCCACCCCGTCTAGCTCTTCGATTTCCATGCGGCAAGTGGGTGCCGAAACGCGATTAGGTTCTTTCTGCAGTACTTGTTTCACTTGAAATTGCGCTAGAGCCAAGCTTATTATAGAAATTCTACCCACAGGACAACTGGAACCTGCTGCCCTTGGCCACTTGTTGCATCGTGTTCTCGTTTTGATTATTGTCTGATGGTTTGAGTTTACACATTTCTCAATTTGGTTTCTTTGGAAAGAAGGCATTGATGAAGTTGCTGGCCCCATCTGGCAGCCTACAGGGGAGAATGGCGCAACACGTGCACCCATTGTGATTGAAATGGAGCGCACTGAGTCAGTTGGTAGAGGCCTGTATCTGTTACTCGAAGGGAAAACATCACAAGTTACTGCAAGTAAGAATTACCCTGTTGCTTTTGGTGCGTTAGTGTTCGTGGTGTGACCTTGGACCCTACAAAGCCAAGAAAGTTCTTTACTTTTGAAGCAGTAGTCTTACGCACCTTGGTCTAAGTGTCTATTGTCTGCAGTGGACGTCCTGTCTATTGGTTGAGAAGCCTGTTGATGAGTTTTTGGAACTGTTGTGGATACCTGCTTCTTTGAGTTTGAGAAGGGTAACTCTTAGATATCAGTACACGCCATTAGGTGGTTGTGTATTGTCACAGTAGCCCTTTGTTTGCTACTGTAGCCCTTAAACTCATGTGGATGGACACCTGTTCAATGTTCTGGTAGGTGAATTACGACATTCATTGCAAGGCAGGTTAAGCAAGCTGGGACTCAACTCAAGAAGTAGCTCGCAAGGGATCAATCTGCATCTTCGCTCAAGTTCAGGTTAGTTGGCAGATCTGTGTGATGTAATCAACGCGGTGTCCAGGTTGTTGGTGACTATGGGATGGGCTCAGTGTGTTGCTTTCAGAGGGATGTGTTGCCTCTTATGTCATGCTGTGTGGTGCACTGGTAGCATTATGAAAGCATTACTGCTACCTCTGTGGTATTGATGATAAGGGGCTGAGTTGTTACTCTAGTCAGATGGTCTAGGCTCATTGTTTGCCATTTGATTTGCAGCACCGCCTTTGAAGCTGATTGATCTACCTGGTTTGGATGCACGAGCGGGGTCAGACGATTCACTGGTACGTAGGCTGGTCTGTCTTCATCTTTGCTGTTATAGTATATTTTCCAAGCCTTGATCTTGAACCTTAGACTTGCCAGAAGCAGAGGAGGCATGAGGACATGTTATATATTATCGTGGTCTTTGGTGTGTATTTTCTGGTGCAATTCCAGCTGCAAGATTATGCCACCCACAACGATGCCATTTTACTGGTTGTGGTGCAAGCAACCTCAGCTCGAGATGTTACTGGTAACAGAGCTTTGAAGGTAGCTCAAGAGCTCGATCCAGATGGTAAGTTTATGAAGATCTGCAGGCCTGCCAACAGATCAATTGTGAGCATTTGTATTTTGTTGACACTCTTTGCTCATGACCTCAGGTACAAGGACAGTTGGAGTCATCAGTAAAGTGGATCAAGCCGAGTCTGATCAGAAAAGCTTAGCTGCTGTCCAAGCACTTCTTTTGGGGCAGGGACCAAGTATCACACAAGATATTGCATGGGTAGCTTTGATTGGTCAGTCAGTATCAATTGCTGCTGCCCACGGTGGATCAATGGCTGGAGACGATTCCTTGGAAACTGCATGGAGAGCAGAGAAGGAGAAGTTGAAAACTATACTCAGTGGAGCACCATCTGCTGCTCTTGGTCGATTATCGCTTGTCGAAAAACTTGCGGAGGTGATCCGGAAAAGACTGAAAATGCGCCTTCCAAATCTGCTTTCAGGGTATGTGTTGATCTCTGCCCTTTATTGTTCCAAACACACATGAAGAATGCACCATTGTTTTGGCAAGAAGTACACAATGCAATATCTCAGCAGGAAGGTAACATGACCTTTGCTGCACAGCTTGGAGGGAAGATCCCAAGCTGTGGAAGATGAGCTAGTTCGACTTGGAGAACAGATGGTGCAAACATCAGAAGGCACAAGGGCTATTGCGCTTGAGTTGTGTCGCGAGTTCGAAGACAAGTTTCTTCAGCACATCCAAACTGGCGAGGTAAATGGTTGTGGAAAGCTTATCTATGTAGACGTGCAGGATTGGAAATGTGTTGGTCAATGCATGATATGTTCACATGGCCCTCTTCTCTATTTGCAGGGTGCAGGCTGGAAGGTTGTGCAAAGCTTCGAGGGAGGGCTTCCGAACAGGATCAAAGCTCTCCCACTTAATGATATTTTTGACATAAACAATATTAAAAAGGTGATCCAACACTCATAATTTTTCTAGACTAGAATGCAGAGCTCTTCGGTGCTATTTGGGTGTAAAACAGGATGAGTTTTGCTTTAGCAAATTGGAATGTAAAAACAGAATTTTTCGTGTGCTATTAAGAGATTTGTAAGGTATCAGGAGGACAGCAGTATTTTGTGGGACCTCCTGGGAGGAGCTGACTGGAAATTCCGTGTTGTTCTGTTCAGTTGGTGTTGGAGGCAGATGGCTATCAGCCGTACCTGCTTTCTCCTGAAAAGGGACTGAGGGCACTTGTTCGGAAAGCACTAGAGTTAGCAAAGGAACCAGGGAGACAGTGTGTAGATGAGGTTGGTGCTGCTTAATTTTTCTGTCTGCTGTAATGTTTTGGAGCTTTTTCGGGTGACAATAGTATAATCTGTGGGGTTTTGGTCACAGGTCCATCGCATTCTCGTTGACATAGTTTCATCTGCTGCCTCTTCAACTCCTGGGTTGAGCAGATACCCTCCATTGAAACGAGAAGTAGGTCTCAGTAAATGGCGGTTTGCTAAGTGATGTGCAGCTAGGTTTTCAATGTGCAGAATGAAATACTGATTTGTCCGCTTTACAGTACTAAAGCTTGATTTTTCCTGGTTCCATTTGCAGATTGTGGCCATTGCTACTGCTGCCCTAGATGGGTACCGAGTGGAGGCCAAAACTATGGTAGTTGCCCTTGTGGACATGGAGCGCTCCTTCATCCCTCCCCAACATTTTATCAGACTTGTGCAGCGCAGGTGGAACTTGTCCTATATTGTGAAAGAACTATTCTCAGAGCTAATTGCTTCAGTGTACAGTCAGGCAGTCGAGAAAGACAACTAAGTGCAAAGAGCGATTTTGCTAAGTGTCTATTGGTTGAGAAGCCTGTTGATGAGTTTTGCTTTAGCAAATTGGAATGTAAAACAGGATGAGTTTTGGAACTGTTGTGGATACCTGCTTTCTCCTGAAAAGGGACTGAGGGCACTTGTTCGGAAAGCACTAGAGTTAGCAAAGGAACCAGGGAGACAGTGTGTAGATGAGGTTGGTGCTGCTTAATTTTTCTGTCTGCTGTAATGTTTTGGAGCTTTTCGGGTGACAATAGTATAATCTGTGGGGTTTTGGTCACAGGTCCATCGCATTCTCGTTGACATAGTTTCATCTGCTGCCTCTTCAACTCCTGGGTTGAGCAGATACCCTCCATTGAAACGAGAAGTAGGTCTCAGTAAATGGCGGTTTGCTAAGTGTCTATTGGTTGAGAAGCCTGTTGATGAGTTTTGCTTTAGCAAATTGGAATGTAAAACAGGATGAGTTTTGGAACTGTTGTGGAAAGCTTAGCTGCTGTCCAAGCACTTCTTTTGGGGCAGGGACCAAGTATCACACAAGATATTGCATGGGTAGCTTTGATTGGTCAGTCAGTATCAATTGCTGCTGCCCACGGTGGATCAAGCCGAGTCTGATCAGAAAAGCTTAGCTGCTGTCCAAGCACTTCTTTTGGGGCAGGGACCAAGTATCACACAAGATATTGCATGGGTAGCTTTGATTGGTCAGTCAGTATCAATTGCTGCTGCCCACGGTGGATCAAGCCGAGTCTGATCAGAAAAGCTCAAGAAGTAGCTCGCAAGGGATCAATCTGCATCTTCGCTCAAGTTCAGGTTAGTTGGCAGATCTGTGTGATGTAATCAACGCGGTGTCCAGGTTGTTGGTGACTATGGGATGGGCTCAGTGTGTTGCTTTCAGAGGGATGTGTTGCCTCTTATGTCATGCTGTGTGGTGCACTGGTAGCATTATGAAAGCATTACTGCTACCTCTGTGGTATTGATGATAAGGGGCTGAGTTGTTACTCTAGTCAGATGGTCTAGGCTCATTGTTTGCCATTTGATTTGCAGCACCGCCTTTGAAGCTGATTGATCTACCTGGTTTGGATGCACGCGGGTCAGACGATTCACTGGTACGTAGGCTGGTCTGTCTTCATCTTTGCTGTTATAGTATATTTTCCAAGCCTTGATCTTGAACCTTAGACTTGCCAGAAGCAGAGGAGGCATGAGGACATGTTATATATTATCGTGGTCTTTGGTGTGTATTTTCTGGTGCAATTCCAGCTGCAAGATTATGCCACCCACAACGATGCCATTTTACTGGTTGTGGTGCAAGCAACCTCAGCTCGAGATGTTACTGGTAACAGAGCTTTGAAGGTAGCTCAAGAGCTCGATCCAGATGGTAAGTTTATGAAGATCTGCAGGCCTGCCAACAGATCAATTGTGAGCATTTGTATTTTGTTGACACTCTTTGCTCATGACCTCAGGTACAAGGACAGTTGGAGTCATCAGTAAAGTGGATCAAGCCGAGTCTGATCAGAAAAGCTTAGCTGCTGTCCAAGCACTTCTTTTGGGGCAGGGACCAAGTATCACACAAGATATTGCATGGGTAGCTTTGATTGGTCAGTCAGTATCAATTGCTGCCCACGGTGGATCAATGGCTGGAGCGATTCCTTGGAAACTGCATGGAGAGCAGAGAAGGAGAAGTTGAAAACTATACTCAGTGGAGCACCATCTGCTGCTCTTGGTCGATTATCGCTTGTCGAAAAACTTGCGGAGGTGATCCGAAAAGACTGAAAATGCGCCTTCAAATCTGCTTTCAGGGTATGTGTTGATCTCTGCCCTTTATTGTTCCAAACACATGAAGAATGCACCATTGTTTTGGCAAGAAGTACACAATGCAATATCTCAGCAGGAAGGTAACATGACCTTTGCTGCACAGCTTGGAGGTGATCCGGAAAAGACTGAAAATGCGCCTTCAAATCTGCTTTCAGGGTATGTGTTGATCTCTGCCCTTTATTGTTCCAAACACATGAAGAATGCACCATTGTTTTGGCAAGAAGTACACAATGCAATATCTCAGCAGGAAGGTAACATGACCTTTGCTGCACAGCTTGGAGGGAAGATCCCAAGCTGTGGAAGATGAGCTAGTTCGACTTGGAGAACAGATGGTGCAAACATCAGAAGGCACAAGGGCTATTGCGCTTGAGTTGTGTCGCGAGTTCGAAGACAAGTTTCTTCAGCACATCCAAACTGGCGAGGTAAATGGTTGTGGTGCAAGCAACCTCAGCTCGAGATGTTACTGGTAACAGAGCTTTGAAGGTAGCTCAAGAGCTCGATCCAGATGGTAAGTTTATGAAGATCTGCAGGCCTGCCAACAGATCAATTGTGAGCATTTGTATTTTGTTGACACTCTTTGCTCATGACCTCAGGTACAAGGACAGTTGGAGTCATCAGTAAAGTGGATCAATCTGCATCTTCGCTCAAGTTCAGGTTAGTTGGCAGATCTGTGTGATGTAATCAACGCGGTGTCCAGGTTGTTGGTGACTATGGGATGGGCTCAGTGTGTTGCTTTCAGAGGGATGTGTTGCCTCTTATGTCATGCTGTGTGGTGCACTGGTAGCATTATGAAAGCATTACTGCTACCTCTGTGGTATTGATGATAAGGGGCTGAGTTGTTACTCTAGTCAGATGGTCTAGGCTCATTGTTTGCCATTTGATTTGCAGCACCGCCTTTGAAGCTGATTGATCTACCTGGTTTGGATGCACGAGCAGGGTCAGACGATTCACTGGTACGTAGGCTGGTCTGTCTTCATCTTTGCTGTTATAGTATATTTTCCAAGCCTTGATCTTGAACCTTAGACTTGCCAGAAGCAGAGGAGGCATGAGGACATGTTATATATTATCGTGGTCTTTGGTGTGTATTTTCTGGTGCAATTCCAGCTGCAAGATTATGCCACCCACAACGATGCCATTTTACTGGTTGTGGTGCAAGCAACCTCAGCTCGAGATGTTACTGGTAACAGAGCTTTGAAGGTAGCTCAAGAGCTCGATCCAGATGGTAAGTTTATGAAGATCTGCAGGCCTGCCAACAGATCAATTGTGAGCATTTGTATTTTGTTGACACTCTTTGCTCATGACCTCAGGTACAAGGACAGTTGGAGTCATCAGTAAAGTGGATCAAGCCGAGTCTGATCAGAAAAGCTTAGCTGCTGTCCAAGCACTTCTTTTGGGGCAGGGACCAAGTATCACACAAGATATTGCATGGGTAGCTTTGATTGGTCAGTCAGTATCAATTGCTGCTGCCCACGGTGGATCAATGGCTGGAGACGATTCCTTGGAAACTGCATGGAGAGCAGAGAAGGCTGAGTTGTTACTCTAGTCAGATGGTCTAGGCTCATTGTTTGCCATTTGATTTGCAGCACCGCCTTTGAAGCTGATTGATCTACCTGGTTTGGATGCACGAGCAGGGTCAGACGATTCACTGGTACGTAGGCTGGTCTGTCTATTGGTTGAGAAGCCTGTTGATGAGTTTTGCTTTAGCAAATTGGAATGTAAAACAGAATTTTCGTGTGCTATTAAGAGATTTGTAAGGTATCAGGAGGACAGCAGTATTTTGTTGACACTCTTTGCTCATGACCTCAGGTACAAGGACAGTTGGAGTCATCAGTAAAGTGGATCAAGCCGAGTCTGATCAGAAAAGCTTAGCTGCTGTCCAAGCACTTCTTTTGGGGCAGGGACCTCCTGGGAGGAGCTGACTGGAAATTCCGTGTTGTTCTGTTCAGTTGGTGTTGGAGGCAGATGGCTATCAGCCGATCGGCAGGGACCAAGTATCACACAAGATATTGCATGGGTAGCTTTGATTGGTCAGTCAGTATCAATTGCTGCTGCCCACGGTGGATCAAGCCGAGTCTGATCAGAAAAGCTCAAGATGCAGAGCTCTTCGGTGCTATTTGGGTGTAAAACAGGATGAGTTTTGCTTTAGCAAATTGGAATGTAAAACAGAATTTTCGTGTGCTATTAAGAGATTTGTAAGGTATCAGGAGGACAGCAGTATTTTGTGGGACCTCCTGGGAGGAGCTGACTGGAAATTCCGTGTTGTTCTGTTCAGTTGGTGTTGGAGGCAGATGGCTATCAGCCGTACCTGCTTTCTCCTGAAAAGGGACTGAGGGCACTTGTTCGGAAAGCACTAGAGTTAGCAAAGGAACCAGGGAGACAGTGTGTAGATGAGGTTGGTGCTGCTTAATTTTTCTGTCTGCTGTAATGTTTTGGAGCTTTTTCGGGTGACAATAGTATAATCTGTGGGGTTTTTGGTCACAGGTCCATCGCATTCTCGTTGACATAGTTTCATCTGCTGCCTCTTCAACTCCTGGGTTGAGCAGATACCCTCCATTGAAACGAGAAGTAGGTCTCAGTAAATGGCGGTTTGCTAAGTGATGTGCAGCTAGGTTTTCAATGTGCAGAATGAAATACTGATTTGTCCGCTTTACAGTACTAAAGCTTGATTTTTTCCTGGTTCCATTTGCAGATTGTGGCCATTGCTACTGCTGCCCTAGATGGGTACCGAGTGGAGGCCAAAACTATGGTAGTTGCCCTTGTGGACATGGAGCGCTCCTTCATCCCTCCCCAACATTTTATCAGACTTGTGCAGCGCAGGTGGAACTTGTCCTATATTGTGAAAGAACTATTCTCAGAGCTAATTGCTTCAGTGTACAGTCAGGCAGTCGAGAAAGACAACTAAGTGCAAAGAGCGATTTTGCTAAGTGTCTGGATGCTTTAATGCAGATTGGACAGGCTAAGGAGAGAAGAGGAGCAAAAGACAAGACAGTCAAGAAAAGCTCAAGATGCAGAGCAGGCTCTTCTCAACAAGGTAGAGTGACATGGGATGGCGATGCTAAAGGCCAGTTTAACTCCCCTGAATTTGGATGGCTGTCAAAGTCTCATGTGTTGGTGGCCTCTACGCTTCATGTTTCACTTGAGTATTAACGTGTAGGCATGTACGCTGCAGGCTACTGCACCTCAGTCAAATGCCACAGGAAGTCTGAAGTCTCTGAAAGGCCAGGTACAAGTAGAAAAGGATGCGAAAGAGGGTGCAACAACCTTGCAGACAATTACTGGGCCGGAGGGCCAGATAATAGTTGCAGGTAGGTTATGAAAGCAGTTTCTTGCTGTGCGACTGGGTGCTTCTTGTTTTCATTTTGGTTGGATTGTATGCTACCAAAACGAAATCACAGCTACCTGGCCACCGTAATGGAACAGGCTACCTCTCTAAGCAAAGTGGCAAGCCTGCTGGTGGATGGAGCAAACGATGGTTTGTTTTGAACCAGGCCACAGGGAAGGTACGGTGTTTTAAGCTGAACTTGGTTGCATGTTTGTGAGCTGATGCTTATCCTAGACTTCTCATCTTGGATGTGTTCTGCCATCAGTTCTCGTACACCAAGAAGCCAGAAGAGTCACGGTTTCGTGCAACAATCAGCTTGGAGGTACACGGGGGCTAAACTGGGGATTGGGTCCCTCCTTGAGACTGTTTGCACGAATTGTACCGACTTTTCTTGGCATGCTCAGGAGTGCATCATTGAGGATATTGAGAGGGAGCCAACTGAGGAGGTAGAGGAGAAGAAAAGGTCAAAGAAGTCTGCAGCCAATGGCCCTGATTCGAGAGCTACAACACCAAACCTTACTTTCAAAATAAGCAACAAAGTCCCATACAAGGCTCTTTTTAAAGGTATCAGCCGAGGTCGTCTAGTCCAGATCTCCTGTGAATTGTGTGTTGGAGTTCTGCCTTGGATCAATCAAATCTAAGACGCTGGGTGAGTAACATTTCCTTGTTGTGACTTGCAGCTCACACTTCCATTCTGCTGAAGGCAGAGACACCAGCAGAGAAGGCTGAGTGGTTAGCTAGGCTTAGGGGTTCTACTCAACTTGGAAAGGCACCTGCTTTGAGAGGTTCGGCTTCTACTGGTTCTTTGGCTGACACAGGTGCAAAAGAGCGGACAGCATTGGCGTCGAGCGATGGTCCTTTGGTACGTGTGGTAGTTATGCCTTACCATGATTTTTCTTTCCGAAGGATGGCCTGTTTGTTGCTTTGCTTATCTCGGCAGTAGTTTGGACTGATAGACGAAGCAAATGGCTAGGTCAACGTACTTTTGTGGGAGGCTGGACAACTCTTGGATACAGGAGAATTAACTGAACTTGCTTCCAGGAACCAGCCCTTCGGAGGCCTGCCGATCCAGAAGAAGACTTGAAGCTGATGTCACAAGAAGTACGCGACTATGTGGAAGCCGTGCTCAACAGTCTCGCGGCCAACATTCCAAAGGTTGGTTTTGCCGTTTGTGAATCGCAGCCTGTTTTCTGGAGCTCGGTGGTCATGGTGTTAATGCTCTTCTAAACTGGATGTCACAGGCTGTAGTGTTGTGTCAAGTTGAACGAGCTAAGGAGGCTATGCTTAACAAACTTTACAGCTCAGTCAGGTTTGCTTTCTGGAGTTTCGTGTGTGTGCTCCGAAGACGTAGTGGTTCCGGAATCAGCTGACTTGGTTGCTTATCCGTACACAGTTCACAGTCGAACTCGAAGATTCAAGAATTATTGATGGAGGACCAAGAAGTGAAAAGGAGACGTGAGAGGGCCAAGCGACAGCACTCACTGCTGAACCGTCTTACCAGACAGCTCAGCTTGCATGAAGCCCGGGCTGCGAGCAGCTCTGGCTTTGGTGGGAGCGATGCCGGAAGCGGTGAGCATGTCAAGTCATAAAATGGACAAGGAAAGTATGCGGATAATGGCTGGTTTTAACTGAGACAGGCGTGCCGTTGTTTCCACAGGGTCACCAAGTGTAGCAGCCAGTGAGGATTGGCGTGTTGCTTTCGAAGATGCAGGGAGTGTAAGCTCAAACGACTACTCGGATCCACCCCCGCGGGAGACCCCACGCCCTTATTCTCGACAGGTAAATGGGGGGCAGCGTCATGAATATGAGGAGAACGGGGATTCGTTTGGCAGCAGGCGCAGTACGCCAACAAGACTACCTCCACCGCCTCCTCCGGGCGGTGCACCAGTGTATAGATATTAGTAATTGAGAAGCTTTGCTGCCGGCGACCCGGGGCGAGTTGCTTCTGCTTGGTTCCGTCCTCACGGATATGACTTGCTTTTGGGGGGTTGGCGGGGGGTGAGGGAGGGGTTGGCGAAATCATTATTCTGGATGGATAGGAAGGATTGTAGGTAGGTAGGTAGCTAGTACGGGTACATGTGGGGCGCAGAGTATGCCTGTGGCATCGAAATTCTTGTTTTTGAGGTTGCTTGTATGACTTGGGTGCATCGCGCCTCGGAATGCACGACCTCCTAGATTGTTTCATATGATTTTTTCCTGTAGGACATATTGAAAGTGCTGGTGCACTAGGTAGTATGATGAGTATAGTTTGGTGCAAAGTTGGCTCTCGATGCAGTTAGAAGCTTGCCGAGCAAGGGAAGGGGCAGGAGCTATGGCCGTTGTTGACGGCGTTCGCTTCATTATAGGTGGGCTGATCCTTGTTCAGTTTGCAGTAGACGACGAGTTTCAAGGATCAAGCAGAGGCGAACGGCAGCAGCTGAGTTCCACTGACGGAATTTTTGCAGATCATCTGATTCGTAGGAAGTGAAAAGTGGTGGTGAGTGCACTAATGGTATCATTTTGGTGAAAATACAAGCCGTATTCCTCCCAAGGTCCTTGCAGACAATTACGTCCAGGTGCGCGCCTCCACAGCCTGGCCTGCAGGCTGCAACCGGTCAAGAAGACTTCGGCAACACATACAAATGGCTGACGTAATATGTTATCACAGGGGTCCACCTGCTAGTGCTCACCTCAATGCAACAGAGCCTGGCCGGACGGAGAAGCGTTCGAGGAATCAGGTGTGTGGTGGCGCCTGTTGAGAGCAAGTCACAGCAGACAGAAAGTTAGATCCCTAGGACAGCCTGAAGAATTCGGGGTTGCATATCCTGGGTATTATCAGTCAGCGCTCATGCAGGTGTGAAAATTGAGCACGTCCTGCGAGCTCGAACCTGTGAAGATCTGCATGGCGGCAGTGAGAGTGTGCGTGGAGCAGCGCAGCCCAGGCCCTCCCCCTCCGCCAGCAACAGTAGCACTACAATCGTGGGTGGATGTTGATGGACTCCCGCCGACCCGTTTTGGTGAGAGAACCTCGGAAGTGCGGAACTGCCAGATCCCTTGAGGCGTAGGGCCCTGCGAATCCTGTCACTGCCAAGCCTTCTTTGTGCTCTGGCACCAAAGGTCTGTTGCTCCCCACCGACGCTTGCCTGAAGCCTGCATTCTTGAGGTAGCCTTCCGTGCCAGGGTGTCTCGGGGACACATGGCTGCTCTCCGGGCTTGGTTCAGGAGGTTCCGGGATGACAATGGTCATCTCCGATACAGGCGGAAACACTCCCACCCCTTCAATGTCCGGCGGAGGAGGCGGGGGAGGCCCCATGTAGTCCACAAGAGTGAAGGACCCATGTCTGTCCGCAAACCTCCTGCCGCACACAGAGCCTCGAAACCCCTGGTTCAGGAGCGACTCCCGCCTGCCTTCCCTGGACACGATCACCCGCTCCCCGGTGATGGTCACCACCGACCCCCGGGCCGAAAGCGGGGACGGGGCCGGCGGCGAGCCGGGTTCCTTGGGGGAATTCAGGGTCGATTTCCTCCCGGCATACGGAGGCGGGAGCAAACCCACCGACAAGCGCAACGAGCCCTTGAACCCCGAATTGAGAGGCGGCTGCTTATGCACCACCACCGACGTCTGTTCGTCCTTGGATGATTTCCTCTTCCTGCTGCCTGGATCGCTCTTCCTGCGCCGCACCGAACTCTTCCTCCTCGGGAAGGACGTGCGCCGGCTGATGCTCACTCGGGTGAAGCTCTTCTTGCTCTTGCGCACGTAGCGCACGTAGCTCTTCTTGAAGGAGGCTCTCCTGGAGGATTTCCGCCTCTGGCCGGTGACAGATTGGCGGGGCTTGTCCGCGGCCTGGGCCGCATCCAGATCCTGCCCGCCTGAGGCCTTGACGGTGGTCACCAGCGAGCCGCGGAAGCCCGCGTTCAGGGTGGATTTGCGCAGGCCCCTGCCGCTGGCGGACCCCCTGAGGTTGCTGCCTGGACTCGCGGTAGTTCTCCAGGGGCTGCCGGCACCGGAGTTCCTGGCGGCGCTATTCGCTCTGGATTTCCGCTTCTCGTTGCCATCGTTCGTCATGGATGGACCTGCGCCGGGGAGCCTGCTGCCCTCACATCTCCCTCACATGTTTGTGCGTGTCGGTGAGGGAAGGGAGGAAGAAACGGTGAGGGGGGCGAAAGGCCGTGTTCGAGGAAGGCAGGCTTAACCGCCTGCAATTTCACCCCGTCAGGACCAGGGAACGACGCCACTCTAAGAATCTCAAGCGCCCAATGAGATATACATTGTAGCGCTGGCAACATGAACACTTTGCCCTGCTGGGAGCGGCATAGCACGTCACCAAGCTCACAAATTTATTCCAGAACTCGGTTGTACAATTTGCGCCTGTGTCTGGGTCTGGGACTTGGTGCCAACGATGGATCTCAATCTACTCCCCACTTGCTCGAAGAAGACAGAAAACTGGCCTGCAAACCACGTCACCACAGGGACAAAGACCGCAT
This sequence comes from Anthoceros angustus, assembly GCA_010909165.1. Taxonomy (NCBI): domain Eukaryota; kingdom Viridiplantae; phylum Streptophyta; class Anthocerotopsida; order Anthocerotales; family Anthocerotaceae; genus Anthoceros; species Anthoceros angustus. The sequence goes on from VJWM01000205.1 coordinate 29,903, forward strand.
ACCATCTAAGCCGCTGAGCTCAGGATGCAAATGGAGGAAGGGATTGGGTTTTGAAATTACGACCTGAGGTATTTGCTTGCCCGCCAGGCACCGATGCTTTGATTAGAAGGGATCCAGGTGCTTGCTGGAATACCTGATAGGCACGGTACACGGTTAGCTTTACTTGCTGCACACCACCACCTAATTAATATACCTCCTGAAAAGATCGTTGCTTTGACACTGACCGTAGCCTTGAAAGAAAGTTCCGTTGTCTGAACAGACCTTCCTTCGGATGGACAGACTGGGATCAAATTGTTTTCGAAGGACTCTCGACTTCTTTTCATCGGTGGACAAACCAAGTCTGTAGCGCCGGTGCATAAACGGAGGGATCTTACAGTGACGCAGAAGTTGGGGACGTCAACTGTACAGGACGCTCCTAGATCCTGCATCACCGAAGCTATCGTGTCCAGGACCTTGCAGACAATTACTGGGCCGGAGGGCCAGATAATAGTTGCAGGTAGGTTATGAAAGCAGTTTCTTGCTGTGCGACTGGGTGCTTCTTGTTTTCATTTTGGTTGGATTGTATGCTACCAAAACGAAATCACAGCTACCTGGCCACCGTAATGGAACAGGCTACCTCTCTAAGCAAAGTGGCAAGCCTGCTGGTGGATGGAGCAAACGATGGTTTGTTTTGAACCAGGCCACAGGGAAGGTACGGTGTTTTAAGCTGAACTTGGTTGCATGTTTGTGAGCTGATGCTTATCCTAGACTTCTCATCTTGGATGTGTTCTGCCATCAGTTCTCAGACACCAAGAAGCCAGAAGAGTCACGGTTTCGTGCAACAATCAGCTTGGAGGTACACGGGGGCTAAACTGGGGATTGGGTCCCTCCTTGAGACTGTTTGCACGAATTGTACCGACTTTTCTTGGCATGCTCAGGAGTGCATCATTGAGGATATTGAGAGGGAGCCAACTGAGGAGGTAGAGGAGAAGAAAAGGTCAAAGAAGTCTGCAGCCAATGGCCCTGATTCGAGAGCTACAACACCAAACCTTACTTTCAAAATAAGCAACAAAGTCCCATACAAGGCTCTTTTAAAGGTATCAGCCGAGGTCGTCTAGTCCAGATCTCCTGTGAATTGTGTGTTGGAGTTCTGCCTTGGATCAATCAAATCTAAGACGCTGGGTGAGTAACATTTCCTTGTTGTGACTTGCAGCTGTCCATTCACGACCAAGCTTCTGAACCACACGACCAGAACAGTGATCAGAAACGTGTGCCGAAAAGTAGGCCAAATAGATGATTCACAAAAGCAGTCAGTACGAATATTTACCTCCAGCATAAAAGACGTGTTGTGTTTATGTACCGATAACTTCACGTCGGCAACGGCCTGTGAAGATGACCCGAATGACCAAGCTAGACCCCATCGAGAGGTCCGACCCTGCACAAACTCTGTTGTCCGCAACATGAACACTTTGCCCTGCTGGGAGCGGCATAGCACGTCACCAAGCTCACAAATTTATTCCAGAACTCGGTTGTACAATTTGCGCCTGTGTCTGGGTCTGGGACTTGGTGCCAACGATGGATCTCAATCTACTCCCACTTGCTCGAAGAAGACAGAAAACTGGCCTGCAAACCACGTCACCACAGGGACAAAGACCGCATACCATCTAAGCCGCTGAGCTCAGGATGCAAATGGAGGAAGGGATTGGGTTTTGAAATTACGACCTGAGGTATTTGCTTGCCCGCCAGGCACCGATGCTTTGATTAGAAGGGATCCAGGTGCTTGCTGGAATACCTGATAGGCACGGTACACGGTTAGCTTTACTTGCTGCACACCACCACCTAATTAATATACCTCCTGAAAAGATCGTTGCTTTGACACTGACCGTAGCCTTGAAAGAAAGTTCCGTTGTCTGAACAGACCTTCCTTCGGATGGACAGACTGGGATCAAATTGTTTTCGAAGGACTCTCGACTTCTTTTCATCGGTGGACAAACCAAGTCTGTAGCGCCGGTGCATAAACGGAGGGATCTTACAGTGACGCAGAAGTTGGGGACGTCAACTGTACAGGACGCTCCTAGATCCTGCATCACCGAAGCTATCGTGTCCAGGACCTTGCAGACAATTACTGGGCCGGAGGGCCAGATAATAGTTGCAGGTAGGTTATGAAAGCAGTTTCTTGCTGTGCGACTGGGTGCTTCTTGTTTTCATTTTGGTTGGATTGTATGCTACCAAAACGAAATCACAGCTACCTGGCCACCGTAATGGAACAGGCTACCTCTCTAAGCAAAGTGGCAAGCCTGCTGGTGGATGGAGCAAACGATGGTTTGTTTTGAACCAGGCCACAGGGAAGGTACGGTGTTTTAAGCTGAACTTGGTTGCATGTTTGTGAGCTGATGCTTATCCTAGACTTCTCATCTTGGATGTGTTCTGCCATCAGTTCTCAGACACCAAGAAGCCAGAAGAGTCACGGTGCAACAATCAGCTTGGAGGTACACGGGGCTAAACTGGGATTGGGTCCCTCCTTGAGACTGTTTGCACGAATTGTACCGACTTTTCTTGGCATGCTCAGGAGTGCATCATTGAGGATATTGAGAGGGAGCCAACTGAGGAGGTAGAGGAGAAGAAAAGGTCAAAGTCTGCAGCCAATGGCCCTGATTCGAGAGCTACAACACCAAACCTTACTTTCAAAATAAGCAACAAAGTCCCATACAAGGCTCTTTTAAAGGTATCAGCCGAGGTCGTCTAGTCCAGATCTCCTGTGAATTGTGTGTTGGAGTTCTGCCTTGGATCAATCAAATCTAAGACGCTGGGTGAGTAACATTTCCTTGTTGTGACTTGCAGCTGTCCATTCACGACCAAGCTTCTGAACCACACGACCAGAACAGTGATCAGAAACGTGTGCCGAAAAGTAGGCCAAATAGATGATTCACAAAAGCAGTCAGTACGAATATTTACCTCCAGCATAAAAGACGTGTTGTGTTTATGTACCGATAACTTCACGTCGGCAACGGCCTGTGAAGATGACCCGAATGACCAAGCTAGACCCCATCGAGAGGTCCGACCCTGCACAAACTCTGTTGTCCGCAACATCGTCACCCCTATGGACCTCAGTCGTGCGGTCAACATCTTTAAATTTGCCTTCCGACCAACCATCGATGAGTACCACCTGATCACAGATAAGAATAAGATAACAGAGAAACATGCCTACCTCTGATGAGGCAATGGGTGTGGGTAAGGTAAGCTGCTCACTGTATTCTGTCCCTTAAAGCTGCACTGTCATCAATGATCTGTCGTATGAACTCTGCTTCTCCACCATCACACACCATCTCTTCCGCAGTTCCACCACAAGCTGTCCTTGGGTTTGCATTCGCCTCAGACATATCCTCGAAAAAAGGCGGGTTGCACATGCAAAAGTCGAATTTCTCATCTTCCCCGACAACACCAAGCAGAACAGGTGGCCTGACACCATCCTGTTCAGCAGCTTCTTCTGGAACGTGAACTTGCCGAACCTCTATGAACTCAGCTAGATGGGGGTTCTGTTCCACAATCCTCCTAGCTGACTCAATGGCAACAGGGGTGACATCTGCGAAGGCAAAAACTCCGATCAACTCAATGTCCACACACACTTCCCACGCAGCATCGGCCATAACAGAACCAAAAAACTCACCTGTACCAACGAAGTGCCAACCATGCAAAGCAGCACCGAGCAGAGGATAGATACAGTTTGCACCGGTTCCGATGTCCAGCCCCCTGATATCCCGGTCCCCATCACCATGCCAAGGAGCCGGGCACAGGGGCAGAAGGTCTTCAATCCAATGAATGTAGTTGGCCCTGTTGGGCACAGTAGGGCAGAGCTGTCCATCCGGTATCCACCTACCCAAGCACGAACAGGAGAGCGCGTTTCAGCAGCAGCAACGGCAAGCTAGCCTGCAGCAAGAGCCATGGACGAGTAATCGTCAAGCAAGAGCAGCTGCAACCCAGCAGCATGATTTAGGTCAAACAGGTGCAACGACGCTCACCACTTGACGCCATAGTCATGCTGCAGCAGGACCCGTGTGAGCTCCCTGGTGGCATTGAAATCCGTCCAGTCAATCCTGGGCTTCCCGTTCCCACCCACGGACACGAAGGCAGCAAACTCGGGGTACAGGGAAGCCAACAACCCAAAATTTGGAGCCCTATCAGCATATTTGTTCCGGGGATGCATCTCCCTGCTCCTCTTGGCCTTTTTAGGGCGCCTCGCAAGCTGCGGAGCTTCCATGGCGGCAGCAGGGCAATGCTTGGCTCTCGTCTCTACAAGTGGCTGGCTGCTCGCAGAAGGTGGGCCGAACTGTTGCAACTCCCATGCTTTTAAACCATGGAGCCAAAAATAAGGCTCGGCAACACAGCATTGCGGGCCGCGACAGGGGCCCACAGGGTGGGGCGGGAATCCGACCCAATTGGGCATCGCCGTTTGCTGAAGGAGGAGAGCGGAGCACGCTAATCGGCGGATTAAGCTGCGCCCTTTCCTCGGCGTCGGAGTCAGACACGGCCGGCAAACCCGCTACGTCTTCTCGTTGGTCGTCGTGGGACGCGGTCAGGTCTGTTTGGCTGTTTATTTGCAAGCAAGTTCGTGGCTTCTGGCTCCCGGAGCAAGAGGAAGACGACGCCGGGTCCGGCAGACCGGCGGGGAATTGCGGGCCTCATCGACGGCGATTCTGTCCGGAGCATGGCACGGGGGCACCGATCCCGAGCGCGCTGGGCGGCCTCATCAGCATCAGCAGGAATCGGATTGCAACGGTTTTGGGCGGTTTCCCTTGCTCTTCGGCTCCAGTAACTGGTCAACAAGGCGAGCTAGAGGTGGGGGATTGTGTGCCCTTCCGCTTGCCTTCTGCCCACCAGCCCTTGCTTCCGCTCTTCTCTTCTCCGCTGCTCTGCTCTTCCCTGGTCTGCTGCGTTTTCGTTTCCATTCCTTCCCAATCCGCTGTGCCCTTGCCCGGTGTTTCTGAGGGGGCGGGGAGGGGTGCGTAGGGGAAGGAGGAAGAGAGATGGTGGTTCAGGCGGAGGAGCATGGTGGGATGCTTGACAGAGGCAGAATGGGGGGCAGCGGGAAGCTGACGCGGGAGCAGATGGCGGAGCTGCGGGACATGTTCACCAGGTTCGACAGGGACAGGGATGGGAGCATCACGGAGCTGGAGCTGGGGTCTTTGCTGCGCTCGCTGGGGCTCAAGCCCAACACGGCCCAGATGGAGGCGCTGGTGCACAAGGCGGACACCAACAGCAACGGGCTCATCGAGTTCAACGAGTTCGTGGATCTTATCGCGCCCAGCGTGGCGCAGGAGGCGCCGTACGACGTGGAGGAGCTGCGGGCCGTGTTCCGGGCCTTCGACCGGGACGGCAACGGCTTCATCACGGCCGCGGAGCTGGCGCACTCCATGGCGCGTCTGGGGCACGCGCTCTCGGTGCGGGAGCTGGCCGCCATGATCAAGGAGGCTGACACCGACGGGGATGGCAGGATCAGCTTCACGGAGTTCGCGGCCGCCATGTCCACGGCCGCGTTCCAGGCCCACCAAGGAGGATCGCCTTAGATTGTTTCCGGTTCCTCTACCACCTTTCTGTGTTCTGCAATATCACGACCGGGCCCGGCTTTTGTACAGCGTCCAGGTAGGGCGGGACCGTCTGTCGGTGGCATCATAGAAGCAGTGGCATCTCGGACGGAGATTGGAGGGGCTCATCAAGCTCAGTTACGTGCAACCCAGCAGCTACAACAAGCTCGAGTGCAAGGAAGTAGCAACAGAACTGCATCAACGCTAGGCTGGGCTGGCTTCCTCTCCTTGGGGAACCACCAGCGTTGATCCCCAAAAATAAAAATGCCACAAGGTACGATACGTCTCGTAGGTTTCAGGCTCGGTTCTTCCTGTAGGAAAGTTTGTCAGGCTAGACGGGAAATTGTCGACGGCTCCTCGTCATTGAGATGTAAATTGACGGGCGCTCTTACTCTTTTGCTACAACTTTGGCATTTGTTCTTGCCTACAACATAGGCAACTCTTGCATCGTGTGCTTCACAGAGAAGCTGAAGCCAGATAACTTACAAATCAACTTGACGAATTCATACTTTGACCGAAGCTCCGGACTCTGCTCCTGAAACAACCTCCAGCACTCTCAAACCTAGTTTAGCTGCACGTCGGAAAATACTCGTAGCTTCGAGTCCGCTCCACCGCTCACCAGGCAGTCCTCTTTCCACCAGTCCGCCGAAAGAACCTGATGCAAGCCAACAACCATGTCAGCACGGAGCTGCCTTGGCCGGTCTTGTCGCGTGTGCACCACCACTAGTTTAAGACGGGAATCAGGACTCACCTTGTCTTCGTGGCCGACCAGGGTATGAAGCGGACTCTGCAGATCAGAGAGGGTAACCATGAGACATTTTTTCATCGGGTTCTACAGTCCAGGAAAATGATGCTAAATATGGCACAACCTTGCTGCGCGTATCCCACAGCTTCACCGTTCCATCATGGGAAGCTGAAAGTAAGTGGTGCCTCGAACTTCTATGCCTGCAACCGTTGCTCTCTCCTTAGAATACGTTGAAGAGGACACAGAGAACCTGAACACCACAGTGAAGAGAGGCATACCACTTGCAAGCCGTGGTCCATGCTTTGTGTGCTAAAGGTCCCGACAGCTGCAAAGCCGGAGTCACCACCCCTGCCGGAATACCAAGAAACATCCCATAAACCCAAACTTTGCAAGTTACGCAAGAGCATGTTCAAGACAGAATGCCGACAGAATGACTGAACATAGATACTGTGTAAGGGTGCATACCTGGCATGCGAGGGTCCCAGATTCTGAGGACATTGTCTGCACCCCCTGCAGCCAACATAGCAGATCCTTCCCCGCCCACACTAAGGCAATGAAGAGCCGTTTTGCAATTCTGCATGAGCAAGCATGGTGATCTCGCCAGTTCTCAGGTGTGTTATAAGTAGAAAAAGTGTCCAAAAATTACCAGAGTAGTGCTGTTTACACCGGTCTCCACATCCCAGTTTCGTACAGAATGGTCCCATGACACGGAATATATTGACTCTGGCTCTTTCCACTCAACCGATGACACACATTGTGTATGTCCTTCGAGGGTCTTCCTGGCAGCAATTTCCTGGAGATTTTGCAGCATTTAGACACATCAGGGCTGTAGCTTCGTCTACAGGCGCCTCAGGGAACAATGACACACAAAAGTGCATGAGGAATGTCAAAACAAACCTGAACATGATGTTCTTCAAAAGCACCTCCTTTGCTGCCAAGTCTTCTCCGTTTTGTTGCTCCAGGGTCAGCATCCTGATCTACTTCACCAGTTACTGGCCAAAGCTTGATTGAACAGTCCCAAGAACCCGAACATATCTGGGATGTATACCATCACCACCGATAAGAGACTGGTTTATCTCCATTGCATAAAACTGGGTAACAAGAATTTTGACTAGTGCACCTCATTGCCAGAAGGACTTGCAGCTACGGTTTGAACAGATGACTTATGTCCTTTAAAAACTTTCAGTGGTTGAACAGCTGACAGTGCTTCGTCATTGGGCAGTGCAGCCTACAGGTTAAAGCAAACATATGAGATGAGCAGCAGCATTGCCCTTTGCCTAATATTGAGCAGTTTCTGGCCAGCAAGAAGTTGAACTCAATACGAGTGTATACAAACTCACCTGCCAAAGCATCAATGTTCGATCCTTGGAAGCAGTAACCAGGCCTAGATCATCATTACTATACCCTGAAGATTCCAAAACCGAAGAACAGAGACACAGCAGTTATCTACCATACAGAGAAACTGCTTACTCAGAGCAATCATATTGTTTATACATATAACCGACAATCAAACGTCTGCAACAATAAGACGTACCTGGGAGGGCAGCCACAGCAGTTATGCAATTCTTGTGGCCAGAAAATGTTGCAACGCAGGTTCCTTCTGCTCTCCAGGCCCTGCAAAGCCAGTCAGCTCCTTCAATCTTCATAGGTGCTCCTCTTCAAATGTTTCCAAAGGAATACACACAAACATGATTTAGACTGAGGTACCTGGCAGAGCTGTCGTAAGAGCCTGTGATGACAAACCTGCAGAATTTGAGGACTAATGTCATGCCCAATCAAACCAAGTTCAGCAGAAAGGGGGCGACTAGCTGTCTGAAGAACACTGTTTCGCTACCAACAGAAGGACGAGGATAATAACAGATATCCTTTGCAACAGAACTGAATCTTAAAACATGCGACGCACCTAGAATTTGTACCATCCACAGAACTGACCCAGTCATCATGCACATGGGGTGCTTGAAGATGGGGAGGCGGTACAGCTGGTATGTACTCGATTGTCACTATGTTTTCCTGGTACATGCAACAACTGGTCTCTCAGTATGTACCCCCAGCCCATAGTACAACGAAGGTAATGCATCCGAAGACCATTAAACCAGAAGAGCTATAATCTCAGCATAGATTGAACTCACGGTCGACAGTTTCTTAGACAGAAAGAATTCCCCCAACGACGTTCGAAGGAGCTCTCCATCGACGAGAAAATCAAATGGTTTTGGGTTCTCTGCAATAATGGTCAAGACGAAACCTTAGAACCGGTTTGGACCCCAGGTCATCACAGAGCAGACGGAAGAGGGTGGCAGGTGCACACACCTAGGCCCAGCAGAGTATTCACAACTTCTGAGAGTCCATAACGCTTTAGATGAGCCCCGAGCATGAACGGGGTGTTGGTGACCCGTAACGAAGGTGGCAGCTTCGTGGTGAATCGCACCTGTACCTGCTTTCCCTCAGTCTCCATGGCCCTGCCGTCGTCCATAGCCACTGAACGCTTGCCGGTTCAAGGGTTTAGGGCTTTACAACTGTCTGTTACTACCGTTGGAGCCTCTGCCTACTATGTACATGTAGGCACTACTTAATAAGAGTCCCTAGGCAATGAAAGTTCTAGATATAAGTCCTTTTAAGAGTCACGGAAATAGATCAAGAAAGGCCCGGTAAAATGGATGCGGCGCCGGTGAGGTCGGCCAAGAATGGCAAGGGATGCTGGGAACAAGGCACGTCATACAAGCGGCCTAGGTGTGAGGATCAAGAGCAGCTAGGGACTGATGCTGTTCAGCAGGAGAATGTCCGTAAAGTGCCACATTTCATCAACCAGGTTTGCGGGACAGCGAAGACTGTTAGTCAGAAGAAGGAAGACAGCCCAGACGATGTCACTGAATCCTGGGATGGCAGAAGTAAGGCGATGCAAGGGAGGGGAGAAGGCAAGCTCTTCTCCGTATTCTATCGGCCCAAGAAGACGGTCTATCTGGTCCGACACGCTCAGACGTGGCTCAAGAGATATGTGGAGCCATCTTCCTCTGTGCTGGAGAGCTGCATGTTTGACCTGGCTCTCACCGCAGTAGGTGTTACCCAGGCTAGGGATCTCGGCGTCAAGCTCGCTTCTGTGAAAGCGGATGTGATTATTTCTTCACCGTTGACCCGGGCCCTAGAAACTCTGCAGTATGTTCTGCCATCGATGGAATCGGCTCAGAGCATACCCTGCCACATAACTGCAGTTCATACGGAGTATTTGCAGGTAAGCGGGGACGTGGGGAGACCACCAGAGGCCCTGGCCACAGATTTCCCGCAGTTTGACTTCAGCGACCTTGAGCCAGTATGGTGGTATTCGGATGGTAAGGCGCCTAATGATGCTTACTTGAAGAAGTTCCAGAAGAGGGAACCATTGCAATCTTTGATCAAGCGGATAGGCATGTTTAGGCGGTTCCTGGCTTCAAGGGCAGAAGCGACCATCATCGTGATCGGGCACTCCTCTTTCCTCATGAAGTTTCTGAGCGAAAAGAAGCGTCTGGCAAACTGTGAGTGGAGAAAGATTAAGATTTAGTTTGAAGCAGCGAATTGCTCTACTTTTGCACTTATGTGCAGTCAATGGGCAAAGAGCTGACAACAACAGAGGTCGTGTTCGAAACGGCTAGTTTGTCGTGTCTGCTGAGGGAGTTTGCCTCAATTTTACCAAACAAGTTGCAGCAGAGCCCGTTCTGCCATGTAACAACGAGGATGCAGCATGACACACAAGCCGATCACAAGGCCTTCCGCCTTCATATCTTCAGGTCTGTAACGGGAACTGACTTTCATGCATTATTGCTTCTTCCCATCGTTAAACATTCTAGGCCCATACTGCAGGAAAAGTACAACCAATGAAACAAGATGGGATGACAGATGGCAAGAGTTGAAGAGATGCCCAAGTAGTGCCTGTCGGGGGCTCTTCCAGCACGCAGGTGAGGGCATCTCAGAACACCATAGTGGGAGCGGGTTGTCGTCAGGCCATCTGTGGTTGGAGGCATATGACTTTGCGTGCAAAGCTTACGAAGCTCACCGTAACGCAATATAGCTTATTACCTCACTTGATTGCCCGCGGTGCTTCCAAACAACGTGAGCTGCGATGCACTCTACTACCCTCGAGATGGATCCTGTCAACTGCCACTGAAGGAAATAGGTTTCGTAGCGCTTCACATAGCTGCAGACCTAAGGAGAGGTCTGTAAGTGGAACTCCTTGCCAGTGGTCCAAAATGTGGGGGCATGCAACACTTGCCCATCCATTATCTTGATCAAACTTTGAAAACAGGGCTGTGCTAATCATCATTCCAACTTTTCTCCGTCGAAGTGATAAATTGGTTGAATCTGTTCATTGACGCTCGACGACTTACTTCTTCAACTGGCTCACCCATTCAAACGGGGCTTTAGACCGTTTAGTCACCGTCGAACATGTTGCTACCGAGTATCCATAAGCTGCAAGGTGTATAACTTGCTTGAAATTTAAGCAGTTCAACGCCCCTCAAAAGCATGGCTGACTCTTGCGAAAAGTCTCCCGTTGAGTCCCTCCCTTTTTAAGGATGGCAACCTAAGGCCTTACATTCTCAACGTCTCCGCTGCCATCCTGTAGCCTCAATTGAAAATTGGTTTTTGGGTCCTTGCTCCTGTCCAACACTCCAGAGCTGGACCCAGCCGGATGAACCACGGCACCGGGGGTAGGCTGCATTCCAGTGGGCAAAGGCCGTGGAAGGCGAGATACATCTTGCCCAAAAGGATTCCTTGGTTGCTGCAAATTGAAATACTCAACTCGAGCTGCCTCTGTTGAATACTGGGAAGCTGTAAATAAGGAAGAGACCACATATTAGGTTCGCTATTCCATGATCGAGACATGTGAGCAGGATACCAACGACTTCCCACAGTGCAAACAGCAACAGACAAACAAACAGACCTCTTTTTTTTCCCGACATCACAACTCGTTGAAGACAGTCTCGAAATTCGCAGAGTACTACATGCTCCAGCTCAGCGTACAAGCGGGCATCATAAGATGTCCTGCTGCTGTAAGGACCCTCGGAAGGAGAAGATGGTGCTGGGAACAGTGAGTACTGTTCATCACACATCAAAGCCAATGTTCCTGGTGACATGGGCCTGGCTGGACGTGCATCATCTGCTTCAGCTGCCTCTGCACCATTGGTCCTGGCATGGACCTCTGCTGTTACACTTCTAGCTATCTGCTCATGTCCATCTACGTCTACATTTCCCTCATCCGCATCCTTTGCACTATTTAAAGTGCTAGCAGATGCTGCCTCTTTACTGGAACCACTTCCTTTTTCAGGTAAGTTTTCTTGCAGGATGCCATGCTCAGCTGGATTGGAATAACCACAAAAACCAGGAACAATCAGCCTAGGATACACAGGATGCAGAGCATATGGTAACTAAAAAGGACAGCTGATTGTGAGGTCCTCACTTGCAAACGCCTTCTCACGCTCAGCAGCCACAATGACTAGTAGCTTGCACAGATCTTGAATTACATCTGCTGATACTACTCCATACAAGAGTGATCTGCCCAATCCCCATACAAGTTGTAAGAACAAAGGGATATCAACTTGCAGCCATGCATAAATTCAACAGTCAAAGCGAGACACACCTGTACTCCACCTTTGTTGGTGATGAGGACACCACTGGTGTCCGAACAGCTGGCACTGATGAGCCGGTTGCAGCAGGGACTGGAGGGAGAAATTGTCTACTTGTACTTGGCTGCTGCAATTATGAGAATGAAACCATTAGACCAAAAGAAAAGGAGCAATGCAACAAAAACCATGTCGAAAGATCACCATCAAGATCTTCACTAATATACACCTGCAGGGCCGGAGCTAAGGCTGGTCTTCGTAGAGGAACGGCTTCTTTAGGAAGAAGAGGAAAGCCGTCATTAGGTCTCCTCTTTTTCATTGGAGGTGAGGGAGAGTATCCAACAGGACCAACGGTCACAGGTACATTGACGTTTGAGGGGACATGCATACAATTCACAGAGGACGGGTGATCTCCATGGAAGAGGGCTCGCCTTTCCTCGCTGCCCTCAAAATTTTTACAGTCAATGCACTTGCAGTTCTCCGAACACAAAATGTTGGCTTGGAAACATTCACAGTACTTTTTCAAGCATCCTGATTTTTTGCAATGGCAACCTTTGTTGTGCTTTCCAGCAAGTGGCTGTTCTCCATCCTCCTGCCACCATGCAAACCAACAAATAGGTCAGAAACTCAGCAGCTTATTTACGTAGCCAGTTCTCTGTAGCACCACGTACATATGCATATGCTTCATAACTGAAAGATGGACTAAGCTTATACCCGATTATCTCGGAGGGCGTTTGGACTGCTGGCAATTTTTGGCCGAAACGCATTCGGGTTACGTTCTAGAGTTGCTTCCACTGCCTCTTGTCTCACTAACTCGTTCTCCACATTGTTGCAGCAATTCACACAATTGCAGCCATCGCAGTAGGTACCAGAGGCAAAACACTCACAGTAACTGCAAAACCAAGGGCAGAAGAAGCCTCAAATGTTAGAGCTGTTTTGACACAAAAAGCAACCTTGCATCAGATGTCTGGGTTTAGGCCCGAAGACATGCTTCCGCACGTACTGAAAATCAGTCACAAAGGGCTGTAATGCACACACAGGTAAGCTGGCGACCATTCACTAACTTACAGCTTTAAACATCGTGAGTTCTTGCAATTGCATTGTTTGCATTTCTTCGGAGTGCCTTCCTTTGAATCAGGGTCGTATTGCACATTGGTTTTCCGAACCTTGTGTGCCCGAGTCTGGGGAAGACTGGACTGCGCTCCCTCAAAATTAGATCTTGCAGCTCGTGGAGAGCCGTGTTTCCTGAACAGCACAAAAGGGCAACAAGTTGTTTGATGCACCACAATGACTGCAACTGAATGTGATGCAAGAGCGTTGTCCATTCCATCAAACAAACTAACCAAGTGCTGCCAAGGACGAAAGGGAAAGGTCATATCACACAAGGATTATGGTGTGCCTCTAGTGTCTACAAGGGTATACTTGCGACAATGAGCACACAAATAGCAAACCCTACCGCCCCCGAGTCCAGGTCACCTTCCCAGACCAGCGCAAGAAATGCACTAACACACAAGGTCTACCTCGCAGGAGAGGTGACTGGCGAGGTGGGTCGGGTTCCATACATGCCAGATTGTCCAGACCGCACGGACGGATCGGAGGAGGCCCCGGTCCCGCCATACATGGATGTGAAGTCAAGCTGTCGCACCGGCTTCCTCGCGGGCTGATCCCCTTGCGCCTGTGGCGCGGGCGCAGCATGCGGAGACAGATTTGGTAGCTGCTGAGGCTCCATAGTGCAATTCTTTGGCACCAGCCTGGGGTAAGCCTCTCCTACTCCCAGGCCAGACTTGTGTCCACCCGCAGATCAAAGTGGCCAAGGAGAAATGCTCCAGCAGCGCCTGCATCCAGAGCGGCCAAAGGCATGCTACCACAGTCAGCGAACCCGATCTGTCAGCCCATGATCACCAAGCTTGCGAGATCTCGCTCCAATCCCACTGCTCCATCCAATTCCTGTTGCTTTCCTGCATGCTACCTACAGCATATATGTGCTCTCATGCCGTCGGCCGGATGTCGCAACTTTGCACCACAGTTTCAAATTTGAATTTTGGACACGCCTAATTTTTAAATTTCAGGGCACGCAGCGACCCGCAGCCCTGAACAACACCCCGGGGATGTAAACCAAAGCACGGTGTCAGGATGTGCCGATCTTAAGCAGCCCTGCTGTCCCATGAGATTGCGACCTCAGAATAGGATACCGCCTGGGCAATCTTCAATGGAGAAGCAAGCAGCCCACCAGGCCTCAGCTTGCCCCCTTCCGACGAAGGAGTGTGTGAAAGCAATACCAAAAGGACTTGCAAACAGACAATCAGTCGTCGCCAACTCCGTGTTCACATGATCCAGCTCCGTCCCGCGAGCCTCAGCCGACAGACCTAGATCTGCGCCACCCTCCACCTCAGCGCATGTCGGGTCCAGGCAGGGATGCCGCACATGGCGCCGCCTACAAGAGCGGCTGGGCAGAAATCCCCCAGAATCAGCAGGGGCGGTCTGGGGCTATGGCAGAGAGCAGAAAACAGCGCAATTTGGGCGAGATCTTAGAGCGGGCGGATGGAAACAGCTTCCGCGGGAGGGAAGCAGGGCAAAGGAAGGACCCAGAAAACCTTGCCCTTTCTGCCTGAGGAGGAGGAAGGAGAGGAGACGAGGAGCTCGAGGACTCGGCTGGAGGCCCTCCTACCAGTTGTTTCCGAACACAATTCGTGTGTGAGGTTTTGAAGGGGGGGGTAGCCGGGAAGTCAGACGTCACCACACAACAGTCAAATGCAACAAGAAGCGAAACTGGCATAAAAAGCATATGTATTTACGCAGTGCAGTTTATCGCAGTTCGTGAAACCATCTACCTAATAACATTTCGGCTAGGAATTACTGTACAGAGGCTGAACTCCTGCTGAGATGCCGACGCTGGAAACCCTTCCCGCCAACAATTCCCGGAACAAAATCATGCGGCCGATTCCTACGAAGTCCTGCGCACTCCCTCTAAACGCCAAAATCGGAATACCAGCAGTGAAGATTTTCCAGTGCGTTAAACCGAGATTTGCGTCCAGGATTATCACCCGTTCCGACAGTTCCGACCGAGTGTCCGCCAAGCCAAAACTCATGCGCGGGGCTTTGAGCCCCTGCAGTACGTGCTCCCGCATCGACACACAAAAGCCTTCACAGGGTGGTTCACATCCTCGAAGTCGATTTGGTAATCCTGTTGCAAGACCCATAGACCGATTTGTTAGAATAATTGCTACGGTAAGGTAGGCAAAGCTCATCGATGTAACAGGATAAATACCCAAGTGAGCTCCTGATTGGCTTTTACTTCGCGTGTTGTAAAAAACGCCACCTAGAGGAAAAAAAGCAACCAAGGCCAGTGTTGTTCTTAGGCAGCAAGATCACCGAGTATGAACTAACGACTCCCAAGATCAAGGCAAGGTTATACATGATAATAGTGGTGATCAGGGCTCTCGATCTCCACAGCAACGTCCAGCATATTGGAATCAAAGCACCTGTCAAACACGGACCGTTAGGAGGAAATGCTATCTCATGCCGAAGGGATCTTGAAGATGCTAAAATAATCTTCAAACAAATGGGATTACCTGTGATTAACAAATCTTGCCACATTTCCGAAGTAAGTCGCATCCAGACATAACGCCTCATTGTCTTCAAGGCTCTCTTCTGCGCCCCAGTCACCATCTAGATTGATTGGATAATGATGGAGGTGATCTTCATTGCTTTTGTTTCGTCTATCGAGTTCTGTGTTGGTCAATATTTCACCAACATACTCACAGACAAATGCACCCTTAGGGAGATTTTCCAGGGTGCGCAAACCCCAGCCCTTCCCTTCCGGAGTCCAAAATACCTGCAGAAAACAACATGCACATGGAAAACCTAGCAAATGACTTTCATTCACCAAGCAGTTCAGCCAATGTAGTTACAGCTTTCGCTTCTCCTGAACAAAAAGCCAAACCTCTGGGTCCGTAACATGGTAACCTCAAAGGAGACTTTACACACAAACTTGAGCACTTGAAAGCCCACATGACAGGCCTCATTTGCACTTGTGTGACTTCGTCCACTTTTCATTCACACAAAAGAGCACCACAGTACCTGCAACCTTCTTGTGATGCCTCGTTGCACGACTCGATTGCCACACAGCTTCACATTGCAGCGACACTTGTCCCAGCACTCTTTAATGAAAGGCCTTGAGTTATGGCCTCGGCATTTACCGCCAGTCTCCGCAAACGGACATGCTTTCAGACAAAACACAGGAACACTGCTCTTCTCCTCCCCTTTTTTCCTCCTCATGTACTGGTCAAGAATTGATTCTACCAGACATCCATCCTGTCCGTAAGCATATATGCCGCCTGTTCTGGCTGAACAATGGCAAGGTATTTCATGCTTCAGGCAGTCCCCTTCACAGTTACAGCAGTTTTCGTCATCTATTCTGGTCAAAGTGAACACAAGGAGGGCACTTTGATACACGACAGTTTTGGAAATGTACTGGAAGGAGGAAGGCAAACTTTCACTAGTGGAGTCATTGACCCACGAGATAGGAACGTTCTCACGTCCACAGGAGATGTCCTTCCTATCATGCTGGAACTCCACAGTGTCAGGACCTGCTTCCTCATACTCCATGCAGACAGGATCCGAAGCCTGAGAGATGGCATTGACCACAGCCGAGCCCTTCCCCTTTCCTTTCTTCTCGCTCTGTGTAGACTTCGCACTCAGCTTGCATTTGCTTTGCATGGCCCCATCCCTGTCCACTGAGGACTTCCTTTTGCCATTGGCCCCATTTGAACTGAGCGATGCTTCTCCCTTAGGTGTGACCTGAGATTTTAGTCGTTTGAATGCTGGCTTGCTTGGACAATCTATCTCAAAATTTGGGACCTCCATGTAAGAGTAATCCTGACACGACTTTGTCTCTGCCGCTAAATCTGATCCCGTCTTTCCATCAACAGCCATTGGGCAAGGTGGATCATCATCCACGTCATTGTAGATGTCTGCCAAAGCGACCAAAGCAGGCGGCAGTTCTTCTTTGTCTAACTGGACCTGGTTTGAAGATGCCAAGGGTGGATCAAGAACCGGCCCTTCCCCATTTTCTATGACATGATTGCATGGAGCCTCGAGTTCAGCTGATTCGATGTCCTTGTGTACGTCATGCTCCAAAACCATCTCGTTGGTTGCAAGGCTAACTAGCTCAGTTACGGCCTCATTTGCATCCACCTCCGTTGCTTTCCTATTATTTGGCTGTTTGGTTTCCATGCTCCCTGCAGCCCCCTTAGGAGCCAAATGTATCTCAAAAGCCGAAGCATCTACTTGCATGTCTGCAGGTTCAATTTTGACAGGAGCCGCATCTGCATTCAGAAGAGATGGTCATCAATTCAGTCGTAAAACGTCGGACATTCCTTGAGATGAGACCAGACAAACTCAAATTTGCAATTTCTGAAACTGGAAAACTTGAAACACTGTGTTAAGGTGAGACAGCTCACTGTCTTCGTCATTGGAATGGTCACCGAACAGCTTTCCGTTGCTGATGGCCACATTTCCCTGCGGCCAAGAATGCTTGTGCGACGGCGAAGCACTGTGCAGCGCACCATTGAACACCTTTGCCTGTTCAAGACCCGGCGATTCCACAGAGGCAGCTGGATCAGTGCTCTGTCTGGCCATTTCCTTGGCATGAACACTTGTGTTATCAAGCTGTTGGACATGACTGGGGTCACTGATGGCGTCCGCTGGTTCGAGCTTCACTCTGACAGACTTCGAATTCCCTGAGCACCCTGGATCTTCTACTGGTTGAAAGGAGATAGTAGGGACAGTGGAAAACAACGGGCCAACCCGAAACCCGTGTGGCAAGTCGCTCTCTGGACCGTAAGTAGTGGAAGGCGCACGAATAGCAAGAGGCAAAGGCCCTGACACGGGCGAGCCATTATAGTTTCGTGCTGGTGATATCCGTGGAGGCGGTGAGGCCCGAACGACCATAGACGCCTGGTACTCAGCCGTGCCAGGTTCCAATTTTGGCTTTTTCAGCGGTGGCAGGGGCTCTGCAGCCGCACCTTTCCTTTTCTCCGGCATCCCATTGTCCTGTAACGCCGCCTGATCGTTAACAGTCTCTGCTCTCCAGCTCTCTGTTTCCCAAAGCCTCCCGTCTGCCGGAAGATCGTCTGAGCCTGCAACTGGTTCTGTCTGGCAGGAAGCCTCAGCTGTCTCCGGTGGCTCAATTTCCTCCAAACATTGATTCCCCGTAACGATGAACTGCACTTTCACTAGCGGTACAGCCGGTTTGCGCTCTGGCAACTGTGAACTTCTTGCCTCGTTGCTTGGACCAGCCACATCCACCTGCGTCTGCGTGCCTCTCGACTCCGTGCTACAGGGCGGTGGGGAAGTCTGCGAGCCTCGCTGATGCTGCTGGCAAGTCTCCTTACCTCTCCCTTCCACGCTCCGCTGCGGCGGAGCTTCCAGCTGGACTCCTCGCTTGTCCTCAGCTTGAGCTTGCTGCGTGCCCCTTCCATGCGGCGCCTGAACGTTATGAACCGGCTGCGGCGCAGGACTCCGCTCACCGCCACGCTGTGGCTGAGAGAGGGACAAAGCTCTCCCCTCGGCGCCACGATGCGGCTGAGAGTGGGGCAAAGCTCTCCCCTCGGCGCCACGATGCGGCTGAGAGTGGGGCAAAGCTCTCCCCTCGGCGCCACGCTCGGGCTGAGGCTCCTGGGAGCTTCGACCGGTTCCCAATTCGTTGCGCCGGCGCAACCTTCTTCGGGGAGTATTGTGATCAACATCCGCATCAGCACGAGCATCACGCTCCTCCACCAGCACATCTTTCTTATTCGAATGCTTGTCTTGTTCACTGAAAAGCTCGTCGGCCAGCACCCTGTAGTTTTCAGCTTCTATAAACTCGAACGAGCCGTAAAGCTGCCGGTCATTGCAACAAGCAGGGTGAGAGAAAAGCAATTGCTTCTTTCTTCCACCGCAAAGCAAATTAAGGCCCCCGAGCCGCAAATCTTGGTGCCACAAGAAGAAGACAGCATGCATATGCCGCAGTCGGGCGCATAAAGGACGAGCATGAAGCAATTGTATAGCGCAGAGACAGATTGGAGGCCTCAACAATCTCACCTTGGCCAGGCTGCGGAATTTGCGCAGCACCAGCTTCTCATCCAGCCCCAGCCGCGACATTGCCATAACAGCGCCCCTCTCGCGCTCCTCCCTACCCCGCGTCTGCCTCTCCCTCGCCGGGAAATTAGGCGCCATCGCTGCACCAAGCGGAGCAGCGGCTACACGGAGACTGAGAACAGCATGCGGCGCGTCTCGTGTTTGTGTGTGTGAGGGGGCGGCGGGGGCGGGGGCGGTGGGGACGGGGAAACGAGGGAGCGTTAAGACAGCCCACAGGACAGGCTGCGCGCTTCACGACCCGCTTGTCTAATTGCCGGCCAGTGCTAGCGTTTAATTTCTGGAGTTGGGTAGTCGTGAACTATGTACGTACACACCTATCTACATACAAGCAATGGAATGGATAATCCCAGCAGCGCTACGATTATGTCCCAACTAACTCTACTAACATCGACTTTCAATCATTATTACCAAGTTGATATTATAGAGTTTATATTATATAATTATAATATTACCATAATATTTATATATCTTATAGTAATATATCTACTAGGTACTTCATTGTTTCAAAGGATTAAGTGTTATTCAAGCAGCCCTCCTTTGAAGGAGTGATAGACAAGAGTTAGTTGGAACTCTACAATTAAAAATACGGCGATGCATTTTCGCTTGGGTTTGGTCCAACTTTTGGCATGTTATCCTCGACCCCCCGGGTTGGGCTGCGGAAGGCTGCGCGATGGCTAAGGTCCACAAGTACTCTCATGTGCAGAAAGACCACACTTTTATCCCCCTCGCCATCGAGACTCACGAGACCATGGGTCGGGACTTCTCGAAGTTCCTCAAGGCCAGTGGGTGTCGATTGCCCTACGAAGGGCATTGGCAAACACGGTATACAAAACGGCGACTAGCGCAGGGGAGGCGGCTTCTTCGGCGACGGTAGTAGGTACGCCCTTTCTTATCCCCGATCACGAGATTCTGAGGGCAGTAGGTAGTTTTGAGAAAAGCGATCGCGAGAGTTATTCCCCCTTGGCCTGGTGCCCTTTGATGGGTTGACCCCTTTTTTTTTCGGTGTAGATGGTGTTTTTTCCATCTCTTTGCTTTCTACATAAAGTCTCTCCATTCAATTAAAAATTGGAAGATGGTTCACTGCTTTTTCTCATTCATTCCCTTCCTTCTAAATGAAATCCTGCCTTGGTCCTCGCAAGTGTGCTAAGCCTTACCATGATCGCAGGAATGGGGTTGGTCTCCCCCTTTTTTGTATTGTATGTTTCTTCACGCAATTGGGCGGCCTCTAGGTAAGAGTGCCAATGTGCGGGTTCTTCTGAGTAAAATCCTGTCCTCGTCTGTAGGGCTGCCTATTATAAGAGTGTCATCCTCTTCTTCTGGAGGAGTGTTTGAGGAGGAAACCTTCTCTCTCCAAACGTCCTTGAGGCAAGCTAGGGACATGTTATCAGTGGATGCTCGTAAGGACTTCCCTCCTTTCTCGACATTTATTATTGATGGTTTCAGGGGTTGCATCCCCGCCGAGAAGCCTTGGCCAGGCTTTCATGTCCTCCAGACCCTCCATCCCAGTCCACAAGAGCGCCCGCTCTTGTTGGAAAAGGGCGCAGGTGCTTGGCTATTGGCCCACCCATGCATACGGGGTTTTCACATCGCACCAACCACCTTCATTACTGCGATGCGATTCCGTCTTGGCCTGCTCCAGCCTGTGGCTTCTTTGCTAACATGGTAATTCTGTAAGGAGGTTAATATGCACCATGGGGGTTTTCTACCTTTTATTCGGCAATGAGGGTTTCCAATGGGTCTCCATTTAGGGTTTTGAATCGTGTGGTCCAAAAATGCCTCAAAAAATAGGGTGTTCATCTGCGTGCACACAAATTTCGTGTATCGATGTAGGAGGCAAAGGGTTTGATAACCCCTCATACATCCATTTGGCTCCATTTCGGACCCGTATGGGACGTCCGTTTGTGCAGGTGATGATGAAGACCGATGAGCAAAACCCGCAACTCAAAAACATGGTGCGCGGTCCTTTTTCCATTAAGTACAACTCTCGCCGTAAGTACAATGGTCCAGGGTCAATGTGGGGCCCTTGTTTTCTGGAAAACACAATTCTAATGCTGCTGTTTAAAGAGGGCGCCGGCCAACCGACGCCCTCTTCACTCCTCGTCCATGGACACCCATTGACGCTGGTTACTTGTCGCCCCCATTGTACACGAGGAAGAGAAATAGTGTTCCCCACGTGCTGGGGTGAACCGTAACATGTAGAGAAGTCATGCACTGAGACAGGTCACTTAGGACTGGCCTATGGAAATACAAACAACGTTCTGGTTTGGTTAACGCTTCATCTGCAATGCGTGTTGCAGATTAACACCATCTTCCGTCGATGTCTCCTCGTATGGAATTGAGGGTCTACGGCCGAAGGCTGGTTTCCACGCTGCTCTTTGTAGTTCAATAATAATGACTAAACTTGGCCGAACACAACGGTTTTCTGGCTAAGTGTGGGCTGGGAAAAATAGCCTTGCACAGACAATAACAGTATTTGGAGAATCTATTGAAACTTATGGAGAGGAAGGGAAGAAAAATCGTGTCCACATAAGACAAAACACCTTGGCACAGATGTTCATGTACTCCGTGCTCCGACGGCCATATCATCGCAAGGCTCGCATCACCACCACTATCTTCACTATCTTCCGGGCCACTTTGGGGTCATGGAAGTCACACCATTTAATTTTAGTCGATCGCCTTCTTGTCCACAAAGATATAAATGTTTGCGAGCATTCAAGTTGAAACCATAATATATGATCACGTTTTGTTCACAAAAACCTTTGTACGCTTTTGTGCAAATTAGCTTTCCTCCTTTTTCCCGGTTTGTCACGCTGGGTCCCTTCATGTCGGATTATAAATTCTTCAACATACCTTCCTTCATACGCATCTGTGTGCTCAGTCATGTACCAATGAACGACAAAGTGAGGATCTGGTGCATCTAAGTGAACATCAATGACCCCGCCAATCCAAAACGGCCTGCTCACTGGTGGTGGACCGCAATGAACATGTCTTTCCTTATTTCCGAAATGTCACCATTCAACCGTGCAGTTTCTTGTTCTTGTCTAACAACGGTTTGATATGCACCAAGGTACATATCCCGTTGGGGAAGGTCCCTGAGTAAAGCCTCCTCTAGCAACGCCTCATCAGGCACGTGAAGAAGCTCGGCTGTTTCTTCCACTTCAGTCCGCGAAAACCACTTCCATGCGTCTTGGAGTGCGAGCCCTATATTATTCTCCACAATAACAGCGATCTCCTCTTGGTCCACCCAAAATTCTTCCCACCATTTATATTCCTCTGCAGTGACATATGGTCTAAGCGCCGAGAGGCCCTCCTTCAAGTGAGCCACACCTTCGGTTGGGGATAACCCTGACGACGTGCCTTTCTTATCACGGGCACGAAGGGATGCGGCGGCGGTTACGTCACGGATGGGACAAACTTCAAAAACTCCAAACCGGCTTCCGCTTCCCATTGTGGCGATGTCGAATATTGTTTGCTTCTAATGACCGCCAATCCAAAACGGCCTGTTGTCAGTGGTGGACCGCAATGAACATGTCTTTCCTTATTTCCAAATGTCACCATTCAACCGCAGCTTGTTCTTGTCTAACAACGGTTTGATATGCACCAAGGTACATATCCTGCTGGGGAAGGTCCCCGAGTAAAGCCTCCTCTAGCAACGCCTCATCGTGCACGTGAAGAACCTCTTTCTTCAACTTCGCAAAACCACTTCCATGCGTCTTGGAGTGCGAGCCCTATATTATTCTCCACAATAACAACGATCTCCTCTTGGTCCACCCAAAATTCTTCCCACCATTTATATTCCTCTCAGGACATATGGTCTAAGCGCCGAGAGGCCCTCCTTCAAGTGAGCCACACCTCGGTTGGGGATAACCGACGATGTGCCTTTCTTATCACGGCACGAAGGGATGTCACCGGGCGGTTACGTCACCGGATGGGACAAACTTCAAAACTCCAAACCGGCTTCCGCTTTCCCATTGTGGCGATGTCGAATATTGTTTGCTTCTAATGATCACAAGGCCACTCGTTTTTTCTTCTCTTGTAATTTTGAACTGTGCCGGAATGATAGGTTGTTCAATTCGCACTCAGCCGTGCTTGGCGCCCATCCCCTTGTCGAACGGCCAAACATAGGAGCGGAAGTCTGGAACCTCCGTTAATACCTTCACCGTGTTGGAGTGTACGCCTTTTCAAAATTGCCGCCAATGCGGGAGAGTATGAGCTTCCTGTTCAAGCTCTTTGAAAACATGAAAACATTTGGTCAATTTGATCATGAGTATGTCCAACGAGAAGAAACCCCACCTTTACTTTCTCAAAAGTTCCCATATCCACTAACATGTTCGGATATGCAAAAGAAGTTGATTCTTGTTCTCTCGACAAGTGTTGTCCAATTGCAAGTATAAAACCTTCTAATACTCCTCGTAGTTGTGTATCACATCCTATAATGTTGATAGTCAAATTGGCGCTTTCTCAAATTTGCGTAATGCAAGAAGGCCCTCGCTTTATACGTGTAGTTGTGAATCATACACCCAACTACGTGATGAGATGGGACTCCTCATCCGTGTTCTTCTACCACCTCAAAAGTGTGGTACCTCGCTTTTCGTCCATCCCATCTATAGATGTAATATGTACTTATGCGGATCTCGTAACTTTTGCTCTGTGTTTGGCCATCTTCGTCTGCTCGTTCCTCGTGCAAAAGACACGAGGCCCAACGACGATATTTCATCATTACAAAACAAGAACTTCATGGAGTCGGCCAAAATCCATTCTTTGCAAACACTCTAGTCATGCCCTCTCATTTATCATTACACATATACTTCACATGAGGGCTTTTTGGTGTAGGGGGAGCCAAGGTCAGACGTGGAGTTCCACCCAAGGTTTCCACGCTCCGCTGCGGCGCAGGACTCGCTCACCGCCACGCTGTGGCTGAGAGAGGAGGGGAGGAGGGGAGGAGGGGAGGAAGGAAGGAGGAGGAGGGGAGGAGGGGAGGAGGGGAGGAGGGGAGGAGGGGAGGAGGGGAGGAGGAGGAGGGGAGGAGGAGAGAGGACAAAGCTCTCCCTCGGCGCCACGATGCGGCTGAGAGAGGACAAAGCTCTCCCTCGGCGCCACGATGCGGCTGAGAGAGGACAAAGCTCTCCCTCGGCGCCACTCTCTTGTGATATAAGGGGCGCCGGCCGACTAACCAAACCTCCATCCAAGAAGGCGCCCAAACCTCCAAGCAAGACGGCACCGACACCTAGGACCAAGACGCCACGACAAACCGCAGTAGTTCACACAAAAAGGTTAGAAAGGACAGATGTGAGGAACAAGAGTGCCCAGACCTTGATCGACCTTCCGTGTTGAGTTCCGTATAGTTGTCTTCAATCGCAAAGCGAGCATGTCGAGAACCGGTTTGACTTTGGGATCTTCACTCACTGTAGTTGCATTTCCATAGCTTTAAGAACCACGCGTAGGTGACATATCCGAGCCCCGACCTTCGCACTCTCGTTTGTATAGCAACCATATTTCTAATTTTGTGTACGTGTCGGAAGATTGAAAACCTCCACATTTGGGAGCCTCTCACCATGTACATAAAAGTCACCATCCAAGCTATGGCCCCTAGCGCATGCGGAGATGGGTTTGTTCGAAACCATCCACGGTGAGTTCAAGAACTCTAGCCTTCAACTCCTCATACCGATGTGTCCCACACAATAAACCCTTAAAGCCTTGAGACAACATCGTGTCGGAACACTCCCATAACATGAGTGACAACTTTTCCTTTATCATTGGTCCTTGGTCGCGATGGACTAGAGATCAAGGAATGTCTCCGCTCTTGTCGCACATTCTAATGAATCTATACCGCTCGAAATCTTTCTTTCACACAAGCACATCCGACAAGTGTTGTCCAATTGCAAGTATAAAACCTTCTAATACTCCTCGTAGTTGTGTATCACATCGTGTTGATAGTCAAATTGGCGCTTTTCTCAAATTTGCGTAATGCAAGAAGGCCCTCGCTTTATACGTGTAGTTGTGAATCATACACCCAACTACGTGAGAGATCGGGACTCCTCATCCGTGTTCTTGACCACCTCAAAAGTGTGGTACCTCGCTTTTCTTGGTCCATCCCATCTATAGACGTACTTATGCGGATCTCGTAACTTTTGCTCTGTGTTTGGCCATCTTCGTCTGCTCCTCGTGCGACACGAGGCGCCCAACGACGATATTTCATCACATAAAACAAGAACTTCATGGAGTCGGCCAAAATCCATTCTTTGCAAACACTCTAGTCATGCCCTCTCATTTATCATTACACATATACTTCACATGAGGGGGGATTTTGGTGTAGGGGGAGGAGGGAGGAAGGAGGAGGGGAGGAAGGAAGGAAGGAAGGAAGGAGGGAGGAAGGAGGGAGGAGGGAGGAGGGGAGGAAGGAGGAGGAGGGGAGGAGGAGGAGGAGGAGGGAGGAGGAGGAGAGAGGACAAAGCTCTCCCTCGGCGCCACGATGCGGCTGAGAGAGGACAAAGCTCTCCCTCGGCGCCACTCTCTTGTGATATAAGGGGCGCCCGGCTTAACCAAACCTCCATCCGATGCGCCCAAACCTCCAAGCAAGACGGCACCGACACCTAGGACCAGACAAACCGCAGTAGTTCACACAAAAAGGTTAGAAAGGACAGCATGCGGAGGAACAAGAGTGCCCAGATACCTTGATCGACCTTCCGTGTTGAGTTCCGTATAGTTGTCTTCAATCGCTGCACCAAGCGAGCATGTCGAGAACCGGTTTGACTTTGGGATCTTCACTCAGTAGTTGCATTTCCATAGCTTTAAGAACCACGCGTAGGTGACATATCGAGCCCCGACCTTCGCACTCTCGTTTGTATAGCAACCATATTTCTAATTTTGTGTACGTGTCGGAAGATTGAAAACCTCCACATTTGGGAGCCTCTCACCATGTACATAAAAGTCGTCCATCCAAGCTATGGCCCCTAGCGCATGCGAGACTGATGGGGTTTGTTCGAAACCATCCACGGTGAGTTCAAGAACTCTAGCCTTCAACTCCTCATACCGATGTGTCCCACACAATAAACCCTTAAAGCCTTGAGACAACATCGTGTCGGAACACTCCCATAACATGAGTGACAACTTTTCCTTTATCATTGGTCCTTGGTCGCGATGGACTAGAGATCAAGGAATGTCTCCGCTCTTGTCTCGCACATTCTAATGAATCTATACCGCTCGAAATCTTTCTTTCACACAAGCACATCCGATTGCAACAAGGTTTTAGTCACCGACACAATGTCCACTTCACTCTTCCTCAACGACACGGCCCGCTCTGACATAACGACGCAGTCCTTTGACGCCTGCAATGTCTCGCTCAAAGGTTTCGTGAAACGATCTTTGCACATCATCCTCCGGAGGTGATTGGAAGTCTCTGGGACCTCTATCGGACGACCGTCTAGCTCCTCGGGACCGGTATGTTTGCCTACCCATACCCATCGCCATGAACAAGCCACGGCAATCATGCGAACATCAGCGCCCTTCAACCCCAACTCTCCTCACCGGAGGGCTGCCGTCTATGGTGCATACAAGTTCGATTTCTTGGCCATCGGAACACCATGCGGCATACTTGGCGAAGACAATTCCGACGGCGTCTTTCCCCGCACAAGTGACATCCACTCGACTTCCCACAATGTGCTATAACGGACTCTTCACCAAGCCCCATAACACACTAACCTTGCGGAGGATGGCGAGGCGAGGTGGCGGAGGGTTCAAAGATCAAGCCTCCTCGCCTTTTCCGGGAGTCCGCAGCCTCAAGTATCGGAGGGTTCTTCTACATAAGCCGATGCTGCGTGCAAATGTGCATTGCCGGGTTAACAGCTGGTGATAGCACAAATGAATCGACATGACACGCACTTTCCACTCACGTCCTCCATATCGTGTGTGTCGCGCAACATTGCTGAGTCGGCCGACAAGTCCCGCTAGACTCCTTGCAAAGAGAAATGGTTGGTAAGTGTGGTTTGCGTCGAGCCAACTTAGTACCCACGCCACGACGCGACTTCATTGCACATAACGGCGAGGAAATCCAATGAGGCGGATATCGCGGTCCGCCACGCTGGATAAGAATAAGAATTACCGAATCGATGGATAAGTCACGGTGTCATAAATACATGCATAGGAGAATAAGGTCCACTTAACTACCAGCCTTTCACACGACATCGTGGTTTCTAACTTTGGTTAACGTGGTGGGTAACCCTAATCGTCCAGGGGTTAAGAGTCCTTATGGTAACGGTGTTCACTGCTGCCTGCTGCGACGGCACGCCCACACCATGAGAGGCCTCCATCACTGTGTGTGGCGGCGTGTGAAGGAGGGACCTACGGTGTGCGCCCCTTTGCAAAGAGCGTGTTCCGTGTCAGCGGTGCACAAGGCATCCCGTATAAGGCGAGAACTCCACAATTTCCATTCAAGCCCAATTTGTGAGTGATGCAACTTTGTTTTCGTAGCTCAATTTCGCCTGGCGAACGATGGCAAGCGGAGCAAGAAGGATTTGGCGGATGCGGCCACCGACCTCCTCCCAAGCGGAGCAAGAAGGAGGAGGAGGAGGAGGAGGAGGAGGAGGAGGAGGAGGAGGAGGCGAGAGGTGGTGAGCAAGCCAAGGGTGGGCATGCATCGGGCAAGCGAAATCTTTCTTATCCCCGATCACGAGATTCGAGGCGAGGTGGAAAGAGGGGAGCTGGAGTGAGAAGTCACAAAGCCCTGGCGGCCGCCCATTCCTTCGCCTTCACCTACGAGGAGGCTGTGATCATTCGCGCACCGGATCCTGTCCACTGCTGAGAAAGATTGGATGGTGACATGATGCGAGCCGAGGATGAGAACGCTCGACTCCACTATTGAAATTGTGGATCATGGGTTATAGGGAGCATTGCCTAACCAAAGAGCGAGGGCTGGATGGGTAGTATGGGCGACCACGGACATGGACGAGAAGAACCTTGTTCACGTTGTTTTGCACAACAAGGCCTCGGAGTTTGACGCAGTTGATTCAAGACCCTCAAATGTATAGGGCGTATGAGCTCGGTCCATGGGTTTCATGCTAAGAAATGTGGTCCTCCCGAGCTTGTCGAGGTATTTCGGGAAGCAATGCGACAACCGAGTGTAAGCACAGAGTTGCCATTCACATGTAAATTTTTTTTTGTTGAGTTTGTGTCTCTGATGATGTGCTTACTCCTCTGATTTCCATCATGTTTGCTGTTTCGCAGCCACCCAGTAGGAAGAGCTCTTATCAGACTGTTGTGTGGAAAGGTGTCGGAGACTGTTGTGGCACAGGCACGTATTGTCCATGAGGAGAGCGAGAGAGCAGCTGAACAGGAATGAGGATGATGCAGATAGCCATGTACACCTGGATGCAGATAGTGAACTGGGACCATCCGACGAGGATGATGGCCCGATCCCAGATGTGCTGGGTCATTCAGATGGAGAAGGGTCGACCAAGATGAGGATAGGGATGCAGGACATCATGAACTTTGCGCTTGACCTTGTTCCTACCGTCATCGATGCGGATGATGTGGCGGGCGCCGGCCGGCGGCCCCAAGCGGATGGGGAAGACTGATGACCCCAAACCCAAACCGGTTTGTCCGATTTCCGTTGGGGAGATGGACTAGGCGCGGCGGCCGGTGGCGCTCGCACCGCGCAAGAAGGATTTGGCGGATGCGCGCGGTCACCGACCTCCTCCAAAAGTCCAAGGTGGAGAGTAGCGGCGGCTAGTGCACCGAGGGACGGAGGTCGGGAAGGCGATGTGGCGGCGTGTGAAGGAGGAGAGCGAGAGCAAGCCAAGGGTGGGCATGCATCGGGCGGCAAGCGAAATCCTAGCTCGACGCCCCGAAGGCGACAACGGTGGAAAGAGGGGAGCTGGAGTGAGAAGTCACAAAGCCCTGTGCCGGCCATTCCTTCGCCTTCACCTACGAGGAGGCTGTGATCATTCGGCGTCGAATGCTCGGATGGATCCTGCCAACTTTGAGAAAGATTGGATGGTGACATGATGCGAGCCGAGGATGAGAACGCTCGGACTCCACTATTGAAATTGTGGATCATGGGTTATAGGGAGCATTGCCTAACCAAAGAGCGAGGGCTGGATGGGTAGTATGGGCGACTCGGACATGGACGAGAAGAACCGGTGTTCACGTTGTTTTGCACAACAAGGCCTCGGAGTTTGACGCAGTTGATTCAAGACCCTCAAATGTATAGGGCGTATGAGCTCGCGTCATGGGTTTCATGCTAAGAAATGTGGTCCTCCCGAGCTTGTCGAGGTATTTCGAAGCAATGCGAACCGAGTGTAAGCAGATATGCCATGGACATGTAAATTTTGTTTTGTTGAGTTTGTGTCTCGATGTGCTTTCTCCTCGATTTGCATCATGTTTCCTTCGCAGCCACCCAGTAGGAAGAGCTCTTATCATGTGGAAAAGGTGTGAGATGTTGTAGCACAGCACGTATTGTCTATGAGGAGAGCGAGAGAGCAGCAGAATGAGGATGATGATAGCCCAAAGATGCAGATAGTGAATCGGGACCATCCGACGAGGATGATGGCCCGATCCAGATGGGTCATTCAGATGGAGAAGGGTCGACCAAGACGAGGATAGGGATGCAGGACATCATGAACTTTGCACTTTTTGTTCCTACCGTCCGCATCGATGCGGATGACAATCGGGCGCCGGCCGGCCCCGCCTCGGATGGGGAAGACTGATGACCCCAAACCCAAACCGGTTTGTCCGATTTCCGTTGGGGAGATGGACTAGGCCGGCCGCCCGGTGCCCATCGCACTCGCCAAGAAGGAGGAGGCGGGCGCCGGCCGGCGCCGAGCGGAAGAGGAGCCAGGGCAATGATGTTGTGGAGCGAGGTGGAAAACGAAAGACAGCACCTACGGATGTCTCTGCCCAGGGGCGATGGCGATGTGGCGGCGTAGTGGGAAGAAGAAGTCGAAGATGGAGGAAAAGGGGACCATCCGGAAAACATTGCCACTGCTCATGTTCTTCTGACGAGGAAAATGGAGGATGCTATCGAGATGCACCCTTTGACACAAATTCGGGACTCGGCTTACTCCAAGAAGGTGGTTCAGAAGCAGTTAGTGAAGTTGGAGAATTTGAAACCGGCATCCCATATTACACCGGATCATGAGATAAGGAGAGTGGACGAGGCATGGGCAAATTATTTGGCTCGTGTAATATCGAAGGGAAGGATTGAGGAGGCGTGTTGCCTCTCCTTTGCATGATCGACCCACGAGTGTGACAACCTCGCAAGTTGGTGGAAAAGGTTCGAGCGAAGAAATATGTTATGGGGTTCTTGGTGGGAACCATACCTTTGCAGCCATGAAACATTTGGCAGATATATCTCCAGGAAAACACGCTTCCAATATGTGGAAGCTCATGTGTATGAGGTGACGGTGGCGGAAATGCAGTACCAGCAGACCTGTCGATGTCGACAAAGGAAGAAGATGTCCTTCATTGAGCGGTCGTACTTGAGGGACGAATTGCTTATTGCAGGCGAGATGATGTCCAGATGACCATGAATTGGAAATTCAACCTATACCGTGTATTGGGCTTGATTGAGGACGACGGAGGTCGGGAAGGCGATGTTTACAAGCGAATAAGGTGGACAATCGGACCCACATCTTATGCATTGCCAAACAGAGGGAAGGTTTGGGACAACGTGGATCGAATATTTTCAAAATGGGAGGTGGAGAATTCGGGGCGGAAAACATGTTCTGCGAACAAGTAAGAAGGGCAAAGGCAAACGGAAGGTACAAGAGGAGGCTAAGGTTGTTGACACTGTATACGTGAAGCCGAAGGATATGCTAGCAAAGCCGTGGAAATCGTTCAAGGATTCCATGGAGAGTGCATCGTCTCAATACTCGACGGAGAAGGTGTTGACAGGTATTATCGACCTAAAAGGTATGGATTACGGAAGAAGTTTCGTATTATACAAGTGGCTAGGGTTAAACACTTGGGTTGCTCATCATTCGAAGAGGTTAGGCTGGAATATCCTTTGCATTCGACGAAATGATAGCTCGGTTCGACGGCATTCATTTGGAAGGTGTGCCATACTACCCATCGTTTAATGATTCTCTCATATTTTCATTTGCAAACCCTAACGTTCTTGCGGCGGGCGAGGCCACTTCCACATGTGATGTGGGGACGGGTTTGCCAGGCGGCGGCCCATCTCCACTCCATAGAACTCAAGGCTTGAGGAGGCGTAGGCGCGCCTCCTCACTGAGATCTCAGTGCATAATGTTGCATTGCATGTATGCACTTATACTCTTTTGCCCTGCAATTGAAGGATATAGACAACTTGCGAAAATGCGGAGGACTTTAAAATTTCATTTTCGAGATCAATAATTGGAAGAGTTTGGAAGACGGCAGTGATGGCGTATAGATCTTCATGAAGGGCTGCACATTTTCTTGTTCTGTGGTGAGAAGGAGGTTCATTACCAAGTGGAGCGAGGTGGAAAACGAAGAGCACCTACGGATGTCTGGCCGACGGAGACCAGCAAAGGCGATGTGGCGTAGTGGGAAGAAGAAGTCAAGAGGAGGAGGGGAGGAAGGAGGGACCATCCGGAAAACATTGCCACTGCTCATGTTATGACGAGGAAAGGCTGGAGGATGCTATCGAGATGCAGACCCGTTGACACAAATTCGGGACTCGGCTTACTCCAAGAAGGTGGTTCAGGAAACAGTCTTAGTGAAGTTGGAGAATTTGAAACTAGCATCCCATATTACACCAGATGCGCAGATAAGGAGAGTGGACGAGGCATGGGCAAATTATTTGGCTTGTGTAATATCGAAGGGAAGGATTGAGGAGGGCGTGTTGCCTCTCCTTTGCATGATCGACCCCGACGAGTGTGACAACCTCAGGAAGTTGGACTGGAAAAGGTTCAGGGCGAAGAAATATGTTATGGGGGTTCTTGGTGGGAACCATACTTTTGCAGCCATGAAACATTTGGCAGATATATCTCCGGAAAACACGCCCAATATGTGGAAGCTCATGTATTGTAATGAATGAAATGTAGCGCAATGCATCACACGATGTCAGACAAAAGGAAGAAGATGTCCTTCATTGAGCAGGTCAGGTACTTGAGAGACGAATTGCTTAGTGCTAAATGAGACGATGTCCAGATGACCATGAATTGGAAATTCAATCTATACCGAGTCTTGGGCTTGATTGAGGACGACGGAGGTCGGGAAGACGATGTGTACAAGCAGAATAAGGTGGACAATCGAACCCACATCTTATGCATTGCCAAACAATGGGGGAAGGTTTGGAAGAATGTGGATCGAATATTTTCAAAATGGGAGGCTGGAGAATTGCCGAGCAGAAAAACATGTTCTCGCCGAACAAGTAAGAAGGGCAAAGGCAAACGGAAGGTACAAGAGGAGGCTAAGGTTGTTGACATCGCACGTCAAGGATATGCTAGCAAAGCCGTGGAAATCGCTCCAAGGATTCCATGGAGAGTGCGGCCGGATACTCATGACGAGAAGGTGTTGTATTATCGACCTAAAAGGTATGGATTACGGAAGAAGTTTCATGTTATACAAGTGGCTATGGTAAAACACTTGGGCTGCTCATCATTCAAGAGGTTAGGTGGAATATCCTTTGCATTCGACCGAAATGATAGCTCGGTTCGACGGCATTGGGAAGGTGTGCCATACTACCCATCGTTTAATTCTCTCATATGTCTGTTTCAAACCCTAACCTTCTTGCGCTGGCCGAGGCCACTTCCACATGTGATGTGGGGACCGAGCCTTCACGGGCCGGCCGCCTTCGATCCACTCCATAGAACTCAAGGGAGGCGCCGGCCGGCCTCACCATGCCTTTGAGATCTACGAGTGCATAATGTCATTGCATTGGTATGCACTTATACTCTTTTGCCCTGCGAAGAATTGAAGGATATAGACAACTTGCAGAAAATGCCGGAGGACTTCAAAATTTCATTTTCGAGATCAATAATTGGAAGAGTTTGGAAGACGAGCTGCGGGCTGTATACAGATCTTCATGAAGGGCTGCACATTTTTACTGTTCCTGTGACTGAGAAGGAGGTTCATTACCAAGTGGAGAAGCGAGATATTCTGGAGATGCGGGGCTACCTTCGGGTGAGGAGGTACACACTATTAGTCATGGATGTGCCCAGGCTTTGATATTGGGCCTATGGACAAACGGATGGATGCGACTATGTTGAGTACAATTTTCAACAGTTTTCATGAGAAAACCACCGGCGAAGACTTCCGCATGATTGTCATGCATGGAGTGGAGGAAGCCCACACAGTACGGGAATCGATGCGCAGGTGGTGTAAGAAGGGTGGCCTGGTGTCTTTCGTGTGGGATAAAACCAACATGAGCAATGATAGGGGCGGATTTGAAATAGTGGAGTATGTGACTGTCGGATGGGGCTTGAAGGATGGGTGTTCAAAGGATAGAGCTCTGATGATGCCGAATGCCATGCATGGCACTTTCAACAATGGGAGGTCCGTCATAGGACATGACACTGTGGTAAAGAAGCATGTGTACTTGTCCCATGACAAGTTGGTGGTATGCCCATACCAAAGGCCTCTTGGGCTGATGATGAAATTAATCAAGACCTTCTCAAAAGAAGGGGACTAGGTGGTGGACGCATGCTCCGGAAGTGGCACAACGGTACTAGCAGCCTTGCTATGTGGAAAAAACTGCATCGCCATCGAAGCAGACTTACGGTGTGCTGGATACATCCCCCAGCGCATCCACGGATACGAGGTTCTCCCGGATGCTGAACACATGTCATAATGAAGTTGATGTCTGGAATCCTAATACATTGGAACCGGTTACTCATGCGGCTATTCAGGTCTTGGGGCAATAAGCGGAATCTAAAACTACAAGCGAATAAGGTGGACAATCGGACCCACATCTTATGCATTGCCAAAAGCTATTCTCACCCAAAGCGTTGTCATCGTTGTTCACCTCCGCTTGGACCTGGCGGCGTGGGAGGTTGCCATATGATATCGGCTTGTAGTCCTTCCTAACAGCGGGTCTTCATCCTCCTGGCACTCAAAGAAACAACTTGGGCCTTTGAACAAACCTTTTCACTTATACAAACCTCCTTTGCCCAGAACTGCGAAGGGCCTTTGCGATGGGGCTCGAAGGTAAGATGTCTATCGGTGCCATTTGGCAATGTGCACATTTAAAAACGTCCGTCTTGCACTATCATGGCTTCATCTAGGCGCCGGCCAGCCGGCGCCTGCACCTGTTGTCTCGCTGTGTTTATGCCTCAATTGTGTTGTTCATGACTTAGTCAGGGGCCAAGAATGGTCCATTGTAAGGAGACTGTGATTGCTTTGCGTGATTTAGGTACCGAGTGGGTTCCGTCAAAGGGGTTCTGCAACACCGAAAGGGGGTTCGTATATTAACCTCCTTACAGAATTACCATGTTTGCTCCTTCTTTGCGAGTGCGGCTCTGCCCTCGATGATTCTGGGGTATACCTTGCTCGTTGTCCCCACGGGGGTCATCGCATTGCCATTCATGACGCCATCCGCGATGTCATGTTCGCCATTGCTCGCGAAATCGGCTACATGGCCTGGAGGGAGTGGGCGTATACTCTCCGTACATGTCGTTCAAACAGGGCTGACCTGTACCTTGGTTTCGGTGGCAGATGTGGTGGTTACCGATCCTACACGTGACACCATCTCCGCTCAGGTCATCACTAACCGTCCAGGTTGGGCTGCTCCTAGAGCAACGGCTCTCAAGGTCCGCAAATATAGCAAGATGCAAGCGGGCCACCTCTTTATCCCGCTTGCACTAAAAACGTACGGGGCAATGGCTGAGGACTTTGACAAATTTCTCAAGTCCTGTGCCAAAGCTTACCATGCGCGCAGACACGGTGCGGGGCTGTCTCTCTTGTACTTCACAGCATACTTCCGACAACGAGTTTCAATTGCCCTTCAACGGGCGCTCTCAACGGTGGTCCTCCGCAAGGCGGCGACAGTAGGTGACGCATCTTCCGCTACCTCCGTGGTTTGCAGGCCGTTTATTCTTCCTAATACGATAATATTCATTCCGGCGGAATATACATCAACCGGCTTTTGATGTGAATATACGCGAAACTGAATTTTTGATGGGCATTGAAATGCCATATTTGAGCATACCCTGCAGAAGAAGGCACACAATTAGGGTGTCGTATAGAAGTTTATATCTTTTAGCGGCCCACAGTGGTAGACGAAGGGTTCCTCCTATAGGACAACCATTGTTTTCGATGGAAATGATGCCCGTGTTGTTAGTGCATGCGATTCGTTAAACAACAATAAATGAACATGGACGACTATCTCTGCAGCAGCATCGAAGGGAATGCATATGGCTATTTCTATATTCGTACTATACATCCATTCCAAACATGGTCGACGTCATTATGCACAACAGCCGAGGATATGAAGACCCTAAACATACCGTAAGTGACACACTTGGGCGCCGGCATGCCGGCGCCCAAGTCATGCCCTATGGCTACGTGCCTTGGGCACTGGCATGCCAACGCCCAAGATTCATGGTCTTTGGCAATGACTGTTGGACGTCGGACAGACACCCTCCTTCTGCTAAGAAAACACACGTGAGCTTTGTGTTTCCTTTGTGTCCCACACACAAAACGCGTGTTTTGTGTGTTGGACACCATCTTTGTGAGCGACCAAGGCTGCGTTGTCATCGGAAGTGTCAAAAGTGGTGTGTTCTTTCTCATTCTCTTGCACAAGCAAGCGACACATGGCCTAATGTATGTAAGTCATAATGTGCATGGGTGCATGACAAGTGGTTGTAAGCTAAGCGCAGGAGCA
The DNA here is from genome assembly GCA_010909165.1 of Anthoceros angustus. NCBI lineage: Eukaryota > Viridiplantae > Streptophyta > Anthocerotopsida > Anthocerotales > Anthocerotaceae > Anthoceros > Anthoceros angustus. Next base: position 65,738 of record VJWM01000205.1, read on the forward strand.
GGTGCTTTTGAAGTGCCGTGTTTAATGTGAATTAGTGACTGGACAAAAACTACCAAGCGGCGACAACTTTCTCAGAACCGGCGTTGTTTATTCCACCAGAATGAATATTATCGTGTTTATTCCACCAGAATGAATATTATCGTGTTTCCTTCATATGACATTGTGGGTGCACTAGGTGACTTCAAGTAGGGAGCTCAATTGCTCCTCTCCACCTCAACCCCCTGGTCCCCTTTGGTTGTCCCCTCTTGGATGGGCTTTTCCCATTGTTTTTTCACCTCAATAAAAAATTTTCTCTTCGAAGAGTGTCCCCTTTTGTAAGAATGTCAATGTGCGTAGCCACCTCTTGTAAGAACCCTACGGTGTTCTTTATGAGTAAAACCCTTATGTGGGGCTTCAACGTACACTGTGAAAGGACTTTGACGTATAATATGAAACCCTTCTATGGAGCTTTGACGTACACTGTGAAAGGACTTTGACGTATACTATGAAACTCTTTTGTGGGGTTTCGATGTAGACTCTGTGAGGCTTTGATGTACATTTTGTGAGGCTTGCATGTACACTCTTTGAAGCTTAGATGTACATTGTGAAACCCTTATGTGGGGCTTTGATGTACACTTTGATATATCTTTAAAATCTTTAAAATTGTGATTAATATTATCATTATTTATTAAATATTTATTCTAAATCACCTATAACACCTAAGGTATCATGACCGAAGGAATAGAAAGGCCTAAATACTCTTGGGGCCATTGAAGATAGCTAAAGTGAAGTGTAGCACCTAAGGTAGTATGGTTACGAAGCAGAAAGAGCCTACATTTATGAAGGCATCAATATCATAAGCATACCTAATAAAAGAAGTAAAAGTTTATGGAGCCTTGTTTATTGATTAAGTAGACTTTTTCTTCTTCTACACTATCTTCAAAAAGAGAAACAAAGATGCTACAAGGAGTTTGACTTTCTACTTTTCCCTTCATTCCTTGCTCTCTGTTTGTCTCTCTCTCTCTTAATATAATCTACATCTTTGTTTGCTTCCACTTGGAGACTTGGAAGACCAATGATACATGGGAGTTGAACTGGATGATGATAACTTCTACTCTTTTGCTGCAAGTTCAACCTCCTCACTTGCAAGCGCATAAGTTATATTGTTCAACCCTGGATAGAGTTCTTACGCTTGAAGCAACAAGCCTTTTGCTTCTTCAGGATCGTTTTTTTGTCCATTTTGTTTGAGCAAGTTTAACCAATCTATGAAATTTATTTTCCATGTTGTCCATAATCCCAACCCAATCAAATAAATCCAAGTAAAAATAAATGCATCCTCCCAACCCAATTAATCAAACCCACAGCAAATACTGGTCAAAGAGCAAGGAGGGAGGGAAGAGCAAGGATGAGTGCATGTGTGGATGAACAAATTTTAGAGTATGGGAGCCTTTTAAATGCTAGACAAAAATTCTCTTATAAGTACTTGCACTTACTTTATTATATTTAACTGGGTTTCTTTAATCATATATGTGCATAGTAGGACATGACAAGCTTTCTAAAACGTCTTGTTCTTATTACTATTTATAGGTTATAAATCAAAATTAAAATTAAAATTAAAGCTATATTTTATTATCATATGAATTTTACCACTTGCTAAACATAGAAGATCTTCTTTCGCTCTAGAGGCAAGTTGTTGATGAGCTTAGCCTTGGCGGCTACCCTAGATTCACATCCAACTTCCAAGGAAATTCCTCTCTCACGCCTGTGAAGAAGGAAAAGAGACAGCCATACACTGAAATATTAGGCTTAAACCCGAAACCCCGTACAACAAATAAAAAGGCCCTAAACCCTGTAGAACAGATTAAATTGTTTCATATGGGTTCACGAGTCTCCGTGGTAGCGGCAGACGAAATTGTTTCATATGAGTTCACGAGTCTCCGTGGTAGCGGTATCTCACCAAATCATTTTTATGGAATGCGCAGATGCACATAGTCTTGTCTGACAATCGGGATGTCCTTTTGACCGGGGGAAGTGGAACCTCACAATGGTATCTTCCTCTCAACACATACTAGTTCCAAACTCCAAGTAGCCCACCGTCGGAGCACAACTGAATGACTTGTTCGCCCCAATGGCTGACAGCTGCCAACTATTGGTGCTTCCACGTCATACTGGAATGTACACTGAGGGCGTCCGACAGACAAGGTGGGCTTGAAAAGTCGAAAGCACTTCATTCGGCCCATCCTGCAGCACCTACACATGATGCAGCCTTTCTGCAACCTCTTCCGTCTGAAAATTTGGAAGCCGTGCCGGATGCTCACAGAAAAATGTTTCATTTATCTCAACCTGTGCTGTACAGGATATCACTGGATGTCCAAAGCAGGACTCTTAAGTCCTAAGGTTTCATCCCTGTTCATCAATTTTGGGAAAGTTTCATCCCTATTAAAAGGGATTTTCTCGCAACTCAGGAACGCTAGCGGTGCTCATCAACTTCAAGCACCCCCAGCGAGCTCAGATGACCCACAGATCGAAGAGCCCCTCTCCACATGACATAGCAGCATTTCGTTAGAGACCACTTTCTACAAGCTCTTTCAGGTTGGCTGGAGACGAGAATGACTCTGTCAGCAGAAACGCTACGAAGTAGGAACCTGCTGCTGCAGCAGCAGCAGCAGCCGGCTAAGCTCCTTCTTGTTCACCTTCCCCATGGCGTTCCTCGGCAGCTGCTCCCACTGCCTCAACTGATTCGGAATCTTGTAAGGCGCCATCTTCGCAGCGGCCCACTGCGCCAATTCCTGCAGAGTAATCGGCACGTCCGCCACCAACACCACGCAAATACTCTCCCCGTAATCCTTGTCCGGCAGCCCCACCACAGCACACTCCCGAACACTAGGATGCTCCAGCAGCACCGCCTCGATCTCCAGCGCCGAAAGCTTATACCCCCCAGACTTGATAATATCCACACTAGTCCTACCCAGAATCTTCACATACCCATCCTCCTCCACCGACACACTATCCCCGGTCCGAAAAAACCCATCCTGCGTGAACGACTCCGCGGTCACCTTCGGCTGCCGCCAGTAGCTCTGAAACATGGACGGGCTCTTCACGCAAAGCTCATCGCCCTCCTCCAAAACCCTCGTCTCCACCCCCGGCAGCGCCGTCCCCACGTACCCCGCGCGCCGCTCCCCGCGCACGGGGTTGCTCAGCGCCATCCCGAACTCCGTCATCCCGTACCGCTCCAGCAGCGTGTGCCCCGTGAGCTGCCGCCACCGCTCCATCACCGGCTGCGGGAGCGCGGAAGAGCCGCACATCATGAGCCGCAGCCGGCTCGCCCCGTGCGCGCTCGCGGTCCTCGTCTCCTCGTCCATGGCGTCGTACCCCTGCAGCAGCCGCACGTAGATCGTCGGCACGCCCGTAAACATCGTCACCGCCCCGGCAGCCGGGGCCAGCCCTGGCCCCGGATACGACTCCCGCCACCGCCGCCACACCCCGCTGGTGCTGAACTTGGGAAGCATCTCCACCGCCGCGCCCACGTAGAGCGGGGCCAGCAGCGCGTTGATCAATCCATGCACATGGTGCAAGGGCAGGCAGTGCAGCATCCTGTCCTGCGCCGAGTACTCCCACTGCTGCGCCAGAACCCTGGCCTGCCACGCCAGGCCCGCGTGCGTGTGCACCACCCCTTGGGCCGTCCTGTCGTCCCGCTCGTGTAGATGATGAGAGCCGCCTTCTCCCCGACCTGCGGCAACCCTGCTCCAGCCCTGGGTCCCGTCCCGCCCCCCCCGTCCTGCGCCAGGTCCCACAGCAGGAGCTTGGCGGAGCACTTCTCCGCCACCGGGCGGAGCAAGGGCTCGAACTCCCGGGGAGCCAGCACCACGGTGATGTCCGCATCCGAGAGCACGTGCACCAGCTCCGCCTCCGGGTAGCTGAGGGCGAGGGGCACGGCCACCGCGCCCGCCATCCAGGCGGCCCAAAGCCCGGCCACGAACTCGAAGCCGGGCTTGGCCATGACCCCGACGCGGGCGCCGCCCTCGGCCCCGGCAGCGGCCAGGTCCGCGGCCAGGGCGGAGGCGGATCGGAGGAGCTGGCCGTAGGTGTGGGAGCCCTGGGTGGTGACCAGGGCCACGGAGCTGTGCGCCTTGGGCTCCGCCAGGTCCAGGCTCACCTTGAGCACGTCCGGAGTGCCGGCCGCCGCCATGGCCGTGGCCGCACGGTGCACCATCTTGCGGAGGCGGAGGGAGCTCAGGCCGGGGCCACGGAGGAAGATGCTGCTCCTGCAATGGCTCCTGCTGCTGATGCTGGTCTTGGAGAAGGAGAGGGCGCAGGGATCCGCACGCAAAGAAGCGTGCGCTGTCGCCATTGTAGCCGCATAATTAGGGATGCCACAGAAGAGAGCCGAGGCGAGGAGACCGCACGCGTGCCTGCTCACCGACCCCTCTCCCCAGGCTGCAATCATCGATGGCTTCCGCCACCTTCCCAGGAGAGAGAGAGTGAGCCGCACGCCCTTGCCCCCGCTCCCGCCCCGGCGTCTGGACTCTGGAAGCCGCTCCTGCATAAACACATTATTGTAATGAACAGTAAGGTAGTGTAATTCGTCCGTACGTAATTCTAGGTCCGCTCTGCCCGGTTTCTGTCCGACGAGTCGTGCATCGTGAGAGCTTTGTGGAGGGAGTGATGCCGGCGCGGAGAGTAGCTGCGCGAGGAGGCGTGAACTCCGAGCTGCTGCATCTGAGTGCAAGTCCGATCCTTGATCTTTGGACTTGGACTCGGGTGCTGCAGCTCAGGGTTTGTGAAGTGGTGGTGTCTTTTGATGCAGGCGTGGATAGCGCTTTCTTGGCATGCCTGCGAGGTGGCGCTGCCGTTGCCGTTGCCGGGACGATGAGTGACGTGGAGGTCGAGTGAGGCCCTTCCGCAACTCGGATGTGATGTGGAGGATTTGCTAGGGTTTTCTCCGATTGTTGACTATGTAGAACAAATTTCCTTCGTGGCTGCTATGCCTTTCTTGGGATCTTTGCTCTGGGAGCTCTTGGATTGAAGCCCGCTTTGCCTGCCTGCCTGGTTCTCTAGGTCAGACAGGTTCTCAGCTGCCGGTGCGCGCGTACCGCCCGCCACTTCCTAGGCTTTCTTGTGCCTTTCAATTGCGCGGCCAGGGTTTTCTACCAGGGCGGGAAGATTGGCCTGTAACCTGTTGCCCGTCTGCTTGTTGGCACGGACCTACCATACCGTACGTAATACCCAGCATGTTTGCGCTCCCATGCATGTAATTTTTCTTCATCAATTCGCCTTTCCCTCATGGGAAACCCCTCTTCGCGAATGTCAGACTTAGTAGCCGTTAGAAATAAGCAGTAGTTATTGCATAGGGCAACCTTTAGAGAAATCTGAGGAGTAATAATTGGGTGTCTCGATGGAGAACTCATTTGCTTAGAAATCGTTTGGCGTAGGAACTACTGTACCTTGTACCTCGTAAGGAAACGAATGGAGAAATCTCGGATTGGTAACTACCTATGATGAGGGGGAACCTTAACTAGCTGCCCACAAATTAGTAACTACGAGGGGATCGTTGAAAGAAAAAGAGATTAGTAACCACCTTTGATCCGGGAGGAACCCTTCAAAGGAATATCTAGGTTATTAGCTATCCAGAAATTAGTAATTACTTCATTGGGAACCCTTAAAAAGAAATCTTAGCCTAAGGGAGAACGACCCTTTGAGGCCCAAAGAGGGCGAGTTTGTAGTGCTCGTACAAATTCTTATGGAGTGTTGTGTATGACATATGGTTGGAGGAAGGTCTTATCAGAGGTTTTCCTTTTAGTCTAAGGCCATAGCCTAAAGGGTGTTGAAGACTACACGTAACAAAGGTTAGCCTAGATTCAATGGCATGTTCCTTCGATGAAGTTGTCTTACATGAGATTGCTCTATGTGACTTTTTCCCTGAAGTTGTCTTAAATGGGAGTGCTGTATGAGATTGTATCCTTGAAGTTGTTTTACATGAGATTGTTTCCCTAAAGTTGTCTTGTTTGATATTGCTCTATGCAATTGTTTCGTAAAATTCTTGCTTCTTTAGAATGACATCATTCTAGGCTGTGTGCTATTTGCAAGGCATGTATCATGTTGTGTCAGTTGTGTTGTAAGCGGTGTTATTCTGGAGGTATTGTCCAATACTTGTAGCTGATTTTAGAACAAAGTTTTTTTCATTCAAATTTTTGTTATGTGTCAGGATATGAATAACAACAAGATATGGATACTTCTCAACGACAAATCAATTTATTTATGTTGGCTATGGGCCACAAGTTTAATCCGTCACCGTGCCTCAACTGCAAAGTGAAACTCTCAACGGCGGATTAATGTTCCTTGTGGACATATAGTTTTTTGTGACTATAGTGTGTATCAAGTCAACATTTGTTATTTTTGTGGTCGGGTCATTGAAACTTCTTACTATCCAATGGATTCATCTCCTATGTCGCCTCCGGTGCCCGAGGCTGGAGTATCTCGGGTACCTTTTGTGGCACAAGGGACATCATAGCCGCAAGAGGTGCCAGAGCATATAGAGGTTGGTTGAGCAAAAATGAGTGTGTTAATTAAAAAAATTCTTGATGCTGGGCATAATTTGAAAAAAAAATGGATCAGTTTGATTTTTATTAAAGTTATTCCTAAACAATCAATAAGATGATGTTTGGTTGAATAAGACTCAAATACACTAGAAAAAACGTATTATAGAGATCTTACTTAAGATATATTATGAAGATATTACTAATGTTAGATTTCCATGTAACTCGGAACATGTCACATAGAAGACAAACATTAATTCTGTTTTGTTGGTTCACGTCTCCAAACATGGAGTTTTGCTAGGTCTAATTTTGGATATACTCCATTGTTTCCAACATAGACGATGACACAGACACAACTAGAGTGACCAACATATTTTTAATCATTGGGGTGCAAATTGATTTTATTTATACGCAACAATCAGCCTTCTAGGTAGTTGTAGAAAGTTCGCATGCATCCCCTAAAAAAGAAGTCCGAAAACAAGATGCCAAGGTTGCATGCAAACTATTGAATATTATATTATACCTGAGAACTTCATAAGTGGAAGAGATGGGTAACATATGTGATTGGAACATATTTTTACTCTGTAGAAAAAACTTACTTTGATTCATAAAATTGAACACATTAAATTTACCTAGTTATATTCAGAAAAAATACCTTAAAGTTCTCCTTATGTCCAATGGACAAAATTTATGTGGATTGTGCAGTTATAGACATAATAAATTGAAGACTTTATGATGAAAAAGAGATGGAAAACCCATCTACCCTGAGAGAAGGGGGAACAACCCTTAGGAAGGCACGAGACCATGGGGGACTAACCCCCATTGTTGCCGTTATAGACATCAGCAAATGTGAAGATAGGAAAATCAAACTTCATTGGAGACTTTATTATGAAAAAGAGATGGGAAAACCCATCTACCCCAAGAGAAGGGGGAACAATGCTTGGGAGGGCATCAGACCATGGGGACTAACCCTGTTGTCGCCGTTATAGACATTAGCAAATGTGAACATAGGAAAATCAAACTTCATAGTGCTTGTATGGAGTGCAAGACATAAGGTGGTTGTTTTTAATAACTCTTGTCTCATAAAAAAATAAAATAAACTATTATAATATAAAAATATGTCTTGAATCAAGAAATAATTAGTTTAGTCACATGGCATAGGAAATAAAATATATTATGACAATGTACAAATGTATCTTGAATCAGAAAATAATTAATATAATAAACAAAAAAGAAAAGAACAAAGGGATGTAAAAAATCCATATTAACTCCAACAATGGGTAGATGGTGATCAGATCCATTTCAACTCCAACAATGGGTAGATAGTGATCAGATCACCAAATCCCTAACCTTGTTGGAAGCTAGCATCCGCCACCAAATTGCTTTTTTCAAAGAGCATGTGGTGTTGGTCGCAGACACAACTTTTATCATCCTCGACTACGCCTAGGTCGTGACGAATGGCGGGAGAAGTTATATTTTGCTCTCAACCTAGAAAAAGTGTGTTTGGCATATGAAGGTGTCCTATGAGAAGAGCGACATGTTTGGCACATGCAAGTGTTCTTTGAGAAGAGTGACAATGCATGTAGTTTAAGAGTTGGAGACGCGGACCTAACCTAGAAGCTCCATTAAGAGGATAAGTCCAACGTATATACATGTCTAGGCACCGAGTCCTCAAGGTGACTTGGAAGGACATATACTAAGAAGTTCCTTACAATCCAAATAATAACACTCGTGAAGAGTACGACGTTCAACCAAGTAGAATTTTGGCGAGGATGCTGACCATCAAATGTGGCTCAACCGGGTGCAAGCATTGTGAGAGTTGGTATTTTTGGTGAATAGTGATCGAGCTTAAAGAACAAATCAACACACACTTATAAGACTGCCTTTGTTAAGCATCGCTTACATGGGTACTTAGATAGGATGCCTCAAGGGAGTGGATGCCCTTGATGCATGCCCTTTAGGCACAACATGGTACAAGTTGTTAAGTACCAAGTCCCATGACGAAAATTCTATCCAAGTGGACTTTAATATAATTCTTCTTCTTCTTCTTCTTAACGAGAGTTGGCTTATTAGTCCAGTGATGATCCATTGATATGAATGAATAATTAAATAACTAAGTAAATACTTAGTATATACAAGACATATTATTTTTGTGTAATATCCGTTCACATTTAAACTCGATTGAATTACATGAGAGGAAGGAAAAAAAACCTCTAATCCTCTTGCACCTACTCCTCAGCAAGGAAGGTGAAACAAGAAACAAACAACAACCTATCCACGACATGTTAAGTGTTATCCCTTTCCTATTTTACCTTTTTCTATTTGCCAATATAAATGCATTGTTGTTGAAAAGGTCTCTCCATAGGAAAACACTTTGGCAGAATTAATGTTCAAGCGTACTATGATAATGATAAGGTAATATTATTTGCTTGAACATTGTTGGTTTTATGATCTCAGTAGTTTTATAAACTTGTGTTCCTCTTGGTATAAACATGTAATGTAATAGATGAGATTAGAGTTTATAAACTTGTGTTCCTCTCGATATAACATTGCAATGCAATAGATAGATTCACTATATCAATGTAACTCTCCTTTCATCATATCATATGGTCTTTCAAAGCTGTGTTATACTACAGTAAATAGATTTAATCATACTACGGTAGAAAATTTTTATCTATAATATAGTAAATAAACTTTACAGATTTTTATATTTAATAAAGTGATATAAAGAATATTAGAAACTATCTAGATATATATCTATTAGTACGGTGGCAGCTACATACCTACCTACATACGTACATATGCTACATTTCTGATTTGCTGAAAGGTGGTGATGTGCAAGGATTTTGAGAATGAAGCCACCGGTCCACTGGTGGACCCTTCCCACTGGCGGTTAGGAAAGCGGTGCGGCGAAACGTGGATAGTGAGCTACAGTGTTCGCAATAGGGTTCCGCCAGTTCCGCCCTTAAACCCTAGGGTAACGCTTGACTGCTGCAATGGCCTGGTCGACAGTGCTGCCCGGAGCAGGAGCTGCGGCAGCCTGTCCAGCCAGGAGTCGGCAGTGCAAAAATCGGGTGGCACCGGCACGCAGCGCCAGCGGAGGGAATGGTGCGGGGAGGCTAGGCCCAGGATTGCCAGGTGAGATGTGGAGAGCAGTCGCCCGGCAGCTCACGCGTTCCACCACCCGCAGGCGCAGCATTCAGGATTTGCATCAGGGGCAGCAGCTGCAGGGACAGCATTGCCAGCAGCAGCAGGGGCCCTGCCGCGCGTGTCGCAGGTGGAAGAGCTCCGGGGCTGCGTCCGCCTTGGACAGATCCCCGGACCCCAGATGGGGGCCCCCGGGCCGCTTGGAGGCGGAATTGTGCTCGTCCGGGTCCCGGGACGCCGGGGCTCAGAGACTGAGCTGCCTTGAGGAAAGCGTGTTTGCGCTGGACACAGCCCTGCACACCGTGCTGAATTTGCCCTGGATCGCCACGCATGTATTGGATGAACTTCCGGGGCGTGGCGGGGAAATTGGGAATTTCCAGGGCCCCCACCAGCTCAATGCGGTGGCGGGGACGGCAGAAGCGGCAGAGGAATTGGAAGGGGAGGCGGATTGCCGAAGGTTGATGTTTTGGCAGCGTTCGGGATTGAGGCCCCCGAGCTCGAGGGAGAAACGGGCATTGTTTCGTGGAAGGAAAGATTATGCGGAGTTGCTCGAGCGGCAGAAGGAGGCGGAAGTGAATGCCTGGACGGCCGCTGCTGCTACCTACGGGGCCCTTATGGAGGAAATGTGCAGGAAAAATCTTGCACCGAATTTGCCTTTCGCGCAGTCTCTGCTGCTCGGATGGTTCGAGCCCCTTCGCGATGCGATCGAGCGTGAGAAGAAGGGGTTTCTGGCCGGGGAATCCTTCCCGTATAGGTCCGTCTACGGTCCTTTTTTTCTCAAGCTGCCTTCGGATGTTCTGGCCGTGATAACTATGCACAAGCTCATGGGATTGTGCCTGGAGTTCAACGCGCATGGAAGTGCCACCGTCCGCGTCGTTGCTGCTGCTTTGCAAATTGGCGAAGCCCTTGAGAATGAGGTGGGATATGGTCGCCACTGACGGGACCCTGTCAGATTCTTTGGCTTGACGAAGGAATGTAGTGAAAGCTTGCGATTTGGCGCTGTCATTAAGAGTTCTGCCCACTCTTTGGCAGGATTACGTCAGGCAGTTGCTGGCCAAGCCCAAGAAGGGCGAAGTTGACGAAGAGAAGGACAAGGAAATTGCGCGCGTAAGAACGAAAGTCAAGACCATTGTGAAGTCGGGGAAGCTGAGAAAGCTCCCCTACATTTTCAAGAAGGCACAATCCTCAGAGCCTTGGGGTGGAGACATTTGTGCTAAGGTATGGGAAGCCTTGGTGTCCCTCCCGGACGTGCCTTTTTGCGATGACGTGACCAGATCTAATGATGGTTTGGATTCAGGTGGGAGCCCGCTTATTGCAGCTTTTGGTGGAGACAGCTGTTGTTACGCCACCAGCCGGTGAATCCGGGAACGATGTGCCAGAGCATCGCCCAGCATTCAGGCACACGTTGAAAATGATGCCCAAGAAAAAGATCAATCTGTAATGCAACGCTGTTTTTGCTGTTAGTTTTTAGGTGTTTCTAGGAAGCTTTGAGGTACAAGTTATGACAGCCGATTGTATGGTTTCGCTGTTTTTCGGCAGAGCCAATCGCAATTATGGAGTGATAGAAATGGATCAATTTGTTTACCAAGAGCTAGGAAGATCGGTGAGTGATCAGGGTTCGTTGTTCGACTTGCCACACATTTGTCTTGATGTAGAGACACTGTGTGTTGGAGCAAGTCTTCTGCATGTCAAATGCTCAAGCTTCCTGGCCTGGTTTGTATACTTCCATCTGATCTTACTTCTGCTGTACAGGTCCTCCGTACTGGGATGCCGTACATGCCCATGCTTGTTCCACCCATTGAATGGACAGGGTAAGCCTCTCTTCAAGCAGTCTGTGTGAAATGATTGTACCCTTTTCTGCGTTTGTTTCTCCCAAATTGTAGACCTAGTTGCGCTGTTTGGTCTGTTGAGGTCAGTGTCAGTGCAAGGCTGTCTGTTCATGTCCTGAGTTGCAGCTATTCGAAAGGTGCTTATTTGTACCTGAGAAGTGCCATTATGCGCACTCATGGATCAAAGGTGCAAGCAAAGGCTATAAAGGAGCATGAAAGGTGCGGCATGACGCCTGTTTTTGAGGTAACTTTGCACGATGATTTGGATAAGGTCCCTGACGGGCTGGATGTACTTGTTCTTTGCTTCTTACCAATATTTTTTGGGTAGGCTCTTGACACTCTAGGAACCACTGCGTGGCGAATAAATAAGCGTATTCTTGATGTGGTGGAGGAGCTGTGGAGAAGTGGAGGTGGAGTAGCGAATTTGGTGGACCAAGCTGATGTGAGCATTTGATGCCAGCTTTCTATTTGCCTAACAGGGTCTAGGTTTTAGCAGGGCTCATGGATGTTGACAATGCTGTGTATCTTGTGTTCATAGGTGGACATACCAGAGAAACCAGACACCGAAGATAAGGCTCTTTTGGCAAAGTACAAGAGAGAGGCAAGCATTGCGAAGCGCATCAACGGAGAGAGGCACTCATTACGCTGCGACATGAATCTCAAGCTCGAGGTTTGATTAGTTCGTATTGCTCTTCTATTGTTGGAAGTTCATTATGCTGAGAAATGCCTGGCGAGTGAGAACCTATACAGTCTGGAGTAAAATAGGTCTTTGTTGCCTGTACTTTTGCAGGTTGCTCAGAAGATGGCTGAGGAGGAATGTTTTTTCTACCCACATAATATAGACTTTAGAGGAAGGGCCTATCCGATGCATCCTCACCTCAACCACTTGGGGTCTGATGTATCCCGTGGAATATTAGAGTTTGCTGAAGGCCGTGCGCTGGGCCAGAAGGGCTTAAGGTGGCTTAAGATAAGCCTTGCAAACCTTTTCGGGGGAGGGGTGGATAAGCTGGCTTTCGATGGCCGGATTGCATTTGTGGACAACAACATGGAGAATGTCTTTGATTCTGCTGCGAGGCCCTTAGATGGCGATCGGTGGTGGCTTGGAGCAGAATATCCATTCCAGTGTCTTGCGATTTGCATGGATCTGAGGAATGCCCTCATGACAAGCAATCCTCAGGGCTACATTTCTCACCTACCTGTACATCAGGTGCTTGTCATTGTCCTGGAGTTGGCAGCCTTGTGAAGATTGCAAATGATCCCCACAGTGTCTGTGAAGATGGTTTAAGTTCTGGAATGTCCTGTGCAGGATGGTTCTTGCAATGGACTGCAACACTATGCAGCCTTAGGGAGGGATCAGGTAAGTTCTTATTGAATTCTTCTTTGATACATTTATTTCGTTGATTTTGGGGCAGGATCTAAACATTGGCTGACTGCTGACAGGTTGGTGCTGCTTCAGTCAACCTCATTGCAAGGCACAAACCTGCAGATGTTTATATGAGCATTGCAAAAAGGTGTACCTTAGAACTAGTCGACTATGTTGTCCATGTCTCAGCCTCGTTTTTTTTTTCATCCAATCAAAAGGCTTACTCTGTGTCAGGCTGGCAGAGTGCATGCGATTATGGAAAAAGATGCATTGGGGCCTGCAGATTCACGATCTGCACAGCAGGCCAGAGTATTAATCGGTCAGGTATGTAACCTTGAATGATGTATCTGTGATTCAGAACCATAGGAGGCAGGTGAATTAACATTTGCTGTTTTGTAGGTGGACAGGAAACTGGTAAAGCAGACTGTGATGACATCAGTGTATGGCGTTACCTTCATAGGAGCTAGGGGCCAAATCATGGCTAGACTAATGGAAAGGAACTGTTTACCGGAAGGACACAGTGCCTTTGTTGCTGCCAGCTATGCAGCCAGAGTAAGCAGCGGCCTGCCGGCACTGACATTGACGAGTCTTTCATATATGGAAATGGCAGCGTGGATCAAAATTGTTAGGTGAACCAAAGTCTTAGGCTGAGATGAGGGATGGATGGGATCACAGGTAACGCTGAGTGCCCTTGGAGAGATGTTTAAGGAGGCAAGATGCATAATGGGGTGGCTTGGTGATTGTGCGAAGGTGATTAAACTAACCCTTTTTGAAGAGCAGCTTAAGATATCCCCTAGGTTGTATCCTTCTCGGGTTGAAACGTGGGTTTTTGTGGTAGATCATTGCCAGCCAAAACACGCCAGTGCAATGGAAGACACCTCTGGGGCTTCCTGTGGTCCAGCCTTACAGGAGGGAAGGCAGACATACGGTATTAGTCTTGTCTCGCTTGCCCCTTCTCCATATGGTGCTGTGTAAAGCTTTTTGTTTCTATATATAGATAGCATCGCATGTTCATGACTTTCTTGCTCGCAGGTGAAAACATCCTTGCAGGTTCTTTCTTTGAGGAGATTTGACGACCAACCAGTAAGCTGTCTTTCTTCTCTAACCACCGTGTGGTGAGGATAAATCTAAGCATCTTACAAACGATTGAACGATGGAACAGGTATCTGTAGTAAGGCAACGTAGTGCATTCCCTCCAAATTTTGTGCATTCCCTTGATGGAACGCACATGATGATGACTGCCGTGGCTTGTGGGAAGGAAGGATTGTCATTTGCAGGTACTTTTCCTTAAGTGGTAGCTTGCATGATGAACTGCTATCAGTTGCTGACTGTTTGTGCAATGGCATCCCGTGCAACTTTGACCAAACCATGTGCCTGCAGGTGTGCATGACTCCTACTGGACTCATGCTGCCGATGTGGATCGGATGAACCAGATTCTTAGGGAGAAGTTTGTGGAGCTTTATAGCCAACCGATTTTGGAAGATGTACGGGACTGCTCAAGCGCGCCGTGTTGCACGTTTTAGAGTTTCGCTTCGGTTCTAACCCCTTGCACGGTGGATCTTGCAGCTTCTGAAGGGTTTCAAAAATCAGTTTCCTGATCTGGAGTTTCCAGATGTACCAGGAAGGGGTGAGCTCGACTTGAAAGAAGTTCTGGTCTCGCCGTATTTTTTCAACTAGGATGATGACACTGTCCTGCAACGGGGCAGGTGTACCATATGAAGATGAGTCCCATTCTGTAACATTCTGATTCACATTATAATAAATGTGAAACAACTCTTTCTTGCTTATAAGTTTCAGGTTTTATAACAGTGTGAAGGCAATTGGCTGGTACCTATAGGCGTCGCTCATATATCAAGGGACACGGCAGGAAGCTCCTGGAAGGAGACTTGTTCTCCCACACAGCAAGCCCATTGTCGATTAACGGGGTCATACCGTTCAAGATAGTGAGGATCTACATTGGCCTGCTTCACATAGAACATGCCGTTGAACACTTGGCCGCGGCAGGCACCTCTCATTTGGAGCATGCTTGGGATCTGCTCCCATTCTTGCCGCTGCACGTCAAAAATTTCTGCAAAGGATAACGCCTGGCCATGCGCGTCGTAACCTCCAGACACTATCAGCTTGGCATGATTCATGGCTTCATCAGCAAAAGCCCCCGACGCAAAGCCGAAACGTGAAGTCCGCATGGCCGGTACTTCACTCCAGCAATTCTGGAACAGATCATAAGCATCCACTCTGGCAAACACCACAAACTCGTTCCCTGAGATGAGAGGTGATCTACCACCAACGATGTACACAAGGCCATTGGTCCCAGCTATCACCCCGAACTGGAGCCGCTGAGGAGCATCCAGTGGGGATATAGAGAGGCAAGCATTCGATCTGAGGTCGTGTGCGTGACCTTGCAAGCACCGGAATGCACAATTTTTCGAGTACTCGTTGGCCAAAACAAACGTCCATGGCTCTGTCAGCCCCAGGTCCTTCCGCAGCTGGCGCAGGGAATTGCTTTGTCCCAGCCGGTACCATCGCTTGCACACCGCTCTCACTCTGTGCAGAAACCTAACGGGAATTCTGGCAAAACATAGCTGGAGCAACTCGTCCGGGACATCGCACACCGAAGTTTCCGAGTGCACGCGCAGTAGTGTTAAAGAGGCCGCGGTCGATCCTCCTCCTTCATCCTGCGCACAAGTAAGGTGATTAACCAGCTGAATCAAGAGCAGTAACAGTTTGAATCAGAGTACAGCGCACTGCCAGGCCAAGCTCCGCAAACCGGGTCAACAGAGCGACAGCAAGAGAAGAAATCGCGCATTCCTGGACCAGCAAAACACAGGTGTAGAAAGAACGTTCCAGACCGAGCAGCTTTCAAATAACACAAACTGGCCGCATTCAAATGCTTAACGCATCGGCCGGACGAGGGAGCACATGAACTGAAATGCAATCCGAGCATGCTGAAGAAACCAACAAAGCAAGCACAAGAAAGGATATTCCACGGGAAAACAAACCCCAGGAATCTCCCATCACGCCTCTTCCAATTCCGATCCAACAAGCGGCGCTCAAATAGGATCACAGACCTGCTCCAGCCCTGCGCGGCTGCCATCTCTTAGCTGTTGCATGAACAGGTGCCGATGCCGATGCCGGTGCAAACGGAAGGGCCAGCAGGCGGCAAAGACAGGGCAAGGCAAGACTGTCCACTACCACGAAAGCGGCGGTCCAGCTGCTGCGTCTAGAGCGGGAGCCGGTGCAAATTTATCCCGCTCGTAGCTGAGCCGCCGGTTCTCCGGCAGTTATATCCCGTCCCGTTCCACGCGCGAAAGGAGCTAGAATCCTAGAGCAGCCTTGCGCGATCGTGCGAAACACCGCGTGGAAGTGGCAGATCGTGAGCGGGCAAAAGTGTGCGCCACACTGCAGTGCTCTCAACCAGTGTCGGGTATCCGCACCGGAGGCGGAGGAGGAAGCGGAGCTCAGATATTGCTGGTTGCGTGAGAACGCGTCGTCGCAGCGTTGCATCGCATCGCATCACATCTCATGGCGCTGCATCGCAGCCGTTTCTGACTTTATTAACCGCGGACTCGGCCGGTGCAGGGCGTGGGAGCCCCCACCACCAGTACAGCCTTAGGTGTTATCTTAGTCGCGGTGCTGGAAAGTTAGCCTGGTCCCACGTGGGAGGGAATCCTGAAATGGCGTGCAGCCATATTCCGAGCATTGTTATGCAGGCGGCCCGGCACAGGCCGCGGTAACCGCGTCAGTCGCGACCACCAACCTCCACAAACGCCTCCGCCCTGTCACTTTTCCGCTCCTGCATTATCCACCGTTATGCATACATTAGCGAGCAGAGCCCCATGTGGGCCAGCCATATCGGGTCCCCAGCAGAGCCAAGGACATTCGCCACCTTTTCGGCGATCGATTGCGCCCGGAAAGCCGACCTCACGGGAAACTAGGAACCACAAGCAGCATTCAGCAGCTGTTGCGCCTGCCAGTGTGCATAGAATGTAGGTTGCACCTTTTGTGTGTTTCTCTTCTCTTGGCTTGTTGGTTTCTCCAGGTAGGTTCACCTCACCATTCCGCACTGCCGGCCCATGAGGCAGCTCCCCTTCTTCAGATTGGGCAAGGGGCGTGCCAGGCACATGGACTGTGCTCGCCGGTACGCAACCATATTTGAGTAGAGTACTTGGCCCGATTCCGGACGGACCAAGTACCGGAATTGGCCCCCACGGCCTGTAACTCGGACATAAAAGAATGGGGTTTTAAAGAAACTTTAGTGGTTCCTTATGCCATAAGTAATGTTATATAAAGTTAAATATCTCTGGTCAATGATAGATTTGGATCCACACATCAAATCACATATAAGATATTATTTTCTAGTCTAATTTGGGTATCTCCATTCCACACAACATTGGGAAACTCAATTTTGGCTATCTTAAGATACAGGAATTTAATATCCTATGGACGTTAGGGAGACTGGTTTACCAACTCCACACCACCATCAATGAATGCCAGCCTGCCTCTTAAAGTTCTATTCAAAATTGAGCAGAGAAGCCTCTTTGCTGCTCAAGTTTTCCCCGCCTTCTTCACACATCTTTGTAAACCCAAATTTTGTGAAGGAAGACTTCCTCTTCCTGAATCCAATCTTCACCTCTCCAGCTCATGTTGTTGCTGCCTGCAACACACATCAAACTCGCTCAACCTCTATGCAAAGAAAGAAGTACCTGAACAGGAAGTGCAATTGTGAAAAATGTGTATACTAAAGGGAAGAGCCTTTCTTCCAATCCTTCCACTACAAGTGCCCTTTCCCATCTAGAGTTATGGGAGAGGATTGGTATCTCACTGTAGAAAAGAAAGGATCTACCTGTCCTTCCTGTGTTCGCCCTCCCATTATGTCTACACGTTGCTGCCTCAAGCAACCGTTGCTAGAGAAATTTACAGGCTTGAAGCTTGCACCTTGGCCACAAGAGCTTGAACATCTGTCAACCTTCAACCAGCTTGTACGTCGGAGGACTTGGGAGCTTGAGCTATACCACAAGCGACAAGAGGACAAAGGTTTGAAGCTGCTGATTCTGTTGCAGTTCGTACATAGAAGCTTTGTCATATATATTATAGACAGGTTGCATGTTGTGGCGTAACATGTGCTTTCCTTTCCAATACTAATGCTATAAATGGCCAAGCAAAGCAAAAGAAGGATCCCAAGCAAGAATCGAGTGAGCACTTGTGCTCTCCAAGTTGGCCTTCCAAACTGGCAAGTGAGATTTCCAAGAAACATCAAACAAAAGACAGGGAATTGGAGCATGGCCACGCTGAAAGAAGCCCTGGCTGCGCTCGATCGCGGCATGAATCTAAGAGAGGTAGAGCAATATTTCGGGATCTCAAGGAGCACCTTGTCGGATTGGAGGAGAGGGAAAGTTGACGCTCAGCAAAAGGAAAGGCGGTTGTGTTTAGACTTGTGAGGAGGAAAACCAAGTTGCCACCCCTACATCAATGGGGTGGTAGGCCTACGCCATTTGTGAATGGAATTCCTAGTAGGCATTGGTGCCAAGGGTTCCTTCGATGCCACCCCTACATGAGGAAAAGAAAGGCCACTGGATTAGAGCCATCAAGAGCAAGAGCTATGAATCCCGATGTGATTGCTTCTTTTTATGCACAATTGGCTAGCATCTATGATTCAGTTGATGGCCCTTTTTCAGCATGCAGGATATGGAACATGGATGAAACCAACGTGCAATAAGGGAGGGAGGGAGCACTTATCATTCTAGGACTGCGTGGCTCTCATGACATGGCTGTCCCCACTGCAGATGTGAAACAATCTCTCACATATGTTGCTTGTGGCAATGCAGCACGCCACAAACTTCCAGGTCTTTACATTTTTAAGGGGTCGAGCCACACCACGTCCAAGACAAACCTCATGAGGTTTGTCTAGGAGGAAGGAGCTATTGGCTGTAGGCAAGAGAATGCATTCATAACTGCAGATATCTTCCTACAAGGATTACAGCATTTCCACCGACAAGTTGGCAGCACCATGAGCCCAACTTGCAAACATGTTTTGTTGTTAGATGGAGCAAAACAACATTTTTCATTGGAGGCTGCAACTTATGCACAAGAAATGGGCTTGATGTCTGTGGCGGGACTTTTGCTGATGGCCAGCCGGGCGCGCACAATCCCGTGTCGTTGTAGGAAGAAGTCCGTTCCCAAGGGAATGATAGGCCGTTTACGCGTTTGGTGATTCTGTCCTTAGCGCTCGTTCGGTCTCACACACATACTCCTAACTACTCTGGCGTTCACCGTCTGATGGCCAAGCGTTTAGGACCCGTTCGCGTCCGTATCGTTCACATACATCCTTCGCATCCGGTCCTTTCCTCTCTCTCACGCTACACTCTTGATCTTAGAAAAGGCCTTGATTCTGTGATCCGGACCTCCTCGTTCGCGGGCCTCTCGTCCGGGCTCTACCCTCCGGAGTTCCTCCGGCTCAGTCCGTTCGGTGTCGGACGCGGCTCTCGGGGCGAAAACGGATCACGATCACCCTTCCACACACACACCACAGCGCGTTAAGTCGTCACGGGACCTTGATCAATCTCCCGGGCGCCGTGCACCTTTCGGTGACTCGGGACTCACGTTAGCAAGAAGACTCACAAAGGTGCAAGCGGCATCAACACCAAGAAAGATGCTTTACTAGCCTCGGCCCTCTTATCTGCGCCCAAGGTGGCGTCTTTATTACACCCCTATTACGTGATAGCTCGGTATACCTAATCGCCTACCGGCCTATCCCCTATCTCCTTCCATGGTGTGGGAAGGTCACAGGCCCGCCCGGGTGGTCAATCCCCGTCTGGCAGTTGTGGTGCACCCAATCGGATGATCCGTGAGGCGGGCCCTCCTCTCCCGGAATCACAGCCGGGTTGGGCTCTGGCGGCAGCGACGCCGTTACCACGGCGTCATCCTCCTGGCCCCTCAGGTCGCCCGGTGGGGCCACCACTATCTGCTCCCCTAAGCGTAAGTCGAAGGGGCTCCTCCTTCTTGCCGCGGTCCTCGAGGTCTGTCTCGACTCCGAACTTGAGTCCGGCTTATTCACAGGTCCGGACTTGAGGTCCGGACTTGAGGTCCGGACCTCGGGGTCCGGACTTGTCCGGGGGACTTGAGTCCGGACTTATTGTCCGGACTTGAGTCCGGACTTATTCAGTCCGGACTTGGTCGGCCTCCCTGAGTCCGGACAAAGTCGGACTCCACCGGGTTTCCTCCCTCACGGGACTCCTCCGTGGCTCTCCTCGAAGTCCTCCTCCCGATCGCGTGACTCGCCGTTGGCCTCCTTCCATGGTGAGGTGCGGGGTGCTTACCTCGATCGCATCCCGCTCCTCGTTCGCTCCTCCATTGCTCCTCTCCGCGCTCCGTCATCTCAAGCAGGGGCCACTAGGGTCCCTGTCTTGTCCCTTCATCTCCTTGAGCCTTCCGGTCCGTCCGTTTGTGACGTCGAGGCTTCTGCCTTGAGCTCGGCGTGGTAATAGGCAAAGTCAGATCGACTTGTTGAATTGCCTCTTCCACGTGTGCGGGCACCGATACTCCCTCCGCCATAAGTGTTAGGTGGCGTCTTTGCCCGGCTTGTTGGGCCACCTCTCTGCCCAGTTGGTGGGCAGGTACATCGCGAGGCTACGGCCTCGGTCACCTCCTGTGCAGTGCTCCTGCTCGGCTCCGTCGTTTCCTCTCCATTGACTTACCGCCATAGCGGCGTTCCCTTTCTTTGGACGGCGGCTTCTTTTCTTCCGGTGCTCGCTCCTCCGTTCATTACGGCCTTTAGCTCCGGCTCCTCTCCGGTGAGATACCTCCGTCCAGGCTCGGACTTCCTCCGGCTCATACAGCACAGCAGCGTCCAACTCCTTGGATAGTCGCGATTTTCCTCCGTCTTGACGGGCGGGCTGCTCTATTCGTGCTCAGTCGTGGATTCTCTCGTTGAGAATCACTGCTCAAGCGCATCTTGGGTTGTAGCTCAGCGTGTCCTAGTCCTCCATCTGCGCCTCCTCTACTTCCCTGGTGTACTCGGAGATCTCCTATCTCCCAGTCTTGGCCTCCATCTCCTCCCTGGCCTTGCTCCATAGCCTTTGTCACGGCCTTGAGTTAGCCTCGGTACTGTGACTCTCTCCGGTTCGATCACGTCTGTAGTGATCCGGTCGCTCTTTTGCGACTTGCTCCTTCGCCGCCTTTTGGGCCTCGCCCACTTGGCCTCTGGCCGCGCCTCGCCCGGTCCCAGCTCTCTGCGCGTGCGGGCCTCTTAGCCTCTGCTGCGCTTCCCTCTTTTGCAAAGGTCCTCCGCGCGCTTGGGCCTCTGAGCTTGCTTGATTCGCCTGGTGAAGAACCTTAACCCGATCTGTGAACCGCGGGCCTCGCGCTCCGCCGGCGTTTCCCTTCCTCGATCCGGCGAGGGACTCCGCCTTTCCTTTGCCCCTCGGCCGCCTTCACTTGCTCTTGGGTTCCACCATCCTCCTCCGGGTGGCCTCCACTTCCACAGGTCTTCTCCTGTACCACGAGACCCCAAAGCATTCCGTCCATGGCGGTAGCAGGACTCGCCGTGTTTCTTCCACGGCCACGTGTGAGGCCCCACAAAGTCCGTAGTGGGAGCCGGCATTTCTCGTCCGCCAAGGACCTCCATACCCGATCGGTCGGTGGGTTCTCGGACCTAATCGGGACCCTCGGTCACAGTGGTGGTCGAGTCTCACCCTCTTGGCCCTCTTGGCCTCTAACTCCTTTGTGCCCTCTTTCTCACAGGGCTCGGAGGAGGTGAGGGGTCGGGAGCAAGCTCTTTTGCCCCTTCACAGCCGGGGCAGGACGGCTCGGGGTGTGCGCGTGACCTCCACTCCTTGGGCCACGTCCTTCTGCCCTCCTTACGCCTCTTGACCTCTTGCCACTCCGTGGGCGGGGTAATGCACCTTCGAGGTCTTTGCGTTGGTAAGCGGCACCGTCTTCCGCCTCTTGGCTCCCCGGGTTCGTCGGGGCTCGGCCGTCGTGGTTGTTATTGTGCCGGTGCGGAGGCCAGCGCCCTCGGCGCCTCCCTCTGTGCGGCTCGGAGGGCACCAAAAGGAGGAAGGGGAATCCTCCCAAACTTCACAGGTGGTGAGGGGTTCGCTCAGACGTGAGTCAGGAATCCTCGATCGTCCTCCTCCGAGTCGCTTGGTCTTGAAGGGCGACCCCCCCACCTCAGGCGCCCTTGCACGCTCTACTTGGCGGGGCCTCCGGCCCCCGGGCGCTCAAGCTCTCCTCCTTGAGCTCGAAATGTCCCCATACATGAATCGGTGTGGTCGGCCGATGAGGCTTCTCGCTCCTTAGCTTGCGTGCCTCCCACTGGCAGGCGAAGATAATCCTTCCCCGGTCGCTCTCTTCCCATTGGGCGCATGCGAGAATACCAGCAGTTATCACCAAGGTGATCCACCTTGGTGGCGAGTTCAATGGACAATGATCCGGGCTACCGCCCTTACTCATCCCGGATCGGATATCAACCATCCGTTGGTTGTCGCTGCGTTCGAGCCTCGGCGCGCGGTGGGCCCTATCTTCCCCGCCTTAAGGGGCTCGGCACCACGCCCCTTCTTCCTCCTTGGGCGGTTGTAGGCCATCCTCGGGACCTCAAGGTCCGCCGCCTCGGGTCCTCCGGAGGTTCTTGGATCGGACCTCCTTGTTGATCGGTCGACCATTTGGAACGTCCGGATGCCACTCTGCACCAATTCCCACACTTCCTCCGGCCGGGCCGAAGTCCGGATAGCGCGGGTCACAATGTTGCGCTCCACGGTCCATGGCTCCCAGTTTCCGTCGGCTTTTGGGTGCCATTGCTTTCTCCTCCTCTTGTTCTTTGTGCTGCTGGCGTCGGGCACGATGTTCCTCCTTCGCGCGTTGTTGCTCCAACCTTGATGCGCCCGCTCTGGCGGCCCAAAAGGCGCGCCCGAGGATTGCGGGCGCAAGGCTGTGAGGATTGCGGAGGCTGCGGAAAATGACCTCCCTCCTTGGCGCTTGTGGAAATGGCTGGGCGGAAGGCGCCTCTTGTCTGCGCGAGTGCATGGCTTACTCGACCCTCGCCACTTACTGCGGCCTTACGCCGCCGGGCGCGTGAATACTGCCTGCGGCCTCGGCAGGTTACGGTCACCTCACATGCCCGACCTCCACTCGGGGCCGTCCGTGGCGCCGCCTCGTCATCCTCACGCCTCGCTCCTAGGTTACTTTCCTGGCGTACTTATCCTGACACAGGTGGGTTCGGACTTATCCGTTACTCGGCGTAGTCCGGAGCTTGCCATAGTGTGCCGGGGTCCGTTGTTCACTCCAGTCGGAGTATACTCGAGCCTCGTCCGCGCTACCCCAATTTATTCCTCCTTTTCCGCCTTATTTATCCTTCAATCCTAAAAACAGAAACCCTACTTATTTCTTAACTCCCGAAGTGCATAGCCCACATACTCCCCTTCTCATCATTGGCGTCTCGCCAACACTAAGCATACTTCTTCACCCGCCACCCGTTTACCAGTGGGCGACTCTCCATCTAGGCGTGGGCCGGACCCGTTGTCATATACTTGCACCACTTAGTGCGGACCCATCCATCTCGGTGAAGTTTGCACGGAAAATGCATGTGGCGACTATCATAAAGGAGGCGGGTCCCCTTCCTTTACATACTCGATTCCGATCGGCGATCGTGCCAAATCTTTTGGTTTTGCACCATGCATCTTGGTGAGCTTCTTCCACATCCTCTGTCTTTGCACAAACCCCAAGAGTCGCTCGGTGGCTTTCCTCTTCATCGGTCTCCTTCCATCATTACTCGAAAAGTGGGCACTTCAAACTCTCGGCATTACGGAGAGTGTGTGGGTCAAGTAAGGGTCCGTTGTGTGGTCACCTTCTCTGCTGTCCGGGCATACGGTCTGCGGATGGCGACTTAGTATCCATCATGGGCGTAGTTCCTGTGAGTTTATTCGAGGATCCTGCGGATGAGCCCATTTGTCTTCTCTGTCGACCCATTGGCCTTAGGATTGTAGGGTGCCGTCTTGCGATGATTGATGCGAAATACTCCGTCATGGCGGCCACCACATCATTAAGGAAATGGGTTCCCCTATCACTTACCAAGCTGCGGACATCCGTGCGGGTTATGATGTTCTCGTGCGAATTTGGCCACGGTATTTGCGAGTCCGTTCTTGTACCGCCTCTACCCACAGTGCGGTGATGGCCACCGGGATGTATCTCCTTTGTGTGTGTCTTGTCGTGGGTGTATGGGTCCAACAAAGTCAATACCCACTTTTGAAGGTGCGGTGCCAATATCGGTACTAGCGGCCCTTTGTGTCGTCGGGGTTGGCTTTCCGATCCGACAAGCATCACACTTCTTCCTAAGCGGTGGGTGTCCCCATACATTGTTGGCCACCGATCCGCTTCAAAATCTTTTGGTGGTGACTGTCTTGCGTAGTGTCCTCCCCAATCCTTCGTGCATTCCCACAGCGGCTCCTCTCTGCGGTTGCAAGTACCTTCGTTCTACTCGTCAGGCCCTAATTTGAACACACACCGTTGTACATTACGAAGGGTCGAGCATAGTGCACGAATGCCTCCCTCATCCGAGTGATTTTGGAAGCTCCATTCCCAGTACCGCTCTATTTCTTCGTGGGTCGGACGGCGGACCCTCCCTTCTCCGCGCTACCCCAATTTATTCCTCCTTTTCCGCCTTATTTATCCTTCAATCCTAAAAAAGCGAAACCCTACTTATTTCTTAACTCCCGAGTGCATAGCCACATACTCCCCTTCTCATCTGTTGGCGTCTCGCCAACACTAAGCATACTTCTTCACCACCCGTTTCGAGTGGGCAGACTCTCCATCTATCGTGGTGGGCCGGACCCGTTGTCATATACTTGCACCACTTGATACGGACCCATCCATCTCGGTGAAGTTTGCACGGAAAATGCATGTGGCGACTATCATAAAGGAGGCGGTCCCCTTCCTTTACATACTCGATTCATGATCGGCGATCGTGCCAAATCTTTTGTTGGTTTTGCACTGCGCATCTTGGTGAGCTTCTTCCACATCCTCTGTCTTTGCACAAACCCCAAGAGTCGCTCGGTGGCTTTCCTCCTCGTCTCCTTCCATCATTACTCGAAAAGTGGGCACTTCAAACTCTCGGCATTACGGAGAGTGTCCGTAGGTCAAGTAAGGGGTCCGTTGTGTGGTCACCTTCTCTGTCCGGGCATACAGTGCGGATGGCGACTTGGTATCCCGATCATGGGCGTAGTTCCTGTGAGTTTATTGATCCTGAGATGAGCCCATTTGTCTTCTCTGTCGACCCATTGGCCTTAGGATTGTAGGGTGCCGTCTTGCGATGATTGATGCGAAATACTCCGTCATGGCGGCCACCACATCATTAAGGAAATGGGTTCCCCTATCACTTACCAAGCTGCGGACATCCGTCGGGGTTATGATGTTCTCGTGCGAATTTGGCCACGGTATTTGCGAGTCCGTTCTTGTCGCCGCCTCTACCCACAGTGCGGTGGTCAGTGCCACGGGATGTATCTCCTTTGTGTGTGTCTTGTCGTTGTATAGGTCCAACAAAGTCAATACCCACTTTTCGAAGGTGCGGTGCCAATATCGGTACTAGCGGCCCCGTGTCGTCGGGGTTGGCTTTCCGATCCGTGACAAGCATCACACTTCTTCCTAAGCGGTGGGTGTCCCCATACATTGTTGGCCACCGATCCGCTTCAAAATCTTTTGGTGGTGACTGCGTAGTGTCCTCCCCAATCCTTCGTGCATTCCCTAGCTCCTGTCTCTGCGGTTGCAAGTACCTTCGTTCTCCGTCAGGCCCTAATTTGAACACACACCGTTGTACATTACGAAGGGTCGAGCATAGTGCACGAATGCCTCCCTCATCCACAGTGATTTTGAGCTCCATTCCCAGTACCGCTCTATTTCTTCGTGGGTCGGACGGCGGACCCTCCCTTCTCGCTAAGGCGATTCTCGTAGCTTGGGGTTGTCTGGGCTCCTCGGTTGTACTTTACTGCGGCAACCAATGTCTCCAGGAGCATCTTCACGATCTCTCAACACTGCTTTCTGTTTTCAATCGTGAAATCGCATTTTGGTCTTGCCTCCCTTGTCTTGTTTCCACTTGACGTGAACTCCTGCGGCAACAATATCCACCTTGCTATCCGTCCGGACAGTCCGCCTTATTCACCGGATGCTTGAAAAAGTGGTCTACATAGAACACAAACTCAGGGGTAGTAGGTAGTGTCGAATTTCTTGACGCCATACCGATGCTTGGCTTCTAGTATGTTTTCGTTCAGCGTGGGTGACGCCGTCCGTAGTATATCGGGATAATCCGCTTATCGTCATACGCTCGGCACTACTCCGATAGCGGACATCTACATACACATGAAATTTCTGCTCGGTCCGGTCCTCTTAGGGCGGTGCGCTTACCAAGGTGTTACGTAAATCCAAGGCCTCCTCTCGCTCACGTGACCGGTCCAAACCTCCTCCTTCATGATGGTTACATCAACTTAGCCGCCCTCTTGTAAAGTCCTTAATAAACCGGTAGTATCCCACCATTCGAAACCTCGGCTCCTTTAGGTTCGTGGTGGAGGCGGATGACCGGACCTTGTCTGGTCCACCTCGATTCCCGACACCCGATGTCCAAGATTCCCTCCGTCATTCCAAAGTAGCATTTCTCGGTGTAGGCTCAATCTCCGAGCGCTCAAGCACCTTCTTAGATGCCCAAGGTGTTTGTCCTGCTCCCCATGCACACAAAATCATCCAGAATATCTCCATGAAGTCCCTCGAAGTCACGGAAGGCGTTGGTCACCATACGCATGAGCGACCACAGGCGCTCGGTCATCCCAAAGGCACTTCTCTTGTAGGCAAGCGTACCCCACTCCGTAGTGAAGGTCGTCTTGTCCCCATCAAACTCCCTTAGGTGCAATTGGTTATATCCGGAGTAGCCATCCGGAAGGAGTAAGTAGTCCGTCCGACCACCTTGTCCAAAATGTCGTCTCTGAATGGCATCGGAAGTGGTCCTTCTCGTTCGTTGAGCTTCCTCAATCTTGGCATACCGAATTTGTCTGTGTTTCTTGGGAACCACCACAATCGGTAGCGACCCACTCGATTGTGATGGGGAAAATGATGTCTGCCTCCGGTACTTATCAAGGACCTCCTTCACCTTGATCGAATACTTGGGGTTGAGCTTGTATTGTCGGATTGGCACGCTCACGGCTTCGATCTTATGCTCTCCCACTTCTTGAATGCCCTTCATGTCCGTGACCTTGAAGGCGAACACCTCATAAAACTCCCCAGGTTGCTTTAGTCCTTCCTTGGTCCGGAGGCATGCCTTTCTTAAACTTGAATTTGCTGGGACCTCCACTTCTTCCACGTCGTCCGGGTTCACGTCTCCCGTTCGTCTGCCTCATTCCAAACCCCTCGTCCTCCTCTCGGGATCGTCCTCTCGCATCCCCATTCTCGAAGAGCTCGTCGGAGGTGAATCGTGTTACTCCTTGATGTCCGCTTTTCCTTGGTCCGACTCTTGTTGTCTCCCCTTGTCTTTGGTCCGACCTCCTCTTCACTTCCTTCCTCCGGCCCGTTGTGGCGTTTACTCAAAACAATCAACCACTTCCGCGCCAAAGGCATCCATGTAGTCCATCTCCTCCTCGGACCGGATCTTGGCGAAAGTCGCCTCCTCGGAACTATCTTGTTCGTCGGTGGAGTCCTCCGGTATACCCTTCGGTAGTGCTCACGGTTTCCCACAATAGGTGTCCTTGCTCCGGTGATAGCAACCCTCCCTTCTCGCCTTAGGGTCCCAGTCCACCGGCTTGAAGTGAATCTCCTTCCTTCCAAAGTGTAGCTTTGCAGGCCAACCCGGCCATGGCCGCCCAACACCTCATACCCTAATGGTCCGGCGGTTTGATCACAACAAAATCCGGTTTGTAGGGTGCGCTATGGTGGCCAAGACTCGGTTAACTCCCCCGGATCTCTTCTTGACATATACGCCATTCTCGAGTCTTCGTTGAGGTTGAAGGATGTGAAGCCCAATTTTCGTGCCGTGGCTTGGTGATGAGGTTGACTCGGACCCGTGTCCAGGTACATCCTTGATGATACATCCAATCTCCACTTGTACCCTGGCGCCCCAGGTCGTATGGGACACCACCCTCACTTCCAACATGCTACCCTTCACGGCTTTGGTGCTCACGGTGGGTTTCCCCTAACGGCCCGGACCTCTTGCCGGTATTTGGGTTATCCCTCGGTTGTCGAAAGGACACAAGGTGCTGATTCATCATCGGTCGCCACATTAAAGGAGGCTTCTACCCCAATCGAGGATCCTGCTGCGTCCTCATCCTCTCCCGGTCACGTGTTACGGTATTCTCCGGATGCTTGCGCATTTCCTCCTGCAACATCTCGGTCACCTCCGGACTACGTCCGGTGGAAGCTAACGTCGCCGTCGAGGCACCGTTCCCTTCTCTCACATCTTGGAGAACTTCCTTGGGTAATCCCTCGGAGGCCCCGTCGCCTCCTTCATCGGTCGGATCCTCTGCTGGTATTTCCGTTTGATTGCCTTCCTCGGCGTCAGTGCGCTTCCTCGATCTTGTTCTTCTTCAATGGCGCCTTTCGTCGCTCCTTCCTTGACTACAGTAGACACCTCAAGATTTCCTCCTGCAACATCTCGGTCACCTCCCGGACTACGTCCGGTGGAACGTCGCCGTCGCGGAGGCACCGTTCCTTCTCCATCTGTCGGAGAACTTCCTTGGGTAATCCCTCCGTGAGCTGCCGTCCAGCCCTCCTTCATCGGATCCTGCTGGTATTTCCGTTTGATTGCCTTCCTCGGCGTCAGTGGCCTTCCTCGATCTTGTTCTTCTTCAATGGCGCCTTTCTCGTCGCTCCTTCCTTGACTACAGTAGACACCTCAAGATTTCCACTCCCTTCCTTTCGACACCCCCCGTACCTTCTTGTTCTTTTCCATCTCGCGTACCTGGGAATCTCTTCCCACTCCATAGAGCATCTTGACTTGCCGTACGGTCTTAGGAGGTGGCGTTGGTGGTCGAGTTCTCCGCTTGGTGTGGCATATCGTCGTCCTTGTGAGGTTGGGACATAGCGTCTTGCTGTCATATGCCCGGCACCTTGCGATCGCCACCACGCTCGAAGTCCCCATTACCACCTCGTTGGAGTGCGGACGCGTTGGAGTAATGGCGATTCCGCGGTTCCAGACCACGCGGCCGTCGGAGGATACGAAGGGCTCCCATGCGGTCTTTGCATCGGTGGGGCTCGTTGTATTGAGACCTCCGGTTGGCGGATACATGGTTTTGGGATATCGCGGCCCGGAGGGCTTCACATGCGATAGGCCTCTTCCCATTGCTCCTCGGCCTCCTCCTCGTATTCGTAGTCCACTTGATGCAGGCCTTGAGGCGGTTGGACTTCGAATGGCCGTGTTCTTGGCACGGCACACGAGATGCGTTCGCCGTAGTCGGTGTTTTCCGCGCTCTCGGTCCTTAACTGGTTATCGCGGTCCTCTACTCTCTTTATCACTTTTCCGGTCCTCCGCACTGCTACCTCCTTTGAGGGAGTCGGGTCGGGGAGCTTCTCGGACGGTCTTGGTGTCACCACCTCCTTCTTACCACCTGCTTCTTTTTGGCGGGGCTTTCTTGCTCTTCTTCTTGCGGGATACTCTTCCTCGCTAGAGACCTCCGTCTCTTCTTGGACTGCTCCTCCTCCGAAGACACCTCGATTGGTCTTCCTCCTCCTCGAAGACTCTTCCTCCTCAGTCGAACCCCGTTTCTTCTTCTTCTTCTTGCCTCCTTGGATTTCTTTATCCTCGATGTAGCGATTCCTCGTAGTTTTCGGCCGCTCGACCGCCTTGCCACGTCCTTCTCGGCTAGCGGCGGGGCGTGCACAGCCATGGGTTTGGCTAGACCGGCGCGAACCACCGTCGCTTGCATCGTGGTATGGGTTGGATGCCGATCCTCGGGGCATAGAACCGCTCGATGTCTGAGCCCGGCTTCTCCTTCTTCCCTCGCTTGATTTTCCAACTTTGATAATACATACCCCTCACGGTGATCCTCGAAACCGTTCTAAGAAGGCATTTTCAAAGCTTCAAGCGAGGCGGGTGGGGCATTCTCCGGTGGTCGGTACTTTCTCCGATACCATTGGTTGTCCTCGGAGAACCCCTTGGAAAATTTGGATGAGGCGTCGACTCCCTCTCCGTTGAAGTTGGCTTTGGACATGAAGTCCTCCACAAAGGTCTCGCATCCGCTCCTTCTTCCCTCCGAATATGGAGTCGCTTGTTTGGTCGAGGTAGGGGCCATGGCTGCGCCATCGATGGGTTAGGCGTGGTCCTACCTTCTTCCGTTGGCGTCCCTTGTACCCGTACTCGTCTTGGTCCAATTCGACCACGTTCTCCTCCTCGATCGGTGCTCTCTCGTTGGGTTTGGCGTCTCTCCTCTCACGGCTCGGAGAGCGAGTGACCACGTCCGATCCTCGGCAGTTCACTCTTGACCGTCGCTCGACGCATTCACTTACCTTCTCTTCCTAAGGGCGCGCTGCGGCACCAGACCGATTTCATTCCCGAACGCCAAAATGTGGCGGACTTTCTTGATGGCGGTAGCGCACAATCCGTGTCGTTGTAGGAAGAAGTCCGTTCCCAAAGGGAATGATAGGCCCGTTTACGCGTTTGGTGATTCTTACCGTCCTTAGCGCTCGTTCGGTCTCAACACACATACTCCTAACTACTCACAGCGTTCCGTCTGAGGCCGGTATGGCCAAGCGTTTAGGACCCGTTCGCGTCCGTATCGTTCACATACATCCCCCTCGCATCGATCCTTTCCTCTCTCCTCTCACGCTACACTCTTGATCTTAGAAAAACGGGTTCTGATCCGGACCTCCTCTCGTTCAGCGGGCCTCTCCGTCCGGGCTCTACACCCTCCGGAGTTCCTCCGGCTCACGCGCGTTCGGTCAGTTCGGTGTCGGACGCGGCTCGGGGCAACACGGGTCACGATCACCCTTCCTGCACACACCACAGCGTTAAGTCCGTCACGGGACCTTGATCAATCTCCCGGGGTGCCGTGCACCTTTCGGTGACTCGGGACTCACGTTAGCAAGAAGACTCACAAAGGTGCAGAGCGGCATCAACACCAAGAGAAAGATGCTTTACTAGGCGGCCTCGGCCCTCTTATCTGCGCCCAAGGCGGCGTCTTTATTACACCCCTATTGCGTGATAGCGGTATACCCTAATCGCCGCCTACCCTATTTTCCCCTATCTCCTTGTGGTGGGAAGGTCCACAGGCCCCGCCGGAATGGGTGGTCAATCCCCGTCACAGCGGTTGTGGTGCACCCAATCGGATGATCCGTGAGGCGGGCCCTCCTCTCCCGGAATCACAGCCGGGTTGGGCTCTGGCGGTCGACAACGCCGTTACCACGCGTCATCCTCCCTGGCCTCCACAGGTCCTTGCGGTGGGGCCACCCTATCTGCTCCCCTAAGCGTAAGTCGAAGGGGCTCCTCCTTCTTGCCGATCCGGTCCTCGAGGTCTGTCTCGACTCACGAACTTGAGTCCTTATTTCACAGGTCCGGCTAGGTCCGACCTTGTCTGGGGTCCGGACCTCGGGGTCGGTTGTCCGGACTTGAGTCGGACTTATTGGTCCGGACTTGGTCGGACTTATTCGGTCCGGACTTGATCCGGCCTCCCTCAGGTCCGGACAAAGTCCGGACTCACGCCCACCGGGTTTCCTCCCTCACGGGACTCCTCCGTGGCTCTCCTCGAAGTCCTCCTTCCCGATCGCCCGGTGACTCCCGTTGGCCCCTCCTTCCATGGTGAGGTGCGGGGTGCTTACCTCGATCGCATCCGCTCCCTCGTTCGCTCCTCCTTGCTCCTCTCCGCGCTCCGTCATCTCCAAGCAGGGCCACTAGGGTCCTGTCTTTGTCCCGTGGCCTTCATCTCCTTGAGGCCTTCAGTCCGTCCGTTTGCGGCCGTCGAGGCTTCTCGCCGGGGGCTCGGTGGTAATAGGCAAAGTCAGATCGACTTGTTGGTGCCTCTTCCACGTGTGCGGGCACCGATACTCCTCCGCCATAAGTGTTAGGAGGCGTCTTTGCCCGGCTTGTTGGGCCACCTCTCTGCCCAGTTGTGTGGGCCGGGTATCGCGAGGCTACAAGGCGGCCTCGGTCACCTCCTGCAGTGCATGTTGCTCACTGCTCCGGCTCCGTCGTTTCCTCCATTGCCCGGCTTACCGCCGCCGCGCGGCGTTCCCTTCCGCCTTTCTCGGTGGACGGCGGCTTCTTTTACCTTCCGGTGCTCGCGCTCCTCCGTTCATTACGGCCTTTAGCTCGCGGCTCCTCTCCAGGCGGTCGGATACCTCGTCCGACTCGGACTTCCTCCGGCTCATACAGCAGCAGCGTCCAACTCCTTGGATAGTCGCCGATTTTCCTCCGTCTTGACGGGCTGGGCACTCTGCGTTCGTGGATTCTCTCGTTGAGAATCACTGCTGCTCAAGCGCATCTTGGGTTGTAGCTCCAGCGTGTCCTTCATCCTCCATCTGCTGCGCCTCTCCTCTACTTCCCTGTGCTCGGAGATCTCTATCTCCCAGTCGGCCTCCATCTCCTCCTGGCCTTGCTCCATAGCCTTTGTGCGGCCTTGAGTTAGCCTCGGTCTGTGACTCTCTCCACGGTTCGATCACGTCTGTAGTGATCCGGTCGCTCTCTTGGCTCCTTCGCCGCCTTTACAGGCCTCGCCCTTGGCCCCCCACTCTGGCCGGGCCTCCGGTCCGAGCTCTCTGCTTGTGCCGGGCCTCTTAGCCTCTGCTGCGCTTCCCCTCACTTTGCAAGGTCCTCCGCGCTTGGCCTCCCAGGCTTGCTTTTATTCGCCTGGTGAAGAACCTTAACCAGTCTGTGAACCGCCGGGCCTCGCTCCGCCACCGGCGTTCCCTTCCTCGATCCGGCGAGGACTCCGCCTTTCCTTTGCCCCTCGGCCGCCTTCACTTGCTCTTGGGTTCCACCATCCTCCTCGGGTGGCCTCCACTTCACAGGTCTTCTCTACCACGAGACCCCAAAGCATTCCGTCCATGGCAGGACTTCGCCGTGTTTCTTCCACGGCGAGTGAGGCCCCACAAAGTCCGTAGTGGGAGCCGGCATTTCTCGATCCAGGACCTCCATCCCTTGATCCGGAGTAAGTCGGGTTCTCGGACCTAATCGGGACCCTCGGGTCACAGTGGTGGTCAGTCTCACCCTCTTTGGCCCTCTTGGCCTCTAACTCCTTTGTGCCCTCTTTCTCACAGGGCTCGGAGGAGGTGAGGGGTCAGGAGCAAGCTCTTTTGCCCCTTCACAGCCGGGGCAGGACCCGGCTCGAGGTGGGGCTGCGCGGTGACCTCCTGCTCCTTGGGCCACGTCCTTCTGCCCTCCTTACGCCTCTTGACCTCTTGCCACTCAGGTGGCGGGGTAAGTCACACCTCGAGGTCTTTGCGTTGGTAAGCGGCACCGTCTTCGCCTCTTGGCTCCCGGGAGTTCGTCGGGGCTCGGCCGTCGTGGTTGTTGGCATTGTTGCAGCCGGTGCGGGCCAGCGCCCTCGGCATCGGCTCCCTCCTGTCTGCTCGGAGGGCACCAAAAGGAGGAAGGGAATCGCCTCCCAAACTTCCACAGGTGGTGAGGGGTTCGCTCAGACGTATGGAGTCAGGAATCCTCGATCGTCCTCCTCCGAGTCCGCTTGGTCTTGAAGGGCGACCCCCACCTCAGGCGCCCTTGCACGCTCTACTTGGCGGGGCCTCCGGCCCCGCCGGGCGCCCTCAAGCTCTCCTCCTTGAGCTCGAAATGTCCCCATACATGAATCGGTATGGGGTCGCCGATGGCGAGGCTTCTCGCTCCTTAGCTTGCGTGCCTCTGGCGGGCAGGCGAAGATAATCCTTCCCAGTCCGCTCTCTTCCCATTGGGCGCATGCGAGAATACCAGCGAGTTATCACCAAGGTGATCCACCTTGGTGGCGAGTTCAATGGACAATGATCCGGGCTACCGCCCTTACTCATCGGCGGATCGGATATCAACCATCCGTTGGTTGTCCATTGCGTTCGAGCCTCGGCCGCGGCGTGGTGGCCCTATCTTCCTTCGCCCTCCTTACGCCTCTTGACCTCTTGCCACTCCGTGGGCGGGGTAAGTCGGCACCTCGAGGTCTTTGCGTTGGTAAGCGGCACCGTCTTCCGCCTCTTGGCTCCCCGAGTTCGTCGGGGCTCGGCGGCCGTCGTGGTTGTTGGCATTGTTGCAGCCGGTGCGGGCCAGCGCCCTCGGCATCGGCTCCCTCTGTGTCGGAGGGCACCAAAAGGAGGAAGGGAATCGCCTCCCAAACTTCCACAGGTGGTGAGGGGTTCGCTCAGACGTATGGAGTCAGGAATCCTCGATCGTCCTCCTCCGAGTCGCTTGGTCTTGAAGGGCGACCCCCACCTTGCACGCTCTACTTGGCGGGGCCTCCGGCCTCCGGGCGCCGCTCAAGCTCTCCTCCTTGGGCTCGAAATGTCCCCATACATGAATCGGTATGGGGTCGATGGCGAGGCTTCTCGCTCCTTAGCTTGCGTGCCTCTGGCCCAGGCAGGCGAAGATAATCCTTCCCAGTCCGCTCTCTTCCCCGGGCGCATGCGAGAATACCAGGTTATCACCAAGGTGATCCACCTTGGTGGCGAGTTCAATGGACAATGATCCGGGCTACCGCCCTTACTCGGTATCCGGCGGATCGGATATCAACCATCCGTTGGTTGTCCATTGCGTTCGAGCCTCGGCGCCGCGTGCTGGCCCTATCTTCCCCGCCGCCTTAAGGGGCTCGGCACCACGCCCCTTCTTCCTCCTTGGGCGGTTGTAGGCCATCCTCGGGACCTCAAGGTCCATCGCCGCCTCGTCCTCCGGAGGTTCTTGGATCGGACCTCCTTGTTGATCCACTCCCGGACAAACTGGAACACGTCCGGATGCCACTCCCGCAATTCCCACTTCCTCCGGCCGGGCCGAAGTCCGGATAGCGGGTCACAATGTTGCGCTCCACGGTCCATGGCTCCCAGACTTCCGTCGGCTTTTGGGTGCCATTGCTTTCTCCTCCTCTTGTTCTTTGTCTGCTGGCGAGTCGGCACGATGTTCCTCCGCCGCGCGTTGTTGCTCCAACCAGATGCGCCGCGCTCTGTGGCGCCCAAAAGATGGCGCCGAGCCGGATTGCGGGCGCAAGGGGTATGAGGATGCGGAGGCTGCGTGAGACCTCCCTCCTTGGCGCTTGTGGAAATGCTGGCGGAAGGCGCCTCTTCGTTGTCCATGGCGGTAGCAGGACCGTGTTTCTTCCACGGCCGCAGTGAGGCCCCACAAAGTCCGTAGTGGGGCCGGCATTTCTCGATCCGAGGACCTCCATCCCTTGATCCGAGTAAGTCGGGGGGTTCTCGGACCTAATCGGGACCCTCGGGTCACAGTGGTGGTCGAGTCTCACCCTCTTTGGCCCTCTTGGCCTCTAACTCCTTTGTGCCCTCTTTCTCACAGGGCTCGGAGGAGGTGAGGGGTCGGGAGCAAGCTCTTTTGCCCCTTCACAGCCGGGGCAGGGGCCGGCTCGAGGTGGGGCTGCGCGGTGACCTCCTGCTCCTTGGGCCACGTCCTTCTGCCCTCCTTACCTCTTGACCTCTTGCCACTCCGTGGGCGGGGTAAAGGCACCTTCGAGGTCTTTGCGTTGGTAAGCGGCACCGTCTTCGCCTCTTGCTCCCTGAGTTCGTCGGGGCTCGGCCGTCGGGTCGTTGTTTTGTTGTTACTGCCGGTGCGGGCCGCCAGCCTCCGGCATCGGCTCCCTCCTGCTGCTCGGAGGGCACCAAAAGGAGGAAGGGAATCGCCTCCCAAACTTCACAGGTGGTGAGGGGTTCGCTCAGGGCGTATGGAGTCGGAATCCTCGATCGTCCTCCTCCCAGTCCGCTTGGTCTTGAAGGGCGACCCCCACCTCAGGCGCCCTTGCACGCTCTACTTACAGCGGGGCCTCCGGCCCCGGGCGCCGCTCAAGCTCTCCTCCTTGAGCTCGAAATGTCCCCATACATGAATCGGTATGGGGTCGCCGATGGCGAGGCTTCTCGCTCCTTAGCTTGCGTGCCTCACGGAGCAGGCGAAGATAATCCTTCCCAGTCCGCTCTCTTCCCCTTGGGCGCATGCGAGAATACCAGCGGTTATCACCAAGGTGATCCACCTTGGTGGCGAGTTCAATGGACAATGATCCGGGCTACCGCCCTTACTCGTCGGCGGATCGGATATCAACCATCCGTTGGTTGTCCGTTCGAGCCTCGGCATCGCTGTGGGCGGCCCTATCTTCCCCTTAAGGGGCTCGGCACCACGCCCCTTCTTCCTCCTTGGGCGGTTGTAGGCCATCCTCGGGACCTCAAGGTCCATCGCCTCGGGTCCTCCGGAGGTTCTTGGATCGGACCTCCTTGTTGATCGGCAGACCCGGTTTGGAACACGTCGGATGCCACTCTGCAATTTTGCTTCCTCCGGCCGGGCCGAAGTCCGGATAGCGGGTCACAATGTTGCGCTCCACGAGGTCCATGGCTCCCAGACTTCCGTCGGCTTTTGGGTGCCATTGCTTTCTCCTCCTTGTTCTTGTAGGCTGTGGCGAGTCGGGCGCGATGTTCCTCGCCGCGCGTTGTTGCTCCCCAGCGGTGCGCGCGCTCTGGGCGCGCCCAAAAGATAGCGCCGAGCCGGATTGCGGGCGCAAGGCTGTGAGGATTCGGAGGCTGCGCGGCGACCTCCCTCCTTGGCGCGCTTGTGGAAGTAACTGGGCGGAAGGCGCCTCTTGTCCGTAGCGCGAGTGCATGGCTTACTCGACCCTCGCCCACTCGGCGCCCGCGCGGCCGCGGGCGTGAATACTGCCTGCCTCGGCAAGGTTCAGTCTGACCTCTGCATGCCCGACCTCCACTCGGGGCCGTCCGTGGCGCCGCCTCGTCTGTCCTCACGCCTCGCTCCTAGGTTACTTTCCAGGCGTACTTATCCTATTTTGACACAGGGGTGGGTTCGGACTTATCCGTTACTCGGCGTAGTCGGAGCTTGCCATAGTGGTCTGGGGTCCGTTGTTCACTCCAGTCGGAGTATACTCGAGCCTCGTCGCGCTACCCCAATTTATTCCTCCTTTTCGCCTTATTTATCCTTCAATCCTAAAAAGCGAAACCCTACTTATTTCTTAACTCCCGAAGTGCATAGCCCACATACTCCCTTCTCATCATTGGCGTCTCGCCAACACTAAGCATGATACTTCTTCACCGCCACCCGTTTGAGTGGGCAGCGACTCTCCATCTAGGCGCCGTGGTGGGCCGGACCCGTTGTCATATACTTGCACCACTTGATGCGGACCCATCCATCTCGGTGAAGTTTGCACGGAAAATGCATGTGACGACTATCATAAAGGAGGGCGGGTCCCTTCCTTTACATACTCACGATTCGCGATCGGCGATCGTGCCAAATCTTTGGTTTTGCATCTTGTGAGCTTCTTCCACATCCTCTGTGTCTTTTCAAAAGTCGCTCGGTGGCTTTCCTCTTCTCGGTCTCCTTCCATCATTACTCGAAAAGTGGGCACTTCAAACTCTCGGCATTACGGGAGTGTCAGTAGGTCAAGTAAGGGTCCGTTGTGTGGTCACCTTCTCTGCTGTCGGGCCCGCAGTCACGGATGGCGACTTGGTATCGATCATGGGCGTAGTTCAGAGTTTATTCGAGATCCTGCGGATGAGCCCATTTGTCTTCTCTGTCGACCCATTGGCCTTAGGATTGTAGGGTGCCGTCTTGCGATGATTGATGCGAAATACTCCGTCATGGCGGCCACCACATCATTAAGGAAATGGGTTCCCCTATCACTTACCAAGCTGCGGACATCCGTCGGGGTTATGATGTTCTCGTCGAATTTGGCCACGGTATTTGCGAGTCCGTTCTTGTCGCCGCCTCTACCCACAGTGCGATGGTCGTTGCCACGGGATGTATCTCCTTTGTGTGTGTCTTGTCGTGGTATATGGGTCCAACAAAGTCAATACCCACTTTTGAAGGTGCGGTGCCAATATCGGTACTAGCGGCCAGTGTCGTCGGGGTTGGCTTTCCGATCCGTGACAAGCATCACACTTCTTCCTAAGCGGTGGGTGTCCCCATACATTGTTGGCCACGGTATCCGCTTCAAAATCTTTTGGTGGTGACTGTCTTGCGTAGTGTCCTCCCCAATCCTTCGTGCATTCCCAGCCGCTCCTGTCTCTGCAGTACCTTCGTTCTACTCCGTCGGCCCTAATTTGAACACACACCGTTGTACATTACGAAGGGTCGAGCATAGTGCGAATGCCTCCCTCATCCACGAGTCGATTTTGGAAGCTCCATTCCCCAGTACCGCTCTATTTCTTCGTGGGTCGGACGGCGGACCCTCCCTTCTCACGCTAAGTGCCGGTTCTCGTAGCTTGGGGTTCGGTCTGGGCTCCTCGGTTGTACTTCTGCGGCAACCAATGTCTCATCCAGGAGCATCTTCACGATCTCTCAACACCTGCTCTGACGTGGAAATCGCATTTTGGTCTTGCCTCCCTTGTCTTGTTTCCACTTGACGTGAACTCCTGCGGCAACAATATCCACCTTGCTATCCGTCCGGACAGTCCGTCTTATTCACCGGATGCTTGACGCAAAGTGGTCTACATAGAACACAAACTCCTTTGGGTAGTAGGTAGTGTCGAATTTCTTGACATATACCATACCCGGTGCTTGGCGCTAGTTGTGTATTTTCGTTCGCGTGGTGGTCGTCCGCGTAGTATCGGGATAATCCCCCGCTTGTCGCCGGCTCGGCACTACTCCGATAGCAAAGCGGACACATCTACATACACATGAAATTTCTGCTCGATCCGGTCCTCTTAGGCAGTGCGCTTACCAAGGTGTTACGTAAATCCGAAGGCCTCCTCTCTCACGTGACGGTCCAAACCTCCTCCTTCCGATGGTTACATCAACTTAGCCGCCCTTAGTCCTTAATAAACCGGTAGTATCCCACCATTCCGAAACCTCTCGGCTCCTTTAGGTTCGTTGGAGGCGGATGACCGGACCTTGTCTGGTCCACCTCGATTCAGCGGACACGATGTCGACAAGATTCCCTCCGTCATTCCAAAGTAGCATTTCTCGGGTGTAGGCTCAATTGAGTCTCGGCGCTCAAGCACCTTCTTAGATGTCCCAAGGTGTTTGTCCTGCTCCCCATGCACACAAAATCATCCGAATATCTCCATGAAGTCCCTCGAAGTCACGGAAGGCGTTGGTCACCATACGCATGAGCGACCACAGCGCTCGGTCATCCCAAAGGCACTTCTCTTGTAGGCAAGCGTACCCCACTCCGTAGTGAAGGTCGTCTTGTCCCGGTCAAACTCCCTTAGGTGCAATTGGTTATATCCGGAGTAGCCATCCGAGGAAGGAGTAAGTAGTCCGTCCACCACCTTGTCCAAAATGTCGTCTCAATGGCATCGGAAGTGGTCCTTCTCCGTTCGTTGAGCTTCCTCAATCTTGGCATACCGAATTTGTCTGGTGTTTCTTGGGAACCACCACAATCGGTAGCGACCCACTCGGTGATGGGGAAAATGATGTCTGCCTCCGGTACTTATCAAGGACCTCCTTCACCTTGATCGAATACTTGGGGTTGAGCTTGTATTGTCGGATTCGGTGGCACCGCTCGGCTTCAAATCGATCTTATGCTCTCCACTTCTTGAATGCCCTTCATGTCCGTGACCTTGAAGGCGAACACCTCATAAAACTCCCCAGTGCTTTAGTCCTTCCTTGGTCCGGAGGCATGCCTTTCTTAAACTTGAGAATTTGCTGGCGGACCTCCACTTCTTCCACGTCGTCCGGGTTCACCGTCTCCGTTCCGTGCCTCGCTGCGTCCAAACCCCTCGTCCTCCTCTCGGGGATCGTCCTCTCGCATCCCCATTCTCTGAGCTCGTCGGAGGTGAATCGTGTTACTCCTTGATGTCCGCTTTTCCTTGGTCCGACTCTTGTTGTCTCCCCCTTGTCTTTGGTCAGGCCTCCTCTTCACTTCCTTCCTCCGGCCCGTTGTGGCGTTTACTCAAAACAATCAATCACTTCGCCAAAGGCATCCCGCGGTAGTCCATCTCCTCCTCGGACGGCGGATCTTGGCGAAAGTCGCCTCCTCGGAACTATCTTGTTCGTCGCGGTGGAGTCCTCCGAGGTATACCCTTCGGTAGTGCTCACAGTTTCCCACAATAGGTGTCCTTGCTCCGGTGATAGCAACCCTCCCTTCGCACCTTAGGGTCCCGTCCACCTTGAAGTGAATCTCCTTCCTTCCAAAGTGTAGCTTTGCAGGCCAACCCCCATGGCGCCACAACACCTCATACCCTAATGGTCCGGCGGTTTGATCACAACAAAATCCGGTTTGTAGGGTGCGCTATGGTGGCCAAGACTCGGTTAACTCCCGGATCTCTTCTTGACATATACGCCATTCTCGAGTCTTCGTTGAGGTTGAAGGATGTGAAGCCCAATTTTCGTGCCGTGGCTTGGTGATGAGGTTGACTCGGACCCGTGTCCAACGGTACATCCTTGATGATACATCCAATCTCCACTTGTACCACTGGCCCCAGGTCGTATGGGACACCACCCTCACTTCCTGCTACCCTTCACGGCTTTGGTGCTCCGGCTGGGTTTCCCTAACACCCGGCGGACCTCTTGTCGGTATTTGGGTTATCCCTCGGACACGGTGTCATCATCATCGGTCGCCACATTAAAGGCGAGGCTTCTACCCCAATCGAGGATCCTGCTGCGTCCTCATCCTCTCCCGGTCACCCGTGTTACGGTATTCTCCGGATGCTTGCGCATTTCCTCCTGCAACATCTCGGTCACCTCCGGACTACGTCCGGTGGAAGCTAACGTCGCCGTGAGGCCGTTCCCTTCTCCTCACATCGGAGAACTTCCTTGGGTAATCCCTCGGCGGGCTGCCGTCAGCCCTCCTTCATCGGTCGGATCCTCTGCTGGTATTTGTTTGATTGCCTTCCTCGGCGTCGTGGCCTTCCTCGATCTTGTTCTTCTTCAATGGCGCCTTTCTCGTCGCTCCTTCCTTGACTCTGAGTAGACACCTCAAGATTTCCACTGACTCCCTTCGTCACCCACCGTACCTTCTTGTTCTTTTCCATCTCGCGTACCTGGGAATCTCTTCCCACTCCATGGCCCCAGCATCTTGACTTGCGGTCAGGTCTTAGGAGGTGGCGTTGGTGGTCGGGGTTCTCCGCTTGGTGTGGCATATCGTCTCCCCTTGTGAGGGGTTGGGACATAGCGTCTTGCGTCATACCCGGCCCACCGAGCCACCTGACGCTCGAAGTCCCCATTACCACCTCGTTGGAGTGCGGACACGCGTTGGAGTAATGGCGAGATTCCGCGGTTCCAGGACCACGGCCGTCGGAGGATACGAAGGGGCTCCCATGCGGTCTTTGCATCGGTGGGGCTCGTTGTATTTCGGACCTCCGGTTGGCGGATACATGGTTTTGGGATATCGCGGCCCGGAGGGGCTTCACATGCACGATAGGCCTCTTCCCATTGCTCCTCGGCCTCCTCCTCGTATTCGTAGTCCACTTGATGCACCGGCCTTGAGGCGGTTGGACTTCGAATGGCGTGTTCTTGGCACCGGCACACGATGCGTTCGCACCGTAGTCGGTGTTTTCCGCGCTCGGTCCTTAACACAGTTTATCGCGGTCCTCTACTCTCTTTATCACTTTTCCGGTCCTCCGGACTGCTACCTCCTTTGAGGGAGTCGGGTCCGGTGAGCTTCTCGGACGGTCTTGGTGTCACCACCTCCTTCTTACCACTTCTTTTTAGCGGGCCTTTCTTGCTCTTCTTCTTGCGGGATACTCTTCCTCGCTAGAGACCTCCGTCTCTTCTTGACGTGCTCCTCCTCAAGACACCTCCGATTGGTCTTCCTCCTCCTCAAGACTCTTCCTCCTCGAGTCGAACCCGTTTCTTCTTCTTCTTCTTGCCTCCTTGAGCGGATTTCTTTATCCTCGATGTAGCGATTCCTCGTAGTTTTGGCTCGACGCCCCACGTCCTTCTCGGCGGCGGGGCGTGCACAGCCATGGGTTTGGCTAGACGGCGCGAACCACCGTCCGCTTGCATCGTGGTATGGGTTGGATGCCGATCCTCGGGCATAGAACCGCTCGATGTCTGAGCGCTTCTCCTTCTTCCCTCGCTTGATTTTCCAACTTTGATAATACATACCCCTCTGGTCGATCCTCGAAACCGTTCTAAGAAGGCATTTTCAAAGCTTCAAGCGAGGCGGGTGGGGCATTCTCCGGTGGTACTTTCTCCGATACCATTGAGCATGTCCTCGGAGAACCCCTTGGAAAATGGATGAGTGCGTCGACTCCCTCTCCGTTGAAGTTGGCTTTGGACATGAAGTCCTCCACAAAGGTCTCGCATCCGCTCCTTCTTCCCTCCGAATATGGAGTCGCTTGTTTGGTCGGTAGGGGCCATGGCTGCGCCATCGATGGGTTAGGCGTGGGTCCTACCTTCTTCCGTTGGCGTCCCTTGTACCCGTACTCGTCTTGGTCGACAATTCGACCACGTTCTCCTCCTCGATCGGCGGTGCTCTCGTTGGGTTTGGCGTCTCTCTCTCTCACGGCTCGGAGAGCGCGGTGACCACGTCCGATCCTCTGACGGTTCACTCTTGGCCGTCGCTCGACGCATTCACTTACCTTCTCTTCCTAAGGGCGCACTGCGGCACCACGGACCGATTTCATTCCCGGCAGCGCCAAAATGTGGCGGACTTTTCTGATGGCGGTAGCGCGCACAATCCGTGTCGTTGTAGGAAGAAGTCCGTTCCCAAAGGGAATGATAGGCCCGTTTACGTTTGGTGATTCTTCTACCGTCCTTAGCGCTCGTTCGTCTCACACATACTCCTAACTACTCTGGCGTTCCGTCTGAGCCGGTATGGCCAAGCGTTTAAGGACCCGTTCGCGTCCGTATCGTTCATACATCCTCACGCATCGTCCTTTCCTCTCTCCTCTCACGCTACACTCTTGATCTTAGAAAAGCCGATTCTGTGATCCGGACCTCCTCGTTCGCGGGCCTCTCCGGGCTCTACACCTCCGGAGTTCCTCCGGCTCACGCGTTCGTCCGTTCGGTGTCGGACGCGGCTCGACGACGGTCACGATCACCCTTCACACACACCTAACTTCTCTGGCGTTCCGTCTGAGCCGGTATGGCCAAGCGTTTAAGGACCCGTTCGCGTCCGTATCGTTCACATCCCTCACGCATCGTCCTTTCCTCTCTCCTCTCACGCTACACTCTTGATCTTAGAAAAGGCCGAGTTCTGTGATCCGGACCTCCTCGTCCGGGCCTCTCCGTCGGGCTCTACACACCTCCGGAGTTCCTCCGGCTCACGCGTTCGTCCGTTCGGTGTCGGACGCTCTCGACGAGCGGGTCACCGGTCACCCTTCCTGCACACACCACAGCGTTAAGTCCGTCACGGGACCTTGATCAATCTCCCGGGTAGCCGTGCACCTTTCGGTGACTCGGGACTCACGTTAGCAAGAAGACTCACAAAGGTGCAGAGCGGCATCAACACCAAGAGAAAGATGCTTTACTAGGCGACCTCGGCCCTCTTATCTGCGCCCAAGGCGTCTTTATTACACCCCTATTACGGTAGCCATTTCGGTATACCCTAATCGGCCGCCTACCACCTATCCCCCTATCTCCTTCGCCCGGCGGGGGGGGAAGGTCACAGGCCCGCCTCGGAATGGGTGGTCAATCCCGTCACAGCGGTTGTGGTGCACCCAATCGGATGATCCGTGGCGGGCCTCTCTCCCGGAATCACATCGGGTTGGGCTCTGGCGTGATCGACAAGCCGTTACCACGTCATCCTCCACAGCCTCCTCACAGGTCCCGCGGTGGGGCCACCACTATCTGCTCCCCTAAGCGTAAGTCGAGGGGCTCCTCCTCCTTCTTGCCGATCCGGTCCTCGAGGTCTGTCTCGACTCGAACGAGTCGGCTTATTTCACAGGTCCGGCTAGGTCCGACCTTGTCTCAGGTCCGGACCTCGGGGTCGGACTTATTCTGGGGGGACTTGAGGTCCGGACCTCGGGGTCCGGACCTCGGGTCGGACTTGAGTCGGACTTATCTGGGGTCCGGACTTGAGTCGGACTTATTCTGAGTCCGGACTTGAGTCCGGCCTCCCTCTGGGGTCGGACAAAGTCGGACTCCACCGGGTTTCCTCCCTCACGGGAC
Source organism: Anthoceros angustus (assembly GCA_010909165.1). Lineage (NCBI taxonomy): Eukaryota > Viridiplantae > Streptophyta > Anthocerotopsida > Anthocerotales > Anthocerotaceae > Anthoceros > Anthoceros angustus. The sequence goes on from VJWM01000205.1 coordinate 109,739, forward strand.
TCCTCGTGGCTCTCCCTCGAAGTCCTCCTGTTCCCGATCGCCTGACTCGCCGTTGGCCCCTCCTTCCATGGTGAGGTGCGGGTGCTTACCTCGATCGCATCCGCTCCCTCGTTCTGCTCCTCGGTTGCTCCTCTCCGCTCCGTCATCTCCAAGCAGGGGCCACTAGGGTCCTGTCTTTGTCCCGTGGCCTTCATCTCCTTGAGCCTTCCGGTCCGTCCGTTTGCGGCGTCGAGGCTTCTCGCTTGAGGGCTCGGCGTGGTAATAGGCAAAGTCAGATCGACTTGTTGAATTGCCTCTTCCACGTGTGCGGGCACCGATACTCCCTCCGCCATAAGTGTTAAAAGGTCTTTGCTCGGCTTGTTGGGCCACCTCTCTGCCCGGTTGTGGTGGGGCCGTATCACGCGAGGCTACAAGGCGGCCTCGGTCACCTCCTGCGGTGCACTGCTCCACTGCTCCGGCTCCGTCGTTTCCTCTCCATTGCCCGGCTTACCGCCATAGCGCGGCGTTCCCTTCCGCCTTTCGGTGGACCGGCTTCTTTTACGCTTCCGGTGCTCGCTCCTCCGTTCATTCGGCCTTTAGCTCGCTGACTCCCTCTCCAGTGATCGGATACCTCCGTCCAGGCTCGGACTTCCTCCGGCTCATACAGCAGCAGCGTCCAACTCCTTGGATAGTCGCCGATTTTCCTCCGTCTTGAGCCGGGCGGAGGCTCTATTTTGCTCGAGTCGTGGATTCTCGTTGAGAATCACTGCTCAAGCGCATCTTGGGTTGTAGCTCCGTGTCTCTTTATCCTCCATCTGCTGCCGCCTCTCCTCTACTTCCTGTGCTCGGAGATCTCTATCTCCCAGTCTTGGCCTCCATCTCCTCCTTGGCCTTGCACTCCATAGCCTGTCGAGCCTTATAGCCTCGGTACTGTGACTCTCTCCACGGTTCGATCACGTCTGGTGATCCGGTCGCTCTTTGCCGCGGCTTGGCTCCTTCGCCGCCTTTACAGGCCTCGCCCTTGGCCTTTCTGGCCGGGCCGCCTCCGCCAGTCCGAGCTCTCTGCTTGTGCCGGGCCTCTTCCGCCTCTGCTCCCCTAAGCGTAAGTCGAAGGGGCTCCTCCTCGTCGTTCGCGGGCCTCTCTGAGTCCGGACTTGAGTCCGGACTTGGTCGGCCTCCCTCACGGGACCTTGATCTGTGAAGCCGCCTCGCTCGCCACCGGCGTTCCCTTCCTCGATCGGCGGTGCTCTCGTTGGGTTTGGCGTCTCTCCTCTCACGGCTCGGAGAGCAGGGACCACGTCCGATCCTCTGACGGTTCACTCTTGGCCGTCGCTCGACGCATTCACTTACCTTCTCTTCCTAAGGGCGCACTGCGGCACCACGGACCGATTTCATTCCCGGCAGCGCCAAAATGTGGCGGACTTTTCTTGATGGCGGTAGCGCACAATCCGTGTCGTTGTAGGAAGAAGTCCGTTCCCAAAGGGAATGATAGGCCCGTTTACCGCGTTTGGTGATTCTTCGTCCTTAGCGCTCGTTCGTCTCACACACATACTCCTAACTCTCGTTCACGGCCGGTATGGCCAAGCGTTTAAGGACCCGTTCGCGTCCGTATCGTTCACCATCCTCACGCATCGTCCTTTCCTCTCTCCTCTCACGCTACACTCTTGATCTTAGAAAAAGCGCGGTTCTGATCCGGACCTCCTCGTCGTTCGCGGGCCTCTCGTCCGGGCTCTACACACCCTCCGGAGTTCCTCCGGCTCACGCGTTCGATCCGTTGATTCGGACGCGGCTCGGACGACGGTCACGATCACCCTTCCACACACCACAGCGTTAAGTCGTCACGGGACCTTGATCAATCTCCCGGGTCGTGCTGCTCGGTGACTCGGGACTCACGTTAGCAAGAAGACTCACAAAGGTGCAGAGCGGCATCAACACCAAGAGAAAGATGCTTTACTAGGCGACCTCGGCCCTCTTATCTGCGCCCAAGTGGCGTCTTTATTACACCCCTATTACGGTGATAGCCATTTCGGTATACCCTAATCGGCCGCCTACCACCTATTTCCCCCTATCTCCTTCGCCGGTGGGAAGGTCACAGGCCCGCCTCGGAATGGGTGGTCAATCCCGTCACAGCGGTTGTGGTGCACCCAATCGGATGATCCGTGGCGGGCCCTCCTCTCTCCGGAATCACAGCCGGGTTGGGCTCTGGCGGCGGTCGACAGCCGTTACCACGGCGTCATCCTCCTGGCCCCTCCAGGTCCTTGTGGGGCCACCACTATCTGCTCCCCTAAGCGTAAGTCGAAGGGGCTCCTCCTTCTTGCCGATCCGGTCCTCGAGGTCTGTCTCGACTCAGAACTTGAGTCGGACTTATTCTGAGTCCGGCTAGGTCCGACCTTGTCTCAGGTCCGGACCTCGTCGGTATTCGGGGGACTTGAGTCCGGACTTGGTCCGGACTTGAGTCCGGACTTATTAAGTCCGGACTTGGTCGGCCTCTCTGAGTCCGGACAAAGTCGGACTCCACCGGGTTTCCTCCCTCACGGGACTCCTCCGTGGCTCTCCCTCGAAGTCCTCCCATGTTCCCGATCGTGACTCCGTTGGCCCCTCCTTCCATGGTGAGGTGCGGGGTGCTTACCTCGATCGCATCCGCGCTCCTCGTTCCTCCTCCTTGCTCCTCTCCGCTCCGTCATCTCCAAGCAGGGGCCACTAGGGTCCTGTCTTGTGGCCTTCATCTCCTTGAGCCTTCCGGTCCGTCCGTTTGCGCGGTAGTCGAGGCTTCGCCGGGGCTCGGTGGTAATAGGCAAAGTCAGATCGACTTGTTGGTGCCTCTTCCACGTGTGCGGGCACCGATACTCCCTCCGCCATAAGTGTTGGTGGGCGTCTTTGCCGGCTTGTTGGGCCACCTCTCTGCCCGGTTGTGGTGGGGCCATATCACGCGAGGCTACAAGGCGGCCTCGGTCACCTCCTGCGGTGCCCTGTTGCTCACACTCCGGCTCCGTCGTTTCCTCTCCATTGCCCGGCTTACCGCCATAGCGGCGTTCCCTTTCTCGGTGGACCGGCGGCTTCTTTTACGCTTCCGGTGCTCGCGCTCCCGTTCATTACGGCCTTTAGCTCGCGGCTCCTCTCAGGCGGTCGGATACCTCCGTCCAGGCTCGGGACTTCCTCCGGCTCATACAGCACAGCAGCGTCCAACTCCTTGGATAGTCGCCGATTTTCCTCCGTCTTGAGAGGCTGGCACTCTGCGTGCTCGTGTGGATTCTCGTTGAGAATCACTGCTCAAGCGCATCTTGGGTTGTAGCTCCGTGTCTCTTTATCCTCCATCTGCTGCGCCTCCTCTACTTCCTGTGCTCGGAGATCTCTATCTCCCAGTCTTGGCCTCCATCTCCTCCTTGGCCTTGCACTCCATAGCCTTTGTCGGCCTTGAGTTAGCCTCGGTACTGTGACTCTCTCCACGGTTCGATCACGTCTGGTGATCCGGTCGCTCTTTTGCCGACTTCCTCCGGCCGCCTTTACAGGCCTCGCCCTTGGCCTTTCTGGCCGGGCCGCCTCCGCCAGTCCGAGCTCTCTGCTTGTGCCGGGCCTCTTCCGCCTCTGCTGCGCTTCCCTCTTCGCTGCAAGGTCCTCCGCCCGCTTGGCCTCTGAGCTTGCTTGTTTCGGTGAAGAACCTTGATCTGTGAAGCCGCCTCGCTCGCCACCGGCGTTTCCCTTCCTCGATCCGGCGAGGGACTCCGCCTTTTCCTTTGCCCCTGGGCCGCCTTCACTTGCTCTTGGGTTCCACCATCCTCCTCGGGTGGCCTCCACTTCACAGGTCTTCTCATACCAGAGACCCCAAAGCATTCCGTCCATGGCGGTGACTCGCCGTGTTTCTTCCACGGCCGCAGTGAGGCCCCACAAAGTCCGTAGTGGGGCCGGCATTTCTCGATCCGCCAGGACCTCCATACCGATCCGAGTAAGTCGGGGGTTCTCGGACCTAATCGGGACCCTCGGTCACAGTGGTGGTCAGTCTCACCCTCTTGGCCCTCTTGGCCTCTAACTCCTTTGTGCCCTCTTTCTCACAGGGCTCGGAGGAGGTGAGGGGTCGGGAGCAAGCTCTTTTGCCCCTTCACAGCCGGGGCAGGCCGGCTCGAGGTGGGGCTGCGGTGACCTCCTGCTCCTTGGGCCACGTCCCTTCGCCCTCCTTACGCCTCTTGACCTCTTGCCACTCGTGGGCGGGGTAAGTCGGCACCTTCGAGGTCTTTGCGTTGGTAAGCGGCACCGTCTTCCGCCTCTTGGCTCCCGTTGAGTTCGTCGGGGCTCGGCGTCGTGGTTGTTGGCATTGTTACGGTGCGGGCCAGCGCCCTCGGCATCGGCTCCCTCCTGTCGCTCGGAGGGCACCAAAAGGAGGAAGGGAATCGCCTCCCAAACTTCACAGGTGGTGAGGGGTTCGCTCAGGCGTATGGAGTCAGGAATCCTCGATCGTCCTCCTCCGAGTCCGCTTGGTCTTGAAGGGCGACCCCCACCTCAGGCGCCCTTGCACGCTCTACTTGGCGGGGCCTCCGGCCCTTGGGCGCCCGCTCAAGCTCTCCTCCTTGGGGCTCGAAATGTCCCCATACATGAATCGGTGTGGGGTCGATAAGCGAGGCTTCTCGCTCCTTAGCTTGCGTGCCTCTGGCAAGGCGAAGATAATCCTTCCCGGTCGCTCTCTTCCCCGGCGGGCGCATGCGAGAATACCAGCGAGTTATCACCAAGGTGATCCACCTTGGTGGCGAGTTCAATGGACAATGATCCGGGCTACCGCCCTTACTCGGCCGGCGGATCGGATATCAACCATCCGTTGGTTGTCGCTGCGTTCGAGCCTCGACGCCGCGGGCGGCCTATCTTCCCGCCGCCTTAAGGGGCTCACCGCCCCTTCTTCCTCCTTGGGCGGTTGTAGGCCATCCTCGGACCTCAAGGTCCATCGCCTCGGGTCCTCCGGAGGTTCTTGGATCGGACCTCCTTGTTGATCGGCAAACTCCGGACGTTTGGAACACGTCAGATGCCACTCTGCACCAATTCCCTGCTTCCTCCGGCCGGGGCCCGAAGTCCGGATAGCGCGGGTCACAATGTTGCGCTCCACGGTCCATGGCTCCCAGACTTCCGTCGGCTTTTGGGTGCCATTGCTTTCTCCTCCTCTTGTTCTTTGTAGGCTGGCGAGTCCGTGGCACGATGTTCCTCCTTGGCGTTGTTGCTCCAACCTTGGCGGTGCGCGCTCTAAATGGTGCGCCCAAAAGATAGCGCGAGCGGATTGCGGGCGCAAGGGGTATGAGGATGCGGAGGCTGCGTGAGACCTCCCTCCTTGGCGCTTGTGGAAAATGCTGGGGAAGGCGCCTCTTCGTTGTACGCGAGTGCATGGCTTACTCGACCCTCGCGCTTACTGCGGCCTTACGCGCCGCGCGGCCGCGGGCGTGAATACTGCCTGCGGCCTCGCAGGTTACGGTCTACCTCTGCATGCCCGACCTCCACTCGGGGCCGTCCGTGGCGCCGCCTCGTCATCCTCACGCCTCCGCTCCTAGGTTACTTTCACTGGCGTACTTATCCTATTTTGACTGGAGTGGGTTCGGACTTATCCGTTACTCGGCGTAGTCAGCTTGCCATAGTGTCGGGTCCGTTGTTCACTCAGTCGGAGTATACTCGGAGCCTCGTCGGCTACCCCAATTTATTCCTCCTTTTCCGCCTTATTTATCCTTCAATCCTAAAAAAAACAGAAACCCTACTTATTTCTTAACTCCCCAGGGAAGTGCATAGCCCACAATGTCATCTGCATGCGAAGCCACACCACCCATGGGTTACAACCTCTAGATTTTGGGGTGTTTAAATCATTCAAAAGTGCCTTGAAGGTAAGAAAAGAAGCATATATGAGGATTGAGGGGAACAAAGAAAGAATGCCTCCAAAAATTCTTGGGCAGCATCTTGTGAGTTAGGCAGTCAAGGATTCAATTACAGCAGAGAACCTAATTGCTGGTTTTCAGAGCTGCTAGTATATGGCCATTAAACACTAGTGCAATGGACTGCAATTTGGTCCTTCAATCCCTCATAGGAAAGAATGGGCAGGGAATGGATAGTGGAGAGATAATATGGAAAGCCTGCAGGATCTTGGGCAGGACGTAATAGCTGCAGGTGAGAGTCGGCTACATCATAAAGAAGGCGATATGGAAAATGCACAGGATCACCTGCAGGAGGATGAAGTTGCTGAAGTTAAATGTCTCAAAGCCTTGTGTGGACTGTGGACTCTTCCCTTTGGTAGATAATAAGCTAGGTTTTGTTTTTTTTCGTAAGTGTGGAGTGGAAAATAAGGCGAAAAGGGAGAAATAAGGTCGGAGTAACTTCGGACTGCACTCCGGAGTAGGCAGAGAGACTCCGGACTGCACTCCGGAGCGGTTACGGATGACACTCCGGAGCGGATACAGCCCGCACTTCGGAGTACACCGCGGTAAGTCCGGACTACACTCCGGAGTAAGTCGTGATAAGAGCGCCAAGGAAAGTAACTTGGGAGTTGGAAGCGTATTTTGACAGGAGGGGCCACGTGGGCCGGTCTTTGAGAGGTGGGGACAGCATGGACCAGACCGTAGGGTTGCCAGGTGGCCGTTATGCGGTATTCACGCTCAAATAGGGCCTTGACATAATTCTAGAGTACACGGTTGGCGGTACCAGTGTAAGGCTAGAGTACGCGGTAGCATAAGGCTAGAGTAAGCTATACGAGGCCTCGATTCTGACAGTGAAGGCGCCCATCCGCTTGGACGCCGCCACCCTGAGCGAAGGTCATTCTTTCAGGCAACCTCGCGACGGTTTTCGCAATCTCTCGCGCTTAGACACCCCGCTCTCTGGCGTTGTCTCTTCAAGCGCCCGAGCGTCCTTGCGAGTAGCTTGCCTTTGCGACTGGAGCGACCGACTCAGCGACGGGAGAACGGAGAGTTGCGGAGCCTCAACCCTCAGCAGCAGAACAAGAGGAACACAACAATGGGGCCCAAGAAGGCGACGGAAGTGTGGGAGCCCTGGCGCTTGGTGGAACGAAACATCGTCACCAAACGCTATCCTGACTTTGGACCTTGGCTGGAGGAGGCAGAGGAGTTGGTAGAAGACTGGCACTGGATATCTTCCAGGCTGTCTGGACCTTCGATAGCGTCGCTCTGGTCTGAGAATACGCTCGGAAAATGTTGGCGGTAGCGAACAAGGAGGTCCGCTCCAAGAGTCTGAGGGAGGACCCCAAGAGGTGGACCGTGGAGGTCCTGAGGGCGGTTTACAATCACCCAGTTGAAGAAATTGGGCGCGTAGTCCCGGAGCCCCTTAAGGTGAGGGGGAAGGTGGAAGCAGCAAGGGCGGCGCTCTTGAGGCCGGGGACGCAGCGGTCCTCAAACGGTTGGTTGATATCGGACCTGCTGGACAGGCGGGTGAGGCGGTGGCGAAGGTCGCCGTCCTTTGGAACATGCCGCCACCCGTCGGGTTCAGTGGGCAGCGTAGTCTGTGATTAGGCTGGCGTCGACGCCAGCTCCCTCCCGTGGCGCCTCTTCCATGGCGGCAACCACACCCCAAGGATCTGTCCCCAGGAGAGGTAAGAGGGCTAGCTCCAGGACCCCCTCATCACTTTCAAGCCCCAAGAGAAGACGGGCGGAGAAGGAGTTAGCGGCCAAGAGGGCCAAGGAGGTGGAAGGTTCGGACCAGAACACTTAGGACCTGAGGGTCCTGATTAGGTACGGAGATCCCAGTCCGGCCTCCTCGGACAGATGGGGTCCTTAGCAGAGATGCCCGCGCCCACGACAAACTTCTGGTGCCTCCCAGTGGCCGTGGGGAGACACGGTGAGTCTTGCAAGTCATGGACGGTATGCTCAGGCCTCTGCAGCAGCGGAAGACCCGAAGTGGAGGCCACCAGGAGGCGGATGGTGCCTCGAGGGGTGGAGGCGGCCCAAGCGGGGAAGAAGGCGAGTCCTCGCGAGAATCGAGGAGGCGTCGGGCGGCGGAGGAGGCAGTCCATTCAACAAGATCGGACCAAGATCCTTGGTGTCAATCAGTGGAAACAAGCAGAGGCAAAGCGAGGACCTTGACGGAGAAGTGGCCGGAGGAGGCCGAGCCGGGAGGCAGCAGGCTAGGGACTCATGAGGCCTCGGCGAGCAACGCCAAGCTGGGAGGCTCGGGGAAGGCGGCGGAGGCGGCGGAGGCGGCAAGCAGGCGAGGACCACTCAGGATCGGGATGGAGGTGGAGGCGGCGGAGGCGGCCTGCCAACTTGAAGGCGAGCGGATGGCGGGCAGCACGAACAAGCCGTCAGAGGAGAGGGAGGCCAACAACCGGGAGATGGAGGATCTCCGAACGGTCAAGGACGGAGGCGGCGAGATGGAAGACCGCAAGGAGACTTTGGGCTGACTCAAGTGGACCGTGGAGCAGGGACCTCTAAGGAAGAATTGAGGACCACGAAGGCAGGAGATAGAGCTCCGGCTCTGTTGGAGGCGAAGAGGTGGCGAACAAGGAGTAGGACGCCGAAAGGGAGAAAGACTTGGATGAAGCAAGAGCCGGGAGCCGGACCGCCTAGGAAGGAGAGGTGCGAGAAGTGACGAGGCATCTTTGGCGGCCTCAAGAGATTCCGGCTCCAGTTGCGAGCTTTGCGATAGATGGCGGAGCTTCAAGCGCCCGGCGTCCTGCGAGTAGCTTGCGCCACTGACTGGGCGACTCGGCGGAGAGAGGAGAGTTGAGCCTCAACCCTCGGCGGAACAAGAGGAACACAACAATGGGGCCCAAGAAGGCGGCGGAAGTGTGGGAGCCACAGGCGCTTGGTGGCGAAACATCGTCACGCTATCACGACTTTGGACCTTGGAGGAGGCGAGGAGTTGGTAGAAGGCAGCCTTTGGATATCTTCCAGTATGCGGACCTTCGATAGCGTCGCTCAGTGCGAGAATACGCTCGGAAAATGTTGGCGGTGGCGAACAAGGAGGTCCGCTCAAGAGTGAGGAGGACCCCAAGAGGTGGGCCGTGGAGGTCCCGAGTGATTTACAATCACCCGAGTTGAAGAAATTGGGCGTAGTCCGGAGCCTTAAGGTGAGGGGAAGGTGGAAGCGCAAGGCGCTCTTGAGGCCGGGGGCCTTGGTCCTCAAGCAGTTGGTTGATATCGGACTGCTGGACGAGGCGGGTGAGGCGTGGCGAAGGTCATCGTCCTTTGGAACATCTTGGCCACCCGCTTAGGCGGGGTTCAGCCGGGGCAGATAGTCTGTGATTAGGCTGGCGTCGCGACCGCCAGCTCCCTCCCCGTGGACGCCTCTTCCACTGGCAGCAACCACACCGAGATCCCTGTCCCCAACCGGGAGAGGTAAGAGGGCTAGCTCCAGGACCCCCTCATCACTTTCAAGCCCCAAGAGAAGACGGGCGGAGAAGGAGTTAGCGGCCAAGAGGGCCAAGGAGGTGGAAGGTTCGGACGAGAACACTTAGGACACGAGGTCTGATTCGTCTGAGATCCCAGTCCGGCCTCCTCGGACAGATGGGGTCCTTAGCAGACGAGAGATGCCAGCCTGACAAACTTCACAGGTGCCTCCCAGTGGGTGTGAGGAGACACAGGCAGTCTTGGCCGTCATGGACGGTATGCTGGGGCCTCTGCAGCGAAGACCCGAAGTGGAGGCCACCAGAGGCGGATGGTGCTGCTCGGTCAGTGGAGGCGGCCAGGAAGAAGGCGAGTCCCGAGAATCGAGGAGGAAGCGTCGGGCGGCGAGAGGGAGGCAGTCCATTCAACAAGATCGGACCAAGATCCTTGTCGCGACAGTGAAGCAAGCGCAGAGGCCCAAGCAAAGGCGAGGACCTTGACGGAGAAGTGGCCGGAGGAGGCCGGGAAGCCGAGGCAGCGAGCAGGCTAGGGACTCGGTGAGGCAGCTCGGCGAGCAACGCCAAGCTGGGAGGCTCGGGAAGGCGGCAGGAGCCGGCCGTGCAAGCAGGCGAGGACCCACTCGGAGGTCGAGAGGAGGGAGGCGGCGGAGGCGGCCTGCCAACTTGAAGGCGAGCGGATGGCGGGCAGCACGAACAAGCCGTCAGAGGAGAGGGAGGCCAACAACCGGGAGATGGAGGATCTCCGAACGGTCAAGGACGGAGGCGGCGAGATGGAAGACCGCAAGGAGACTTTGGGCTGACTCAAGTGGACCGTGGAGCAGGGACCTCTAAGGAAGAATTGAGGACCACGAAGGCAGGAGATAGAGCTCCGGCTCTGTTGGAGGCGAAGAGGTGGCGAAACAAGGAGTAGGACGCCGAAAGGGAGAAAGACTTGGATGAAGCAAGAGCCGGGAGCCGGACCGCCTAGGAAGGAGAGGTGCGAGAAGGAGGCATCTTTGGCGGCCTCAAGAGATTCCGGCTCCAGTTGCGAGCTTTGCGATAGATGGCGGAGCTTCAAGCAGGATGAATGGTAGGGCAAGAGCTCTAAGCGAGCAAAAGTTCTTTGGTCCAGTGCAGGCGGCGGAGGCGGCGGAAGGAGAACGCCATGGCGTGGTTAAATGCGAAGCGGAGGCGGAGCACGCGGAGCGACCTACTACCACGCCGAGCTCCTTAAGGCCTTGGAGGTCCCGTCAAATCGACGGACCTCCGGATGGATCAGAGGGAGGGGGAGGAGATGAAGGTCCCGGGGATAGTACAGCCACTGGGACCTTAGTAGCGCTATTCGGGGACAAGGGCAGCAGCGGGGAGGAGCCTCAGGAGGAGTAGGACGAGGCAGACACAACGAGGCATGAGGTAAGCCGGCCGCAACCCTCCAGGGAAGGCGAGGGGCAGGGGCCCCGAAGGGGTGGAAGAAATCAGGAGACCCGAGGCAGTGAGGGGTCCGATGGCGAGGACGGACCCCGGTGGAGAAGTTCAAGGGCATGTGAGTCCACGAGGTCCGGACTTAAATAAGACGGACCGAGGTCGGACTTGAAATAAGACCGGACCGAGGTCCGGACTTGAAATAAGACGGACCGAGGTCCGAACCCAGTCGAGGCTGGACCACGAGGTCCGGACTCGGAAATAGGCGGACCAGTCCGGACTCAGTCGAGGCCGGACCCGAGGTCCGGACTCAGTCGAGTGGACCCAGGTCAGGACTCCAGTCGAGACCCGAGGTCCAGGACTCAGTCGAGGCCGGACCCCGAGTCCGGACTCAGTCGAGGCCGGACGAGGTCCGGACTCGGGAGGGGAATCACCACCGACCGCCAAAGTGAGCGTCACCGTGGTCCCACAGGTGGACCCACTCGGAGGTCGAGAGGACGGAGAGGGAGGCAGTCCATTCAACAAGATCGGACCAAGATCAACCCGGTGTCTTAGCTGAAGCGCAGAGGCCCAAGCAAAGGCGAGGACCTTTGCGAGACGGACCCCGGTGGAGGGAGGAGAGGAGGAAGCGAGCAGGCTAGGGACTCGGTGAGGCAGCTCGGCGGCAACACCTGGGAGGCTCGGGAAGGGGCGCGGAAGCCGGCAGCAGCGAGCGAGGACCACTACGGGCGGGATCGGACCGGTGGAGGCGGCGGAGGCGGCGGAGGCGGCGGAGGCGGCGGAGGCGGCGGAGGCGGAGGCGGCGAGAGGAGAGGGAGGCCAACTGGCGGAGATGGAGGATCTCAGGCCACGGTGCAAAGGGCGGAGGCGGCGAGATGGAAGACCGCAAGGAGACTTTGGGCTGACTCAAGTGGCAAGTGGGCAGGCAGGGACCTCTAAGGAAGAATTGAGGACCACGAAGGCAGGAGATAAAGCTCGGCTCTGTTGGAGGCGAAGAGGTGAAAACAAGGAGTAGGGGCGTCGCGAGGGAGAAAGACTTGGATGAAGCAAGGAAGCGGAGTAGGACCGCTAGGAAGGAGAACGAGTAGCCGGAGGCATCTTTGGCGGCCTCGAGATTCCGGCTCCGGTTGCCGAGCTTTGCGATAGATGGCGGGCTTAGGATGAATGGTAGGGCAAGAGCTCTAAGCGAGCAAAAGTTCTTTGGTCAGTGCGGCCAGGCGAAAGGCGGAGAGGAGGAAGCAGCGCCGTGCGTAAGTTGGCGGTGCGAGAAGCGGAGGCAGCAGCGGGGCGACCTACTACCACGCCGAGCTCCTTAAGGCCTTGGAGGTCCCGTCAAATCAGCGGACCTCCGGATGGATCGAGAGGAGGGAGGAGATGAAGGTCCGGGGATAGTCGTACTGGGACCTTAGTAGCGCTATTCGGGGACAAGGGCAGCGGGGAGGCCTCGGGAGGAGTAGGGCAGGCCCAGGCAGCGAGGCATGAGGTAAGCCGGCCGCAACCCTCCGGGGAAGGCGAGGGGCCGAAGGGGTGAGAAGAAATCAGGAGACCCGAGGCAGTGAGGGGTCCGATGGCGAGGACGGACCCCGGTGGAAGTTCAAGGGCATGTGAGTCGGACCACGAGGTCGGACTTGAAATAAGGCCGGACCACAGGGTGGGACTTGAAATAAGACGGACCACGAGGTCGGGACGTAAGACGGACCACGAGGTCCGAACCCAGTCGAGGCTGGACCACGAGGTCCGGACTCGAAATAGGCGGACCAGTCCGGACTCAGTCGAGGCGGACCCGAGGTCCGGACTCAGTCGAGGCCGGACCCCGAGTCCGGACTCAGTCAGTGGACCCGAGGTCAGGACTCAGTCGAGGCCGGACCCCGGTCCAGGACTCAGTCGAGGCCGGACCCAGGTCCGGACTCGGGAGGAGAGGAATCACCACCTGCTCGGAGCGATGCTGGTGGTCCACAGGCGAGGACCCACTCGGAGGTCGAGAGGACGGAGGGGATGTGGTGGTTACAGCAGTTGTCGGACCGCCCTTGATAGCTCAACAGCGAGTCTCGGGAAGGAAGGGCCCGCCTCGCGGATCATCGATTAGGTGCGCCCTATCGAGAGCTAGGATTGGGCCACCAGTATGAACCAAGGCACTCCAGCCCCACCGCCAGGCGAGATAGGCGGAATAGAGAATACTAGGTGGCGAGCTAGGGCACATTGGTGCTACCTCGAGAATAGAGTGTAATAAAGGCGCCGCCCTTGGGCGTAGTATAAGAGGCGGGGCTGCTCTAGTAAAACATCTTTTTCTTGGGGTGGAATCTGCGTTTCCTTATAGACCCTTGTGCGTCTTTGCTAACGTGAGTCTGAGTCATTGGGCGGGCACGGCCCCAAGAGATTGATCAAGGTCCCGTGGCCGGACCCTAACGTGTGGTGGTGTGCGGGCGAATGATCGAGACCCTTGCTCTTCCACAGTAGGGGACCCCGGTCGGACTTGAAATAAGACGGACCACGAAGGCAGGCGGAGGCGGCGGAGGTCGGACTCGGGAGGCGGAGGCGGCGGAGGCGGAGGCGGCGGAGGTCCGCTCAAGAGTGAGGAGGACCCCAAGAGGTGGGCCGTGGAGGTCCCGAGTGATTTACAATCACCCGAGTTGAAGAAATTGGGCGTAGTCGGAGCCTTAAGGTGAGGGGAAGGTGGAAGCGCAAGGCGCTCTTGAGGCCGGGGGCCTTGGTCCTCAAGCAGTTGGTTGATATCGGACTGCTGGACGAGGCGGGTGAGGCGTGGCGAAGGTCATCGTCCTTTGGAACATCTTGGCCACCCGCTTAGGCGGGGTTCAGCCGGGCAGATAGTCTGTGATTAGGCTGGCGTCGCGGCCAGCTCCCTCCCGTGGGCGCCTCTTCCACTGGCGGCAACCACACCGAGATCCCTGTCCCCACCGGAGAGGTAAGAGGGCTAGCTCAGGACCCCTCATCACTTTCAAGCCCCAAGAGAAGGCAGGCGGAGAAGGAGTTAGCGGCCAAGAGGGCCAAGGAGGTGGAAGGTTCGGACGAGAACACTTAGGACACGAGGTCTGATTCGTCTGAGATCCCAGTCCGGCCTCCTCGGACAGATGGGGTCCTTAGCAGACGAGAGATGCCAGCCTGACAAACTTCACAGGTGCCTCCCAGTGGGTGTGAGGAGACACAGGCAGTCTTGGCCGTCATGGACGGTATGCTGGGGCCTCTGCAGCGAAGACCCGAAGTGGAGGCCACCAGAGGCGGATGGTGCTGCTCGGTCAGTGGGCGTGGCCAGGAAGAAGGCGAGTCCCGAGAATCGAGGAGGAAGCGTCGGGCGGCGAGAGGGAGGCAGTCCATTCAACAAGATCGGACCAAGATCCTTGTCGCGACAGTGAAGCAAGCGCAGAGGCCCAAGCAAAGGCGAGGACCTTGACGGAGAAGTGGCCGGAGGAGGCCGGGAAGCCGAGGCAGCGAGCAGGCTAGGGACTCGGTGAGGCAGCTCGGCGAGCAACGCCAAGCTGGGAGGCTCGGGAAGGCGCGGGAAGCCGGCCGCAACCCTCCGGGGAAGGCGAGGACCACTACGGCGGGATCGGACCGGTGGAGGGAGGCGGCAAGCGGCAACTTGAAGGCGAGCAGATGGCGTGCGGGCGAGCACAGACAAGCCGTCAGAGAGGAGAGGAGGCCAACAACCGGGAGATGGAGGATCTCCGCAGACAAAGGACGGAGGCGGCGGCGAGATGGAAGACCGCAAGGAGACTTTGGGCTACGGTCGTGGAGGAGGCAGGGACCTCTAAGGAAGAATTGAGGACCACGAAGGCAGGAGATAGAGCGGCTCCGGCTACATTGGAGGCGAAGAGGTGGGGCGGCGAAACAAGGAGTAGGGGCGTCGGAAGGAGAAAGACTTGGATGAAGCAAGGGAGCGGAGTGCGGACCGCCTAGGAAGGAGAGGTGCGAGGTGAGGAGGCATCTTTGGCGGCCTCAAGAGATTCCGGCTCCGTTGCCGAGCTGCGATAGATGGCGGAGCTTCAAGCAGGATGAATGGTAGGGCAAGAGCTCTAGAAGCGAGCAAAAGTTCTTTGGTCCAGTGCAGGCGGCGGCGGAAGGAGGCAGCTGCGCCATGGCGTAAGTTGGCGGTGCGAAGCAGGCGGAGGCGGAGCACGCAGCGACCTACTACCAGCTCCTTAAGGCCTTGGAGGTCCCGTCAAATCGACGGACCTCCGGATGGATCGAGAGGAGGGAGGAGATGAAGGTCCGGGGATAGTCGTGTGGGACCTTAGTAGCGCTATTCGGGGACAAGGGCGGGAGGAGCCTCAGGAGGAGTAGGACGAGGCAGACACAACGAGGCATGAGGTAAGCCGGCCGCAACCCTCCAGGGAAGGCAGGGACGAGGGCCCCGAAGGGGTTGGAGAAGAAATCAGGAGACCCGAGGCCGGTGGGTCCGATGGCGAGACGGACCCCCAGGTGGAGAAGTTCAAGGGCATGTGAGTCCGGACCCTGAGGTCCGGACTTCGGAAATAAGACCGGACCCTGAGGTCCGGACTTCGGAAATAAGACCGGACCGAGGTCCGGACTTGAAATAAGACGGACCGAGGTCCGAACCCAGTCGAGGCTGGACCACGAGGTCCGGACTCGGAATAGGCGGACCAGGTCCGGACTCAGTCGAGGCGGACCCGAGGTCCGGACTCAGTCGAGGCTGGACCACGAGGTCCGGACTCAGTCAGTGGACCCGAGGTCCGACTCAGTCGAGGCTGGACCCGAGGTCCGGACTCAGTCGAGGCGGACCCGAGGTCCGGACTCGGGAGGAGAGGAATCACCACCGACCGCCAAAGTGAGCGTCACCGCTGGTGGTCCCACAGGTGGACCCACTCGGAGGTCGAGAGGACGGAGAGGGGATGTGGTGGTTACAGCGGTTGTCGGACCGCCAGAGCTCAACGAGTCTCGGGAAGGAAGGGCCCGCCTCGCGGATCATCGATTAGTGCGCCCTATCGAGAGCTAGGATTGGGCCACCAGTATGAACCAAGGCACTCCAGCCCCACCGCCAGGCGAGATAGGCGGAATAGAGAATACTAGGTGGCGAGCTAGGGCACATTGGGCTACCTCGATAGAGTGTAATAAAGACGCCGCCCTTGGGCGTAGTATAAGAGGGCCGGGGCTGCTCTAGTAAAGCATCTTTTTCTTGGGGTGGATACCGCGTTTCCTTGTAGACCCTTGTGCGTCTTTGCTAACGTGAGTCCTGAGTCATTGGGCAGGCACGACAGCCCCAAAGAGATTGATCAAGGTCCTGGTGACGGACCCTAACGTGTGGTGGTGTGTGCAGGGGCGAATGATCAGAGACCCTTGCTCTTCCACAGCCGGGGACCGACGTTGGACGGACCGAAAGCAGCGTGAGCGGTGGAACTCGGGAGGCGTATGGAGCCGGACGGAGGCATGGTAGAGCGGCGGAGGCGGGCACGGGCAGCCTACTACCAGCTCCTTAAGGCCTTGGAGGTCCCGTCAAATCGAGCGGACCTCATGGATCGAGAGGAGGGAGGAGATGAAGGTCCGGGGATAGTCGTACTGGGACCTTAGTAGCGCTATTCGGGGACAAGGGCGTGACGGGGAGGAGCCTCGGGAGGAGTAGGGGCGAGGCACAACGAGGCATGAGGTAAGCGGCCGCAACCCTCCGGGGAAGGCGGGGAGGGCCCCGAAGGGGTTGGAAGAAATCAGGAGACCCGAGGCAGTGTCCGATGGCGAGGACGGACCCCGGTGGAAGTTCAAGGGCATGTGAGTCCGGACCACGAGGTCGGACTTGACTCAGGCCGGACCACGAGGTCCGGACTTGAAATAAGACCGGACCACAGTCCGGACTTGAAATAAGACGGACCACGAGGTCGGACTCAGTCGAGGCTGGACCACGAGGTCCGGACTCGAAATAGGCGGACCAGTCCGGACTCAATCGAGGCCGGACCCGAGGTCCGGACTCAGTCGAGGCTGGACCCCGGTCGGACTCAGTCGAGGACCCAGGTCCGGACTCAGTCGAGGCGGACCCGAGGTCCGGACTCAGTCGAGGCCCGGACCCGAGGTCCGGACTCGGGAGGAGGGGAATCACCACCGACACCCAGGCGGGCGATCGCTGGTGGTCCCACAGGACCCACTCGGAGGTCGAGAGGACGAGAGGGGATGTGGTGGTTACCGCAGTTGTCGGACCGCCGCTTGAGCTCAACCCGAGAGTCTCGGGAAGGGGAAGGGGCCCCGCCTCGCGGATCATCCGATTGGGTGCTCGCAATCGCTGTCAGGGCTAGGGATTGGGCCACCAGGGCCGAGGCGGAACCAAGGCACTCCCAGCCCCACCGCCGACGACGTAGATAGGCGGAATAGGGGGGGAATACTAGGTGGGCACATAGAACATGCAGCTGTAATAGAGTGTAATAAAGGCGCCGCCCTTGGGCGTAGTATAAGAGGGCTGCTCTAGTAAAGCATCTTTTTCTTGGGGTGGATCTGCGTTTCCTTATAGACCCTTGTGCGTCTTTGCTAACGTGAGTCTGAGTCAACAAGGTGCACGGCCCCAAAGAGATTGATCAAGGTCCTGGTGACGGACCCTAACGTGTGGTGGTGTGTGCAGGGGCGAATGATCAGAGACCCTTGCTCTTCCACAGCCGGGGACCGACGTTGGACGGACCGAAACGCGTGAGCCGGTGGAACTCCGGGAGAGCGTATGGAGACCGGACGGAGAGGCATGGTAGAACGACGACGGAGGTCCGGACCACGCAACTCACTCACTCTTCTCAAAAGAATGATGAGCGTAGTAAGAGTGGTGAGAAGGACGGACTAGACGAACGAGGGGCAGAGTGGTAGACTACGGACACGAACGAGTCCTTAAACGTTTGGCCACGCCGGGCCTGTTCGGTGAACATTAAGAGTAGTTAGTAGTAAAAGCGAGACATGCGCGTTTGAGTCGAAAGCGGTCATGGCGGTGAGGTGAAAGCAGTTGAGGCGTGCCAAGCGGAACCTATCATTCTCTTGGGAGCGGACCCTTGCTGTGACGGATTTGTATGTCGTCCGGTGGCCGTCGGTAATCGCGCCACACCTTGGACAAGATGCAGATTGCTGGCCTCAGAAATGGAATAGAGCATCATTGGAAAATGGTGGTCATCACTCCTTGTAGCTTCTGGCCATAAACAAGGAGGGAGTTGAGGGCTTGTGTGATATGGATCTTGCCCAAGTTGAGCAAGATCAGCTTAGAGCTCGAATGATTTGGAACTCTTGCCAAAAGAGATGACCGCCCGTATGGAGGCTATCTGAGCATAACTTCTCACCATCCTCCACACACACTTCCTAGGAGAAAAGGTGAGGCCTTCCAACAAGCAATTGTTCTGACCAGCGAGACATTCATCTTGGTAGAGAGAGCAAAGGAGATGGAGATGTTTGAAAGGGAGGCATGTGCAGCAAGGAATGCACCAGAAAAGTTAGAAAGGCAAGCTGCAATCGAACGAAAGCAGATTGAAGTTGTAAAATGGAAAGCAGAGTAAGCATTAGCAAAAGCCCAGAAAAAGGAGATGGAAATCGCAGACAAAAGGGCTAGGAGGGAGGAAGCTCTTGCACAAAAGTTGGCATTGAGAGCTCAAGTTGCAGCTGGAAAAGAAGCTACTAGGGAGGCATACCGGGCAAGTCAAGCAGCCATAGCGGCTGCTATTTGCAAGATGGGCCCCAACTGAGAGGTTGCTTTTGTCGCCATAGCTAGAAGAAGTGTCGGGCAAACACTTTGTTTGTTGTGTAAGGTTTGTTGTCTGGCCACCACCCTTTTGTCTAGATGCACTGTGAGCTTGTCCAGTCCTCCAGCCGTTTGTCCAGTAGTCGCCAATTGTTGTCCGCATGCCCAGCAATTGTGTCTTGTCATCATCGCTATATCCTGTCTAGAAGCAATTGTGTCCTGTCATCATCGCTATATCATGTCTAGATGCCCAACTATCCAGGAGAGCAGTTTGCAATTCTGCACTCTGGTCTCAGGATTTCATACAAGCTCGTATACATAGTTCATACAAATTTTGGTTGTTGTCTATTTCATACAAGCTTGTATACATAGTTGATACAAATTTTGGTTGTTGTCTGGTACTTCAATAGGACGTATCCAAAAAGTATTTTTCTATATTTTTTGACTCAATAAACCGCACACTACGGTTTTTCGCAACTGCTTGGCCGGAATCGGGCCAAGTACTCTACTTCAATAGGAAGTGAAGAGATGTATCCAAAAAGTATTTCTCTGTAGCTTTTGACTCAGTAAAACGCACACTATGATTTTCCGCGATTGCTTGGCCGGAATCGGGCCAAGTACTCTATCTCCTCATGAGCCATGGTTCATCAGAGAAGTTTGGATCCTCATCGAGGGTTGCATATTTACGTAGCCGAGTGTAAGAAAATGAATGTTGGTATGATACATTTAGGGCCTACCTGATCAATGTAATCCTCCGTTTGTCCGAAACTTCAATCCGTCACAGCTACGATTGTTCTCCTCCTCTTCTAAATCCTGTATGCCAATGAATTCTAGTTTACAATATGAGGCTATGTGTGCACATAGGCTTCACTTCCCCATTGCCTGCTACAATATGAGGCTGTGTCTGCAGGTGGCCTTCACTTCCCCATTGCCTCCCGCCTTCCCTGCAGCTAGGCAGCAGCCCTGACGCTGACAGAGACGTCCATTTTCGTATGACGTACACCTGGCAGAGATGTCATTTGATCCAAGTATCGCACCACTGCTACGATCTCCGGGACGTGGTCCACAATCACACCGTCCACTCCTACCCGTTTTTGCTTTACGACTGCCTCGGCAAGATTGCTGCATCAACCACCAGGGATACTTCAGCTCAGCAACAAGGGAAGAGCAGGGAAGGTGTCTCATTCCATATGAAGCGCGAATCAGAGAACTTACTTCAGTTCGCCGTACGTGAACATGATGAGACCAGCTTGTTTCACTTCGGAAACTGCTGCAGGGTTTTGAAGAATTGGCTTCACTTCGGAGACTATTCCTTGTAGACCGTCTGGATATGACAAAAGTTGCAACTAACACTAGTTAGATCAAAGGCACTGCGAGGAACATCCTCCAGACGCTCCACTGCTGGATATAACGTACTTTTCAAGCAGACTTCGATGGCAGCTTCAATGGAATTCCTGCGTGAGTCCTTGAACGTATGCCCGCCTCCGTCAGTAAGAAAGAAGACCTGGACCAGTTCCAACATGATGTCGATGAGAAAATGTTGGTGGCTTCACATCAAGGAACAGTATCCTGCGAATATGGGCTTTGTAGTCACAGTACTTACTGGATAGCTGTCTTGCTCCTTGCGCAGGATGGCCACAGCATCAGGATGGAAGCTAGAAAAGTAGATTCTTCGTCCATTAGAATGACGTCGCACATCCTAGATGTTTCCATCAAGTGTAGAAATGCGTTCAGAAGCTGATCGCATCTAAGATCAACTGTTCTCGCCCCTTTCTCAGAACTCACAAAAAATAAGTCAAATAGAGAACTATCTGCGTGCAGAAGGTACTCACAAGAAGGATAGCTGATATTGTCCGATAGAGTTCAGCTTCAGAAACGTCATCGTGATCGTTGAACTTTGCTTCAATGTTGAATCCAACCGCTGGATCAACCTGCTGGAAAACCTCTTCCAAGGTACAAAGGCTGTCCTCCACTGTCACATTCCAACTACTGATTGTTCCATCTCGAGCCCTTCTTAGAAGGGCTCTGCCACCCTGCAAGAGCCAATCACAAAGGTCCACGTAAGCACACAGGGAACAGGAACGAAGCAAAGCTCCCATAACACCAGCTTTAGGTTTCCATGATTCCAACCTTGCCATTGCCCATTTGGGGCCCAATGCCGAGAAATTCATGGATGCTAAGGTCACCAATTGTGCTTGCCTGCTGCAAGAAAGACATAACTCATAAGCAGCCGCACAGGCTTCAACAGACTTCATTGCAAACGAAACCAGACAGATTTCCACACAGCTCCAAGTTGCATTGACAGATGACAGGTTCAGGATGAGCACCTTGTCCTCAGTGAGGATCAAGTCGTCGTGGAATATCACAGGACGTCCATCCCTGGTCACCTGGTGGGACACCGAGTACACAGGTAAGCTTCAAGACACAAAAACTCTAAACGTGAGCCCCCACATTAGGCAAGGTAGGACGACCAAAGTACCTGAACATCAAACTCAATAAAATCTGCACCATTACTGGCAGCCAGATTGAAGGAAGTGATTGTATTCTCTCTGATAGAGGGTCTAGCATCAGGCATCTCTCCTAGGGCAGGGCTCGGGTTCTTCCCACACCCCCGGTGACCAACCACCACGAGTTTTGGTTTAAGACCATTTTGGATCGAGTCTGAGCAAATAAAAACAGAAGATTTCACCAACAACACTAACACACCACACCAGACCACACCAGGCCACCTCCTAAACATCTAAAGCAGCAAGTAAGCAAGCTACAGACGGGGCAAGGCAAAGGCAAACTCACCATTAGAAAGAACCTCCATCAGACCCAGGCACCCCAACACCACTGCTACCTGAGCTGCAAACAACATCACCACCTCAGGTCACCACCAGCATCCTCTCTTTTCCTCCTGACCAATCCACAAACCTAAATCAATTACAGCAGAATTGAATCGCCATCAAATCACGGCCTACCAGGAGGGGAAAAATACGGGTATCCGAGCAGGGGAGCTGCTTCCAACCCGGCTCTGCGCCTGCTCAGCGAGTGCTGGTCCCACAACCGAGCCTGGAAAGCGAGGAAAGCGGAGGGCGAGGCAGAGGCGGCACAGCGAGAATGTGCAATCCCAAGACGAAGCGCAAGCGACGCGGCCTTATGTGCACACAGGCGGTTCATCCCGGGCGTGACGAATCAGGAAGGCAAGCAAGAAGAAGAAGGAGAGGCGGGAGATGCGCATCAGATGCAGCATTATCCACTCGTCATGCGGGATATTCCCGCGCGTAACTGCCATCTTGGCTGTCCGCCTGTCCTGAGCAGGGAGACAGCTCCTTTCAGTTGGCTTCCTTCCTTACGAGGGCGCGGGGGCTGCCACCACTGGATAACCTTGCTCCGTTCCTTCCGGCCCCGTTCCTTCCTAATCCCAACATAACAACTCTGTCCGGGCTGTCCCTTTCCCGTCCCGTTTTGCCGCCCTCGCGCTCCGAAGTTGCACATTCTACCTAATGAGAATTATATTACACCAACCCGGCCCGTGTTGCATGGAGAACGAGAGCGCGTAAGGAACAAGTGTGTGAGAAGACCGCAGTGGGAACACGGAGTTCAACGGACCCTCCGTCCGCTCCAATTATGGTTGCCGCCTGCGGTAGCCGGACGTGGATCGTGACGCGGACTGTTCTCCTGCGTGTGGACCTCACCTGCAGCTCTGCCTTGAGAGGGAGCGTCCAGCGGCAGTCTCCACCCGCCCGTGTCGATACAGCTCGCGCCAGCGGCTTCTCGTGATTCCTCCTCGGCAGCGCGTCAGCCGCAGGCGAGCAGGCGCCATGGGGAAGGGCGGGGACACTGCAACCTGTGTCGACATCCTTCTCGCCATCATTCTCCCGCCCCTGGGAGTCTTCTTCAAGTTTGGATGCAGGGTGAGTCCGTGTTGTGTCAGCAGGCTCCTGTGCTGGAGACACTTGGCCTGTTAAGAACGACCAATCGTGCGTGGAGCTTGCGGTGGGTTTGTCTGTAATCCTACATGCTCCTCGTCAGGCTAAAACCGTTGTGCCTTGGCTTTGGCAGGTTCAGTTCTGGATCTCCGTCATATTGACGCTTTTCGGATGGCTGCCTGGTGTCATCTACGCCATCTATGAGCTTACTAAAGACTCTAATGTTGAGTGACAACGGACCAGGTGTGTACGGAGCTGCTGCAGTGGATGCAGCGTGCCGGCTATGGCTGGTTGCGCTTCGAGTATAAGCATTTGATCAACTGTCGTGACAACGTCAGATCTCTCAGATTCATGTCTTGCTTGGGAGGGCTTAGGAGATTTGATTAGGCAACAGGATATTTATGTTGCAGTTGTTCATTTCGCTCTTTGTTTAGCCAACGAATAGTGGACGGGTTCTTCGTTGTAAGATATCATTGCTGTATGATGGTTTTCTAGCAGATATTGTCCTTTTCGAGTCGACATTTTGCTTCGCTTCGTTTCAGCAAATTGCTCGATGATTACATTTGAGCGACGCACTAAAAAATAAGGTGCATCACCACACCAAACTTGTCTGCGATGTAACACTAGCACTCACGCCTCATTACAGCTTACATTATTTCAAACGATGTCCTGATGAGACCATGTCACTACGATAGAATGCAATTCTCGCAGCTGAATTGATTTACGATGTAGCCTTCGAGGCAACTTGGCCATACAGGAAACGCTCTTTTTTCTACAACTCTCAACCCACAATGACGTAGATGGCATAAATGATTCCAGGAATATATCCCAGAATGGTTAGCAGTAGGCAGATCCAGAACTCTACCTGCACGCCAAGTTTGTAACATCATAATATCAGACACACAAATATTCCACAATCCAGTAACAACAAACAAAACCGACAACCGAGCAGCGGCAGGCATCAAGCGGGAATCTTTAACTCCGTCTCGCTCAACACATACCACAATCCAGATTCCAGACTGCAACAAACTGCTACTACAAGGCAGTGCAATCCGCAAACAGCCGCAGGGCTGCAAACACTTACTAACGCTAGACCGCGGGCTCATCTGCAGCGCCAGCAGCAGCCAGGAAATACACTTTGTACTTACCGCACAACCATACTTCAAGAACACTCCCAGAGGAGGGAGGATGATGGCTAGCAGAACGTCAATGAAGGTGTGATCGCCCCTCGCCATCTCGAAATCAGCCGGCAGGTGACTGGTCCAAACGAAATGCGAGGAAGACTACGTCTCGGAAGTGAAGCCTTGGAAGCTTAACTGTCGTACACAGATTGCAAGCAACAGATTGAGAGCAGACGACACAAGTATTTTCGTAGACAGGCCGCTTAAGAAGGCGGGGCTTCTGACATGCGGCATGCACATCCTCTCCGCCAGGTTAAAACACCGCGTGGCACCTCAGCAGGTGGTCGGGGATTTGAGCATCCAATGCTGGGCGGCCAGCCAACAGCCAGCAGGCCGGCGGTGACGTGTGCCAGCTTCTCTGCCTCTACGCCTCTCCAGGTGGCTCGGCAACCGACTTCATTTCTCCTCTTGGATGCGGTGCCCCTGATAGCTGGCACGTTGAGGCGGGAGCACTCGTCCCTGACACATTGACGGCTATTGGGCTATAATAGTCCAGGGCTGTACAATCACTCCACCCAGGCCTACATAAAAGGGCACATGAAAAAGCTGTACTATTCAATGCTGGGCGCCACTGTGCCACATTCTAGCTCTTCCAGTGCAAGATCGGGTGCCTTGATGACACGGTTGCCAGGACTGTCCTTCACAGCCCATCTCTTGTAGTCCTCGAGCAGGTAGTCCACAAAAGCGGGCATCATCCTGTCAAGAAACGCCTGCAAAATCCTGTTTACGGTAGTAGACCCATGGTCAGCTTGTTCTCATACTAGATTTGATGTGTGAGAAGACATGCTGGTTGCTGAGCTGGACTGCAAGTAGCTTCAAGCAGGAGTTGAGGACGTGTGTCGTAAAGGAGTGGCACTCACGCGTTTGCTGGAACTTCAACAGCCGATGCTGGAAGGTGGGTGAACGGGAAAGTGTATATCTGACAAAAGGTGCTCACAGTCATAAAGGGCAGGAGGAGGTTGCCAGATCGGGAACGATACGAGAGAGTGGATGGCACGTACCTCTAAAGACAATTTGAGCTCCACTTTGACGTTGAGAGAAGGGCTAGAATCCCAGGTCAGATGATTCTTCATACTGGCTGCAAGGATAACACTAGTGCGGTATAACAGCTGGATGGACGCACTGAGACGGAAGTGCAGATCATCGCGGCTCATCAGACATACCAGAGAACCGTTTGTTTTGTCGTTCTACTTCGTCAGAGCCCTCGAACTGTTACATAAAAACAAACAAACTTCTTTAGAGCCCTCGAACTGTAACATCAAGCAGACAGGACACACTTTTTCAACAACGGGATGACTCAAATACCAGCAGAATCCTAGAGTTACGCCTCACCTTGCAGGACAGCATCTCCACGATGCAGTCATTATCCGTTGTGGCAACATATAGATCGATTATAGGTCTGGTTGTGAAGTTCAAGAACTCCAGTTCAGGCAAAGTGCACCTAGAGCGGCAGAACTAGGTTAAGAGGGAGCCATACTACATGCAGTCTCACTCACCAGCTTGACAAGACGATGCACACACCTGTAAGTATTGTCACCCAAGGGCTGCATCGTCTTCAATGACTTGATGTTAAGCACTGACTGCATCCCTTCGGGCACCTGCAGGAAAGCTCCCAGTGACCTGGAAGATGGGGCAGAGCTCACCCAGTCTGGTAGTTGCACCACTCTGTACGATTTCACAAACAAGTTCGCACGCTTCTGAGCAACTATCTGTCTGCAAACAGGCTTCTTGTTTCCTGCATTCCTGTCATTATCCACAGCCAACTAAATCAACGGATAATGAACATGGCTGTCCAGTCTTAGAAGGCGTATGTGCTGGATTGGTGACTGCCAGGCACATACCTAGTCCAGTGACGATTTAGCTTGTTACAGTGGGCTTGCTGCGTGGTGGCCCACAGGCCGTCTTCATGGGTTGATCTGAAGTGAGCTACAGGATCCTGCAAGGTCCTCTCTTCAGATGAACAGAAAATTCACTACACGAGGCACTTCACATTCTGAATTGTCCTCACCCTGCTCCGGGATTGCATGCCAATGGAGCTAGTCCTTGAAGCTGCAAACGTCGCACTCATGCCCCCACACCACAGCGCCATCTCTTGTCAACACTTCCGTGATGTAGAGCTATGAAGGAATCTGTGCGTGTCAATCTGTCCGGTCAATCAAATCACGTTGCAGTTCACCCAGCTTTCAAACAAGGCAATCCCAAATTTCCGAGAAAACAACTGCAGGTTGCAGAAATCTTTGAAGGAAAGCTAGAGACACTCACCTCAAGTACCAAATTCAAACAACCTGCGAGCAGGTCTGCATTCTCCGTTCAGTTCGCCCGGGAAATAGGGGTTCCATGGTTCAACAGTCACAAACTCCAAAGCCGTTCGTCAAGGCAAATCCATATCAGCCATCCAGCGCCTCCACGGCACGGATTGCTAAAACAATCGTCGTCGCCAGTCAAGCTTGGCACCAACCACACCGGGCAACATTGAAGGGTTTACACAGCATCTGGATAATAAGAATGGTCGAAGGATTCAAGCGGCCTCCTGCTTTCACTGAACAAACCTACGCAGATGTACAACAGGTAGAATGCGATCCAGATTCTATCAGGCCTTGCCTCATATATCGCATGTAGAATTAATGCACCAATGGAACGCTGCAGACCTGGCAACGAGACAGCTCTCGTCAACAAAGGACACAGTACAGACCCCGAAGATGCTTACAGACCCTCGTTGGTAACTTCACTTCCTAACGCTATTTTCACTTTGCGCCTGTCTCCAATTGATCACAGGGACGAGTTGGGCATGAATGAATGGAAGAAAGTAAGAGTGGCAAAAAATTCCGGCAATCCGACCAGAACCTAACAACGTAGGTCGGACAGATTAAGAAGTGGCAAGCATGCTGGCTTGATCCCCTTCCTTTTCAAAACCTTCTTCTGGAGCTCCCAGCTTGAGAGCAAAAGCAACCCAAGTAACAATAGGCGCCTACTGACACACTAAACTACGAATACGATGGCAGGTTTACCAGGGGCTGGGGGCGACTGTTGCAGCATCGGAAGCTGAGGACCAGCCAGTCGCGAAGCATCTGCAGCAGTGTAGGGTAGGATTTCGATCCGGTCTAGCCCCAGCTGCTTCTGGATCAGGTGAGCATTCTCCTGCAGTACTTGCAGCTCCCCAAACGGTTGCTTTAAGTTTAAGGCCTCTCGACCTACAGCAAATGTCTCGTCCTTCTTGAATTTAATGAAGGGCATGCACTGCTTTTGTAAACCCTTCGCATCCGCAGCCAGCTCCCCAGGACTGCTTCTCAGGAGAGCCAAGATCTCAGAGTCTGTAGCGAATGTTCGAGTGGTCTCATCATAATGCTCCTTCAAAAGATTCAGACACTGAGCCTGCCACCCTTTGTACTCTTCTTCAGCAAAGATAATGGCTGCGTTTGCTTTAGGCGCAACAACGACTGGAGCCCCCTGCTTTTGCTTCTTCGGAGGTGCAGTCTGTTTCTGATAGACTTTCCTGAACTCCGTGATTCTCTCATGGAGATATTTGTTGGCCCGTTGCAGAGTGTAGTCTGCTGCTTCAGCTGTTGGCCAGCCGGCGGTCACCGCAAAACCTTCCTTTTTTAAAACCTCCGACCAGACATACTCCGCATAGTGTGGACAAATGGGTGTGACCAGTCTTGTCTGGACGTCAATAAACCTCAGCACTAGGGACTTGTGGAGCCCTGCATCACCACACGATACCCTGTACTCATCACGGGCTGCTTGCAGATCCCAGAACCCAGTCTTGAGTGCCTCTCTGAACATCAGTGAGCTGTAATTTTGCTCTGTTAGAGCAATAGCAATATTGATCTCATTCTCGAAAACCCTGTCGGCAAAGTTGTATTCGGGTCCCGATCGCAGTTGTTCCGCAGCCTCAAGAACTTCTTCTATCCATGTGATCTCCTTGGTTAACCTCAAAATGGCTGAATTTGCTGTTTCAAACACGAAGTTTGCATCATCCATCGTGTCTCCTGCATCTGCCAATGCAAATCGGGTAGCATCAGAGGAGAACTCCTCTATGGCCTCACGCAAAGTCTTGAAGTTGCCTGTGGACTTGGACATTTTCTCTGAGTTCAGGAGCAGGTGCCCGTTAGCTCTGAATGCCACTGGCCATCTCTCCTTCGGGAACATAGCTGTATGATTGTAGATCGAAAAAGTCAGATGGTTCTGGACAAGGTCCTTTCCAGACACGCGAAGATTGAAGGGATACCAGTATCGGAACTCTTGTCTCATCTTTTCAAGAAGCCCTAAAGGGATGGGTGTTTCAGGCACAGGCCCTTCTTGGAACAGATAATCCCAAACTTCATGGGTCATGTGCGCAGGGTCGATCAAACCTACACCTTTTCCATATAGATCTCCGCCTTGGAGGTATTGTGCAACTGTGTAGTATGCCATATAGATAGTAGAATCTGAGAGCGATTCAACTAGAAATTGTGGATCCCATGGTATCCTTGTTCCCAAACCGAACGACCGAGAGCAAGCCCACTGATTCAACCAACCTAGGGTGTGTTCAAATCCACGTCGGGCCTCATCATGATAGAGCTCCATGCTAGCAACGCAAGCTTCTGCCTTTTCTTTCCATTCAGGTTCCCCATATGTCAAATACCACTGATCAGTGAGAGCAACAACACACTCATCACCAGACCTGGACATAACTTTCTTCTCAGGCTCACTGTACACGACAGCCTGTCCTGTTTCAATCAACATCTTCTTGATAAGAGGCTTCGCGTGCTGCACTTTTGTGCCCATATATTCACCTATAATAAGTGTCCCATCCGTGAATCCTTTCAAATAAGTAAGCTTCTTGGCCTCTGCAAGCTTTTCCTTCTCATTTTGACTCTTGATGTTCAGATCCAAGCAAGTCTTTTCTGCAGCCTTATCCCCAAACCCTGGAATGTTAATAATAGGTATTAGATCAAAAGGGAGAACCCACTCATCCTTCACCCCAAACTTCTGACGCAGTCCAGGCTTTGACTTCAGATCCGACAATGCCATGTAGTCGTCAGGAGCATCACTAGGCACACTTGTCACCACACCGGTTCCCTTGTCTGTAAGAATGGTGAGCATGGGAAGAGCATAAATTACGGGATGGGATGTGAGTGGTGATTTCAAAGGCAGGCCAATCAAATCCTGTCCTACTAAATCCAGAAGGCACGTGGGCTGGTCTGGAACCCTGGAGAGGTTCTGGTAAGCAAGATTAAGAGCAGATCTCGCAGTGACCAAAAACACGTCTGTATCATTGATCTCAAACGCTCCATATTTGCCATCAGGCAGCACCCAGGCATTGGTCTGTCCATACATAGTTTCTGGACGTAAAGTAGCTGCCGCCAGAAAAACCCTTCGCCCCTCCAAGGCTTTCAGTTTCCCTGTAAACGGTGGCAGGACTTCCATCTTTATCAGGGTGTACTCCTGAGGTTGTACTCCCTCCCCCGAGGCCCTATCATGATCAGCGCATGGCTGTCCGTCCAGAGGAGAATAGATTGCATAACGGGTATCCTTCACAACTCTTCCCTGATTCTTCAGTGTCTGAAGGTGCCACCGAACAAAAGAGTCATAGAACGGGTTTACATCCGTAGTAATAAACGATCGCCGCCAGTCACAACCCAGTCCAAACGCTTCTAAGTCCTGCTTCGCCTGAGGAGGGAAATACTCGAGCCAGTACACGGGATCAGCAAACTTGGAAATCTCGTCATCTTTCAACCCAAGAGACTGCATAATATTCCACTGATACACTTCAACTCCTGCCTTGGCTGTTGTCTTAGCCGCAGCTTTGGACTTTTTGCTCTTAAACTTGGCCGGTTCAGCTAACTCCACTTGCTCTTCTTCTTTCGCTGGCTTCACATCCTCGGTACTAACAGCAGGAAACTGGGGGGGACACCCAAACTGCTTGATCTCCCGAGCCAGCCTATCAGCGCATGCCTTCAAGACAAAAAAAAAAAAAGGCGTTCAGCTAGAACCTCGCCATCAAAACCAGACTCAAGGGAACAGAAACAGAGAGTCAGAAATCCACCTTGATCGGCATTCCCGTGCAATGGAATCCAAAAGGCAGCAACACCCTTTCTCCCCTCAGACGATGATAAGCTGCCGCGAACTCCAGCTGAACCGATCAGGCAGAACCAGAGTGAGCGCCTGTCAACACATGCAACCGGCAACACAAATGCGAAGCCAAAAACCCGAGTAGCACCAACCTTGCTGGCGGTGAAGGCGTGGCCCAGATGCAGCAGGCCATTCATGTAGGGGTAAGGAAAATTGCCAAAAAATTTGACCACATGATCCGGCTTCTCCGGTGCATCCACCTCAAACACCTTGCTCTCCGTCCATCGCTTCTGCACCTTCTCCTGAATCTCCAGCAGCTTGTCACGACGCGCATGGCTCTTGATGTTCTCCAGATTTGATGAGACTGGCGGACCCGCGGACGGCGCCATGACTGCCAGCAGCCTGGCGCCCCTCACTGAAATCCGAGATACCAGACCCACAATTGCTCAGGATCGAGCCCCAGCGTCTGCTTTCAAGCTCGGATCATCAAGCTCCAAGTTTGTAGCGCACGCATTGCTCTCGCCGCAAGCAAGCTAGGCTTCACAAGCTAGGCTCCACACGCTAACTCTCTCCTGACCCCGGTCAATTGCGACTTGACCATGGGTCAGCTGCTGGAAACCCTACAGGCGGCATACGTACTTCCATCCGGTATCAAACCGGATACATTGCCGCGATTAGGGTTTTCGGCACCGCCTGGGACTGGGGTCAGTATAGAGAAATCTGTTCGAGACTGTGCATTGCTTGTTGGCCATTACAATTTTCTGTTTGGAAAGCAAACTGAGGTCCGAGCTTGAAATCAGCTGGTGGGTTCAGTGGCCTCAATGTGTTTTTTTCGATTGCAAGGTGAGGAAATCGCCAAACATGCCCATCGCGTATAGATGCTGGCTCACCTGGCCAAGGTGAGCGTCCAGGTGATCGACTGTGTCCAGATTGCACAAAGAAGAATGCCAATGTGGTTAGAGACTGGAAAACCTAAATTAAGGCCGTTCAAGGTCCGTGATGTCTGTCGGGTATGTACAGTTGATGGAAAGATGTAGCTACGCCACACATGCTGAACTGAATAGAAGTACGTATGCAGAGGTGGGCATTCACAAAACTTGGCAGTAGCAGATTGAGTCCATCAGGCCTTTGATTTGGGAGTCCATCCAGCCAGATCTTGAATCGAGAATTGATAGGTGTCTTCCGAACCCTTCTTCACCTCGATGCCCTTCTCAGCCAGGAAGTCTTCTACTGTGCCAGGCTCACCGAACCAGCCCTTGTGGTCTGCAACCAGATGCAAGTTCCTACAGCTAGGGCATCGCACTATCACAACACCCGTTTCGTAAGTGGATCTGCTGATCATTTTTGCAGACCGCGTGTCACACACAGTGCAGGTGTAGATCATGGCCAGATCGTGCCTTGGTGATGGGACTTGATTGTCTCCGAGCTGCCTGATGTTCTGGACTTTTTGTGGAGACTCGTGGCAGGATTCTGTGCTGCTGCTGCTCCCCTCCACCACCCAATTTGCGTCTTGACTTAAAGGCTCTGAGCTGCTGGTGTGAGCGAATCTGTGGGAGGCCAAATGGTTGCTGGGTAAGGGCAATCGTGTGAAGTCAGAACGCCGGACAGGGTTGAAGCCTGAGGATCGTGGACTGCCTCCTCCATGTGCAAATGCCTGCTGCACCGCCGCTGCTCAGGTGGCACAGCATCGATACAACCACACAGGAAGCCCTACGGGGTTAAGCACGATTTCAACGTCTCAAATGTGTAAGGGAAAAATCAAGGACCAGAGTGTGACATTAGGAGATACCAGATTTGGGGAGTCCTGAACGCTCCAGACAGATTGCCCGCAAAGAACTCAACGCCCGCCCGCGCGACATGGCACCCTGGATGGTATAACTGGGCAGTTTAACGCAACTCAATCAGGAAATCAGAAATATCGTTTAGTTTCGGAACAGGAGTGACGAGGGCACGGTTTCTGAATCTGGACACATGTGAGTACGATGAGGGATCTGCTGGAGATGCTTGTCACCAACCAGGTGGGTTTGGTGTTGGAATCAAGAGTCTCTCGCCGTATCGGCTTGTGGTAGTGGCTTCAATTGTAGATGGAGAAGGAAACATGGAGGTGGACTGTTGGAGTGCTCTACATTATTGCTGTGGCCCTCATATGGATCACAGCCAGTTTCGTGGTACAAACAATTGTGGAAGGCGGGATATCACCCTTCTTCATCACGTACATCTGCAACAGTCTCTTTGTGGTCTACATCCCGATAGTGGAGACTGGGACGTGGCTCAAGTCCTCTGCTCAAGCTCAACGTCTGGCACAATCTTTCCAGAGGTTTTGGAACAAGCACGGGAAAGGGGAGACAAAGGAGAGGGACACTAGCCATCTGTTGGGGCAGGGACAGGTTGCTGAAGGAGCCGCTGAGCAGAATAGCGAGGTTGCAGTTGTTCAGGACGGCGATGTGTCGTTGTTGGAAGTAGAAACAGAGGCTGCCAGCAAGAATGGAGGATTGTTGAGGAAGGCAACGGCCGTTGTCAGCTTGATAATATGCCCGTTCTGGTTTCTGGCTCAGCTCACCAATAACGAGTCCCTGAAATATACCAGTGTCACGGTATTTTTGGTGGAAAATGCTCAGAGCACGTCCTTTGTTCCTGTTGCTGCCGGTTTGCAAGCCGTTGCTGACTTGTGCTCACTTGTTTGCTGCAGTCGAACACTATCTTGAGCAGCACTGCATCTCTCTTCACCTTCTTGGTGTCCCTGAAGTACTTGAATGAGAAATACACGTCGCTTAAGCTTTTCAGTGTTCTGGCATGCATGGGGGGAACTATTGTAGTCAGTCTTGCTGACTCGAAGAAGGATAGTGAAACCGATGCACCTAATCCGGTGTTGGGGGATATTTTTTGTTTGGTCTCAGCTTTCCTCTATGCAGTTTACACCACTCTAATGCGGAAATTCCTCCTTCCTGAGCTTCCAACTACTTTGTTTTTGGGTTATCTTGGCCTCTTCAATGGCATATTCTTCCTGCCACTCCTGCTCATTTTCCACTTCACTGGCCTGGACCCTCTCCACAGACTGAACTTGACTCAGTTTCTGCTTATCATTGGAAAAGGTTACCTTCCGAACAGTTTACTCCCCACTGTCCACACTGCAGCATCCTCTTGTGATTCCGCTGATATCCGACTCGTTTGGCAGGGCTGATGGATAACGTGCTGAGTGACTATCTATGGGCCAAGGCTGTCCTGCTTACAAGTCCTACAGCTGCAACTGCTGGGCTAACTATCCAGGTTCCAATAGCTGTGGTGATTGATACGCTGAGAGGTCGGATTCCGGGTGCTCTGGACCTTGCTGGCGGTGTAGCAGTGTTGCTTGGCTTTATGGGTATCAACCAGCCATGTTGGGCGGAGCCTGAGGAAAATGAGGAGATAGACAAACTACCTGAAGCTGGAGATGCTCATGACGGCACCTGACTGTATCATTCCATCATGAATCCAATTGCTGACCATCAGCAACGGTTTCAGATGGGCCAGGGCTTCCACCTGATTTGCTTGGCCAGCTGCTCTCTTGGGTAGGGCACCTTCCCGCAGAGAGGTGAGCAGGTCCAGTTCTTTTTCTTATCAGTGTATCAGAAGTTTGACATTCTAAGGAAGTGCAGCCACGTATTGTTGGCCTTGAACTGATGACATTCCAATTCGGTGTCAGATTTAAGAAGAATGTTGAGCAGTTCTGGAATCAGATATGATGGGAACTGAGAAGGAGAGACTCGTCTCGTTATTATCACATGGCTAAGAGGCCAGTTTTTGACTAATGCATCTTTCTTTTGTCGGGGGCACAGCCACTTTGAGGCAAAAGCATAGAAACATGTTTTCAAAGACAGAAGTTTTAAGATAGTAGTATCACATTATACATACTTGGTTACTCCTTCCCTTCGCTAGTACCACGTACATAGGAGGTTACAGTATTCCTTCACTAGCGAAGTGAAGGCAAAGGGAGCCAAACAATGTGGACACCATTTGATGTCATTGACCTCGACTCTCAGCTCTTACTGGTCGTTTGTGAACTGCGTAACGTTGTAAACAAGGAATGGCGTCCTCACCGAATGGACACCATCACCCCAAGTGAGGAAACCATTTCCAACGTAAGTTGATTCCAGGGTCTTTTGAGGAGCAAATGTCACTGTGTATTGCTGAGTGTCGCCAGCTTTGGTGAAGACCAAGGTGCTGGGCTCCACGCTTATGCTGAAGAACGGAAGTGCCTGCGCTCCTGTGATAGAGTAGGTAGAACCGCGGGAGGCAACATTGGTCAAAGTCCTGGTGACCGACACTGTGCCATTCAGGCTCGAGATAGAGATGGAAGGGTAGTTGAGATTCCTTTCCGAAGGTGAACTTGATGGACATGTGACATTCTCGCCAACTACCAATGCCACCTTGCTTGAATCCGCGCTATAAAAGCTGCAAAGGTAGAGCACGTTGTCTGAAATGGTGTTGTCATAGACCAACCCTGGAGACAATGCTGCGTTGGGGTTAATCTGGCCTGAACCATAGGCCCAACCCTGATCTGTGTTCAAGGCAAGACTTGAGTCCAAAGGCGTTGCTGCACGACCACACCAGGGGTAAGAGAAATGCAGACATTGTCGAGATTGATCACATGAATTCTTTGAAAGTGCAGTGCATGCGCAGCTATGAATGAGAGCCTTGCCTGTGGTCATGAGAGCAGACTTGATGGCAGCAGGGCTCCAAGTTGGGTTAAAGGCCTTGACGAGAGCTGCACTGCCTGCAACATGGGGGCAAGACATAGATGTGCCCGAGATGATGTTGAAGTTTACTTTTCTGGTGTCCGAGGGGCCCTCGGTAACGGGTGCCACCGGGGACCATGCTGCGAGGATGTCTAAACCTGGGGCTGTAAGGTCAGGCTGCCAACACACACGTTGCCAGCTAAAGTATATCAGCAACACAGTTTCAAGGTCACCTGATTGCAAAGAAGAAGTGGAAGTCTTCTCATCAACCTGCTCACCTTCAGAACGTCAGAATTCAAAACCGAGGGACCTCTGGAAGAGAAAACAGCAGCCAGCGGAGCAGGTTGGTCGTTGAACACCGTCTGGCTTTTCTTGATGGTTGCTGTGGGGTTGGTGGTAGAGTTGATGTAACTGAGGATCGTGTCATGCTGGCTACCATTTACAGCGGATGCAGCAATGGTGAAGGCAAAGCCAACGTCTGCCAAGAGGTCGGAGTTGAGAACGACACCAACCCCTCCAGCATTGCCCACGTAGGAATCGTCGTCACTGGACGTGAAATCGCACACTGCTATGGCCTTCTTCAGTTTAGAAGTGGGTATGTCGGAGCAGACACTGGGCGACACAGAATGAAATTCCACACGTCAGCAGCATTATAGGCAAGAGACTCAGCAGGTGTTCAGGGCAAAGCAGAGACAATGAAGGTCATGGACGTGAACTTCACCCGTCTTCAGCCGTGACAAGCGGGTAGGTGTCCTTGCTCAGTGTGAAAGAGTTGATTGCTGTTCCCTGCAGGGGTCCTCCAGTCAGAATTGAGAGCGCCGGTTGAGACACAGGAACACATGAATTCATTCACAAGCAAGAAGCTCGCATTGCCAGGCAAGATTGATCAGTACCGCTAAAACAGTCCCATCTCCCAGAACGATATCGGCGGGGAAGTCCCGATTGACGCTACTGGCAGCGACTGTCAGGATCCAGGGGGCGGAGTTGGAGATGGTAGCGAGTCCGTAGGTACCAGAATTTCCTGCGGACGCGGCCACCAGGATGCCTTTGGCCACGGCGTGGAAGGAGCCGATGGCGATGGAGTCTTGAGTAAAGTCCTGCTCGACCGGAGCTCCCAGTGAAACCGAGATCACATCCACCCCGTCGGCCGCCGCATCGTCGAATGCAGCCAGGATATCGGCATCAGCGCAGCCCATCAGCCAGCACACTTTGTACATAGCAACATGTGCCTTGAAAGCACCGCCAGTAGCAGTTCCTATGAAATCACGGATGCCCGTCAGCGTCAACATTGTCAATGGCAGACTGTAGACCCCAACTTGCGTCATCCAGATGAGGAAAACTGTACCTTGGCCAATGCCGAAGAAACTGGCATTCGCAACCTGGGAGCCAGCGGCAGTGGAGGAAGTGTGTGTTCCATGGCCTTCAGCGTCTCGGGCTGAGTCGAAGTCCTGCGAGGTGAGTCCCGACCCTGATGCTATCAGACCCTTGCTGTAGAACTTTGCTCCAATGAGTTTCCTGAATTGCACGGCAACGCTCTGCTCATCAGCCTCCCTTCCAAGGCAACGTTTCCAAGATGGGAAGTCTTTCTTCAAAGCAAACTATGAACTTCAAATGGCCGGCACTGACTTGTTGCACAGAGAGGACGGGAAATCTCTTGTGTTGGTACATCCACCCTTCCATCTTGCTGGGATTCCCGAGACGAATTGGTCATTGAAGCTCTCCGATTCCGGCCAGATTCCTGGAAGACGTTCAAGTCATTTGTGATATCTTCTGAGAACAAATGCAGACTGCAGGTTAGCTGGTGGTGAAATGGATTCATCCGATGCCTGGCTACGCACCGCTGTCCAGCAGGCCCACAATGACGGAGGCTCCACCATCGGAGAGGGCCCAAGCGGGTCCACCAGCGAGTCCCAAATACCCCGCCCAGGTGTAAGTGGTGGTCAGATGTTTAATTCCACTTGCGAATGTTGACACCACATCCGGATGCCCTGCAGGCTCATCAGATAGCGCAGTCAGATGCTATCTTTCACGAGTCTGAGGCACTTGCAAGCAGATGGCAAAACCCAATGTCCACTGCAGCTGGTGATTTCAAGCTTGTGTTGTGTTGTTCAGACAAGGTCACTCACTTCTGAGGGAAGCAGCCTGTTCGTCTGTAAGCATGGCAGCAAAGCCACTGAAGGTGTTCACGTAGTTATAGACAAACTCAAAGTCCTTGTTGAACTCGCTGTGCCACATTCAAGCAAGTGTAAGAGGCAATCTTCAAATTGGCCGAACCCAAATGAAATTCTTGCAAGGACATGCCACCACCTGGGGAAAACAGTTTGCACGACAGCCTGGTGATGCGCAAGCGTCGGGGCGCGAGCACCCCCATATTTGCCCTTCCCCAAGTACACGATGTGCAGCTGCAGCGACCATGTTCAACAGTAAAATTGAGATACATGTCTGTCCAGGGTCTGCAAATCTGTTCACCAAAAGCTTGCAAACACGACGATGCGACAAACCGTACTTTGGCTCCCCCAGTAGGAAGAAGATCACTGTGCTCTGTGCCTTGGGAGAGAGGTCGGACGATACCCGACACAGTAGAAGCAAACAAGCACAAAGACAAGGCGGCCAGGAGCATTGCTGTCCGACTTGGAGACGCCATCTTTGCAACAGGTGGTGGCCTTTTGTATCAGAATCAGGGTGACTGAAGGTGCAGACCTTGGAAGTGTTGGAAGACCCTGCTGGAATGCAGGGATGTAAGATGAGGAAGCAGCACTACCTGCCGCGACATTTATGCTGCTGGATCCTCCCTTCCGGACGACCCGCAGCTTTGGATCAGCCGGCGGGATACATGCCACGCCCCTGGACTTAGCCAGCTGGTGATTGGGCGGCAAAAACCTGCGGACTGGACCTGGCAGTGATACGGCCAATGATCAATGCATCCAAAAGATTAACGCGAAACAGCCGGCCATCCTCTCTTCATCGGTGCAACCGAGGATAGCAGTAGTACTGGCGATACAGTTCTGCTCTCCAGCGTCCTCCAGGTGTTCTTCACGTCTCTGCAGGCACTATGCGCTGTCGCTCTTTTGTCTCCAGATCTAGGCTGCTGCTTCACGGGATGGCATGCTACTGTGCTCCGAAGACCTGAGATGTACATTGAATCAGGACCTGGATGGGGTGCACTTGTGAGTGCCCTCGGAATCTCTCTGGACTACTCCACAGGATATAATTGACAATCTTGACTTCAAGTACGACTTCAACACTCTCTGGAACCAGAGCAAAATGTGGAAGGAGATGTCCGAGCTCGGAGGTCGCTGTTCAGAGGAGCCTGGAGCTGGTTACAAGTGGGCATGAGGTGATGACTACTTCAGGCTGGGGAAACGACACCCATTGAAATTTCATGCCTGCATCAAGCGCCCAATGCGTGCTATCCTCCGCATTTTGGACTGTGATGGGAGAAAAGGACCCGCCAGCAACTCCTCCTGACGCCATAGGCTACCTACCTAGTACCTCCATCCGTCAACATCTGAGTATCCTTACGGGACGAGTTTGTCCTTGTAAACCATGTTACCAAATGCTCAACAACACTCCGGTGGGGGCTGGACCGCAAATGCCTCAGGGGCCAAGTTACAGCGATGGATTCGACATTCATGACTGTACACATGCATGCACCGTTCACGCGGACATGTCACAAGCTGAGAGTTCAGAGTACTTTGGCGGCACCTCGTCAGCTACACGAAGGTGTTTAGGCTCAAACCATGAGGAGCACAAAGACTGTAAAACTCAGAGCCTCACACAATGACAAACAGAGTTACAACAGAAAGCATGAGAGATAGAACATGCTTCCATCTGTACATATCACTCGAAAGATCGACCCCACCCACGGAAACTGATGCGGGTCAACACTGCCCTGATACAGCTGCTCAAACAGATCTTCAGGAGCAAAGTTGGTGACTAAAGAGAAGAGTCACATGTTGAGACACGCCTGAGGCAGCAACTGTCTGGACGTAAGCTACACTCGAGCCCTGGAGTGGCGAACACAGCAGACCTCTGTGTCTGTCCTGTGAGAATCGGCTTGAGCTCTCGGGGTACAGTGCTTCAGATCGCGGTACGTGATGTGACAATTCGTTCCATGGATTCCTCGGGGAGGAAAACATGCTACCTACAGACACAGTACCGACTCCGTGTACGCACATCTATACCCTATATGCCGTGTACGTACATTATACCCTATAGATAACCTGTACGTAGGAAGGTGGTACCAATTTACATAGTTGTGTTCACACATAGCTTGCGGGCGGGATGGTGGCTCGCAATGGCCGGCGGCTGAATCCCTTTCATCAGGCCTCTCTAGTATTGTGTGCTGCCTGCCGGCTATGAGGGGGCTGTCTGCGATGGCGGGCTGCCGGCTGATAGGGAACTGGCGTCTGCGCGCCTGCGGGCATATTTCCTGTATGTACATGGGTATTCTAAGTTTATGGCGGCCTGAGACAAATACGTAGGCGTGTGCCATTTCCATATATCCGCTGGCGCCTCCTGATTGATCCTTACTCTTCAATTCTCCGTGCAGGCTGTCTGGTTCCTCCTGAACTACGTGATGGCAGTGAGAATGTGCGGTCTCGCAGTTGGTGTGAGCTAGCCTGGCTAGTTGGTTGGCTCTGCAGGGTGGCGGCGAGCAGGAGCGATCATGGCAGGGCAAACTCCTCCTCCGAATCCGAGGTAATTTGGCGACCACGTTCTGATTGATGTTGCTTCCTTGGGAGCGGTTTGGCAAGAAAGGATAGTTAAGCACTTCGACGATCCCGCACTATACCTTGCGGGATCAGGTATTTGGCTTACGATGTTTTTCTGGAGAATTATTTTTCTTTTTGAAGAATACCAAAGCTTTATGCAGATAGGAAAAATACACATGAAGCCTGGAGCATGATCGGAGGAAGAGGAGCGGAAACAAAGAGGTAGCAAGGGTGAGGAGCCACCCTGCAGGATGTGGCATTAGCAAAGGCCTAAGAGGCCGACCTGCTCGAATCAGCTGCACACAACCACATTTTTGCAAGGAAGTGCCCATCATAATCCGGAATTGGGAACTGCCCACCATTTAATCGGAAATAGTGCTCGGGGCGAAATCTCCTCACCTGTGCGCGGAGCCGTGCATGGTGCACGATATGCTTCCTCGAGATGTCGGCTCGGGCCTTGCGATTGTACGGCTTGTAATTAGCAGGGACAAGGGATAAGGGATTTCTGGGATGTCTCTGTTCCTCCGCGAGGCGTCCATGGTGATCGCGGAGGGCAGCATTGCATCGGCGGAGGACGGAGCCAGAGAAGACGGGCGTACCTGGTCCGAGAGGGGGAGGAGGGCGGCTTGGGAGGGGGAACCCGTCCGGCCCAACGGTAATGGGGCTCACACATGAAGTAGACTTCGGTCTCAACCGTCTCCAGCCCATGGTATCCGGGTTGGCATATGGCAAGACGCCATCTAAAACGCGCAGCGCCGGCGTCTTATATGCGGAGAGACAAGCCAGCCGGACGTATCTACGTATCTGATTCCCGTATTTGTCTTAAATTTACGACGTGATTAAAACGCCCAGCCAGACATCTTTTGTACCACGCCTTAACCCCTAATGAACGGAGGGGTTTTCCCGATTTTTCTCCTCCGTTAATTGTTGGATAATATGGGAGGCGCTTGTGAATTTTTTTGTTCGTTCGGACTCCATGATAATTACGAGCATCTTGGGTTCCATGGAGGAACCTACTCTACATCCCTTCCCAAAGTCTGGTATTTTTGAATGGAAAGTGATAGCGGGTTGAAGGTTGTGAAACTTGGGGACGGTTTGGGGAATCTTTCGCTGGTTTGCATGCATCCGATGAGATCGCACTGACAAAACTTGGGCAGACGACAAGTCAAGTGCCTTCTTCCTTGCCATGTGCTTACATTGTTCAGATATGAAACATAGAAATTCCAACATTTTGTAGAACGTGCCATCTCCCCCCCGCTCCGGATGTGTGATTCGACCTTGGTGGGTTATGTAACCCACCTCAAAAACCAGGCGGTGTTCCCGCGCGGTGCACCTCCCACCGCCTTTAGCCCATTGTTTTGACCAGCGTGTTCAGGTGGCAGGAGCAGTGCACCATCCTGCACTAGCCCGTTCCCACCGCCCACCCATCCGGTGTTCCAGATTCCTCTCCCGCACCACTACGGGCTCTGTGCCAACGGCCTCTGTTACACGACCGTCTTGAAGTGATGTGCAGCTGTTCACTTCTCCGTCTTCCACTTCGGTGCTCAGTGCCAACAGCCTTGGTTACACGGGCTTCTGGAGTGGCACACGTTCAGCAACCTTAACATCCATGAGCTCCCCGTGCCTGACCTCCACTCTAGTCGGCTTAGCAGCTACACACATGGAACAAATAGCAGTGGGTTCGTGAAGCCGCCAGCCGGTAATTAATGCGCCCGTCCACTGTATGATAAGCCTTGGCGATGTGATGTGCAGCTTCCAGAAGTTGAAATCGGCCTTCATCATTTGCTGAGAAATCAACGTGGATCACGAAATTGTCCAACATGTTGTACACGAAGCACAACCGCAACCGATGCAGAAAGGCATTCGAGCCATCCATGTCTTTCTTCACGATCATGAACTCACCTGCCTCAGCCGAGACAGTTGCACACATATCTCTCAACCCTGCCTCAGGCCCTGTCCGTAGCATGTGCCGGCGGTGCTCACGCAATACACCAAATTGGCGCACCCAGATGTCGTTCCTCCATTGATTCCATTTTTGGCACTCTGCCTCCCGCTGCAAAGCAAGACGCAAATTCCCGTGCACACTTCCTCCATCTGGAACAAGTGCAAGGCCAATGTTGGGCACATTCTCCACCACCACGACATCAAAAATTGAGGTTGTCGGGTTCGGCAGCATGAACAACTTCTCCTTCAAGGTTGCGATGTGCACATAGTACCAGCCTAAGGGTAGTTTCCGCACCTCCTTCACGACGCAGGCAACGTGCACAGCCAACTCTTTGCCCTATTCCAAGACTCCGATGCCCAGGCGGCTTGAATAGGCTGCCCACGCTTTCGTCTCCAGAGGTGGTTCAAAAGGCCTGACCAAAGCGAGGGGCCCAAACACTACACAATTAACCTTGCCACAAATGAAGTGAGGATCGAACTGTAAGACTCCGCCTTCCTTCATTACTTGAAGTACCCGCCGTCCATCTCCTAGCTTCCACACATTCGGCAGGCTCTAGACATCCGTTGCCTTATGAACCCACACAAGCACTTCGTCACCGTTGGACATGACACCTAGATCTGCTGACACACTGGTCACCCGTTTCTCAACTGGTGTGCCACATTCACTCCTCTCATATGCTTTTGATTATGCACGACAATCGAGACGTGTCAACCTTGATCCTCTTCTTATTAGCTTAGGACCACCGTTCGATGGTATAGTCAGCACGGACAGGGCTGATACCTATGGATAACAAATTTACCAAATGGTTGTCCCACCAGCTAATAGCAGCTATCTTACGTGTGGCGTGCACTCTCCATTGTAGATCCTGCGCTTTGCATATCGTTTGAGCCGGGCACCATTGTGCCCTATTAAATAATAAGCATTATTACAGCTGCCCTAATTCATAATTAATCTGGGTTATTGAAGTGAAGTGTTATTATGAAACGCTGTCCCATGAAACGGTTTTACTTTAGTTTAGTTTTGGGGCATGAAACAGTTGTCTTTTTGTCTCCTTCTTGTACCATTCTTGAGTTCTCTTGCTGATGCACTCTTTGCACACTCTGTGATCGTGTGTGATTCTGTGTGTCATGATCCAATACCTTTTTATGGTATCAGAGCATGGTATCTAATCTGTTGCTTGTTTATAGTTGGTGAGACATACAGCTGGGACCTAGTTGCCCATCCCGTCGCTGAGGATGCACAACTAGGCTCCCAACTATGCCCCCAACTATGCCCACCACCTGCGCACAAGCATGAGACTAACAATTTCATGAAGTTTTCTAATAAAACGGCTATGCGCCAGAATCTATTCTATCAGGCACGTAGCTCATGGAGAATTACTCCTAGTTTGCC
Organism: Anthoceros angustus; assembly: GCA_010909165.1. Taxonomy (NCBI): domain Eukaryota; kingdom Viridiplantae; phylum Streptophyta; class Anthocerotopsida; order Anthocerotales; family Anthocerotaceae; genus Anthoceros; species Anthoceros angustus. The sequence goes on from VJWM01000205.1 coordinate 152,014, forward strand.
AAGATGGCACTGTTTGCTTCCTGTAGACCAAGAAATACATAATCCCTTGGTCATAATCGTAGCCAGAATTATGTTTTCCATTTCACGCTAGATGCTGTACTTCTGATGTACTGACCTCACATCATTGGCCATGACAAGGAACACGAATTACAATTCCCCATTCAAAAAAGCTATTTTAATATCCATCTGATGGACAAGTAGATGATTTTGTATAGCATAGCATAATAGGATCAACATAAAAGTAGGTTTTACAACGGGACTGAATGTCTCGTTATAGTCCAAACCCTAGACTTCTGTATAGCCCCTTGACTGAATGTCTCGTTATAGTCCAAACCCTAGACTTGTGTATAGCCCCTTGCTACTAAGCGTGCTTTGTAGCGGCTATAGATCCATTAGGGTTCAATTTGAGCTTAAATATAATGTGGGGCTCCTATAGTCAGGATGAGGAAGGTTGATCATCAAATGTGACCATGCACGTGGGTCTAAAAATAATCTGCAGCTATGTTCAAAGGTAAGCTTCTTGGTGAAAGAAGGTTTTTGATCATGGTGGGGACATGTAAAACACCCTTTAAGATGATATGATGCCCATGATTAAGTTTCGACAACATCTCTTGTCAGTAAATGGCAAGAGCTCTGTCACCTAACAAGACAAACTGGCTTGTTGGTGATGTGGTGTAGGTGAGGAACATATCATGGGAGTGGCAAATATGATTAGTTGCCCCCAAATCAAGAAACCACATGTGTTTTTCTGCCTTGGTGAGTGAGAGGCAGACAGCTAAAATGGCTGTGCTTTATTGTTGTTATTATTAGGCCTAACAGTCACATTTGTTTCTGCTGCAGGACGCCTCAGCTCCCTTGCAAGCTTTTTCCAGCACTCATTCTCATAGTGGCCTGGAATGCAACACCAGTTGCAGGGGCCTTTAACCCTGCATGGTGTAGATGTGTTGCCTTGTCCATTGTATGGCCATCTAGGGCCTGTAGTGGGCCGTTATCCGCCATGGCCCGACTAGATTCTTCTTCAAGCAAGGCGCCAACAATTTCAGATAAGGTAATGGAAGGGTTACCCCGGGAAACAGCTGCATTTACTACTTGTCTAATTATTGAAGCTTAGGGCGGCGAAGGTCCGATAGCTTGTAGGTAGAGAGGTCGCACGCTGCCATCGCCCAATGCATTATTGTGGCCCCTACCGATGATAACTTTGCACGTAGTGTGCGAAATTGATGCATGTGATGCTCGATTGAGTCGGACTCCTTCATCCGAAGTGAATAGACGATACATGTGGCATTCACAAGTGACATAGCGTCCTTGGCTGCAAACATATCCTTAAAGACTTTCCAAACTACAGCAGAGGTAAGCTGTCCTTGTGTTGAAGGGGTAACCCTACACTAGTCAACTAAAGGATAAACTAGGGTTATCTATAATGGGTTAGTTAATCAATGGTACTTAAACAATTTTGTTTATTACTCGATTCATTATTACATTTGGTAGTTTGTACGCACAAGGCTCTCTCCTCTCACGGCTCTCGCCCTCTTCTCCCAATTTTACATGGTATCAGAGCCCCAGTTCTGATGCTTCTGTCTCGATCTCAAGTATGCCTCGGCATGGTGATTTTGTCGGTCAGGGGCGCGGTTCGCTTCTCTATAGATGCGAAAATTCACAACGCTTCTAGGGCAGCACGAATAGAACATACAGCATATTCACTTGTGGGGAGGGCATATCGCAATCAAAAAGCGGTCTCCGAGGAGCGCCAATTGCTTGAACTCCACCGGCGCAATTCTCGCTTGATATTTCAAAGCTCGTAACAATTGCTTCAGGGATCAAAGGAAGGACAAGAGGAACAGGCAAGAAAAGACATCCAGTTCTACCAACTACTCCTGTAGGCTGCCCAGACCACGACGATCTGTGGACTCCATATAATTCCCTAATAAGTTAGTTATGATCTTCCCTTCTCCATACAAGGGTCCTCAGTTCCTGCAAAAACCAGAGAGCACAATCAGTCGATCAGTCACCACACACTCACAGAAACCCACAAGTTTGCTAACCTGCAGGTGGATGAAGCTTACCAACAATGATTTAATCACACTGCAGCAGCATCGTCAACACCACCTTGATCCTCTTCTTATTAGCTTAGGACCACCGTTCGATGGTATAGTCAGCACGGACAGGGCTGATACCTATGGATAACAAATTTACCAAATGGTTGTCCCACCAGCTAATAGCAGCAGCTATCTTACGTGTGGCGTGCACTCTCCATTGTAGATCCTGCGCTTTGCATATCGTTTGAGCCGGGCACCATTGTGCCCTATTAAATAATAAGCATTATTACAGCTGCCCTAATTCATAATTAATCTGGGTTATTGAAGTGAAGTGTTATTATGAAACGCTGTCCCATGAAACGGTTTTACTTTAGTTTAGTTTTGGGGCATGAAACAGCTTGTCTTTGTCTCCTTCTTGTACCATTCTTGAGTTCTCTTGCTGATGCACTCTTTGCACACTCGTGATCGTGTGTGATTCTGTGTCATGATCCAATACCTTTTATGGTATCGAGCATGGTATCTAATCATTGCTTGTTTATAGTTGGTGAGACATACAGCTGGGACCTAGTTGCCCATCCCGTCGCTGAGGATGCACAACTAGGCTCCCAACTATGCCCCCAACTATGCCCACCACCTGCGCACAAGCATGAGACTAACAATTTCATGAAGTTTTCTAATAAACCTATGTAATCTATTCTATCGTGCACGTAGCTCATGGAGAATTACTCTAGTTTGCCAAGATGGCACTTTATTTCCTCAGAGACCAAGAAATACATAATCCCTTGGTCATAATCGTAGCAATTATGTTTTCCATTTCACGCTAGATGTCACCGATGTACCGACCTCACATCATTGGCCATGACAAGGAACACGAATTACAATTCCCATTCAAAAAGCTATTTTAATATCCATCCGATGGACAAGTAGATGATTTTGTATAGCATAGCATAATAGGATCAACATAAAAGTAGGTTTTACAACGGGACTGAATGTCTCGTTATAGTCCAAACCCTAGACTTCTGTATAGCCCCTTGACTGAATGTCTCGTTATAGTCCAAACCCTAGACTTGTGTATAGCCCCTTGCTACTAAGCGTGCTTTGTAGCGGGCTATAGATCCATTAGGGTTCAATTTGAGCTTAAATATAATGTGGGGCTCCTATAGTCAGGATGAGGGAAGGTTGATCATCAAATGTGACCATGCACGACGTGGGTCTAAAAATAATCTGCAGGCTATGTTCAAAGGTAAGCTTCTTGACTGAAAGAAGGTTTTTGATCATGGTGGGGACATGTAAAACACCCTTTAAGATGATATGATGCCCATGATTAAGTTTCAGCTTAACATCTCTTGTGCCGTAAATGGCAAGAGCTCTGTCACCTAACAAGACAAACTGGCTTGTTGGTGATGTGGTGTAGGTGAGGAACATATCATGGGAGTGGCAAATATGATTAGTTGCCCCCAAATCAAGAAACCACATGTGTTTTTCTGCCTTGGTGAGTGAGAGGCAGACAGCTAAAATGGCTGTGCTTTATTGTTGTTATTATTAGGCCTAATCACATTTGTTTACTGCGGGCGCCTCGGCTCCTTGCAAGCTTTTTCCAGCACTCATTCTCATAGTGGCACGGAATGCACACCGCCTCCTTTAACCCTGCATGGTGTAGATGTGTTGCCTTGTCCATTGTATGGCCATCTAGGGCCTGTAGTGGGCCGTTATCCGCCATGGCCCGACTAGATTCTTCTTCAAGCAAGGCGCCAACAATTTCAGATAAGGTAATGGAAGGGTTACCCCGGGAAACAGCTGCATTTACTACTTGTCTAATTATTGAAGCTTAGGAACTGACGAAGGTCCGATAGCTTGTAGGTAGAGAGGTCAGTAATGCTGTCACTGCCTCCAATTCTGTTATTGTGGCCCCTACTGATGATAACTTTGCACGTAGTGTGCGAAATTGATGCATGTGATGCTCGATTGAGTCGGACTCCTTCATCCGAAGTGAATAGACGATACATGTGGCATTCACAAGTGACATAGCGCCCCACGTGCAAACATATCCTTAAAGACTTTCCAAACTACAGCAGAGGTAAGTCGTCCTTGTGTTGAAGGGTAACCTACACTAGTCAACTAAAGGATAAACTAGGGTTATCTATAATGGGTTAGTTAATCAATGGTACTTAAACAATTTTGTTTATTACTCGATTCATTATTACATTTGGTAGTTTGTACGCTGGCTCTCCTCTCACGGCTCGCCCTCTTCTCCCAATTTTACATGGTATCGAGCCCCGATGCTCATCTCGATCTCAAGTATGCCTCGGCATGGTGATTTTGTCGGTCAGGGGCGCGGTTCGCTTCTCTATAGATGCGAAAATTCACAACGCGCTTCTAGGACAGTACCAGCCGAATAGAACGCCCTGGCATATTCACTTGTGGGGAGGACAGCATATCGCAATCAAAACTGGTCTCCAGACAGGGAGCGCGCCGAATTGCTTCGGGAACTCCACCGGCGCAATTCTCAGCTTCGATATTTCAAAGCTCGTAACAATTGCTTCAGGGATCAAAGGAAGGACAAGAGGAACAGGCAAGAAAAGACATCCAGTTCTACCAACTACTCCTGTAGGCTGCCCAGACCACGACGATCTGTGGACTCCATATAATTCCCTAATAAGTTAGTTATGATCTTCCCTTCTCCATACAAGGGTCCTCTGCAAAACCAGAGAGCAACAACATCACCACCACACACTCACAGAAACCCACAAGTTTGCTAACCTGCAGGTGGATGAAGCTTACCAACAATGATTTAATCACACTGCAGCAGCATCGTCAACACCACCTTCAGTCACCTCTCCTTTGGCGGGCACGAAGTGGACTGGCAAGGGTACCCTAGCAGCCATCTTCAGCAGCTCAAGGGCATGCTCCACGCTGGTGTTTTCAGGCTGCTTGGGATGTCCTCGGTCGCCTGATTCTGGCCACAGCGACCTCTATCGACCACCTGCTCTCCCACCCAGCAAACCTAATCAGCTGCTCCACTTTGAACGGCGTCCACCCAGCTTCGTCCTTCTCAGTCTTCTTCTTCTTCAGCAATGATCCGCTTTTCACGTGCCTTCTTTTCCTTTGGCGGGCACGCACGTGAGTATCAACTCCATACTTGTGGCCGCACGTGCATCGTCAAGTCCCAACGATGGATCGCAATGATAAGGGGCAGCGCGAGGATGAGTGCAAGGAGAGCAAGGATCTCACCGTGGACTTAGCCATTTTCGTGGAGCTCTAGCGTAATCGGTTAGGCGGCTTCAATGGAGCAGGACGTAGGGTTATCTATAATGGGTTAGTTAATTAATGGTACTTAAACAATTTTGTTTATTACTCGATTCATTATTACATTTGGTAGTTTGTACGCTGGCTCTCCTCTCACGGCTCGCCCTCTTCTCCCAATTTTACATGGTATCGAGCCCCGTTCGATGCTTCTCGATCTCAAGTATGCCTCGGCATGGTGATTTTGTCGGTCGGGCGGTTCGCTTCTCTATAGATGCGAAAATTCACAACGCTTCTAGGGCATTCACCAATAGGCATACAGCATATTCACTTGTGGGGAGGATGATATCGCAATCAAAAGCGGTCTCCGACAGGGCCTTGCTTGAACTCCACCGGCGCAATTCTCGATATTTCAAAGCTCGTAACAATTGCTTGAGGATCAAAGGAAGGACAAGAGGAGCAGGCAAGAAAAGACATCCGTTCTACCAACTACTCTGTGGCTGCCCGACCACGATCCGTGGACTCCATATAATTCCCTAATAAGTTAGTTATGATCTTCCCTTCTCCATACAAGGGTCCTCGGTTCTGCAAAACCGAGCACAATCGATCGGTCACCACACTCACGAAACCCACAAGTTTGCTAACTGCAGTGGATGAAGCTTACCAACAATGATTTAATCACTGCAGCAAAGATCAACACCACCTTGATCCACCTCTCCTTTGGCGGGCACAGTGGGTGGCAAGGTACCCTAGCGACCATCTTGGCTCAAGGGCATGCTCCACGCTGGTGTTTTCAGGCTGCTTGGGATGTCCTCGATCGCTGATTAAGCCACAATGACCTCTATCGACCACCTGCTCTCCCACCCAGCAAACCTAATCAGCTGCTCCACTTTGAACGGCGTCCACCCAGCTTCGTCCTTCTCAGTCTTCTTCTTCTTCAGCAACAGATCTGCTTTCTTTTCACGTGCCTTCTTTTCCTTTGGCGGGCACGCGCAGCTGTGAGTATCAACTCCATACTTGTGGCCGCTGCATGTCGTCAAGTCCCAACGATGGATCGCAATGATAAGGGCAGCAGTCGCGAGGATGAGTGCAAGGAGAGCAAGGATCTCAGCTGTGGACTTAGCCATTTTCGTGGAGCTCTAGCGTGTAACTGTGCTAGGCGGGGCGGCGCTTCAATGGAACGGGACGTAGGGTTATCTATAATGGGTTAGTTAATTAATGGTACTTAAACAATTTTGTTTATTACTCGATTCATTATTACATTTGGTAGTTTGTACGCACAAGGCTCTCTCCTCTCACGGCTCTCGCCCTCTGCTCGCAATTTTACACCTTGTGTATGCTGCATCATGTTTTTATCAAGAGCTGATAGGAGGATGCTTCCAGCTCTCGTCTTTCTTATGCCAAGCTATAATGACGTTTGCTATCACAATACCTGGTACTGGTGGAGGAATAGGAGCTGTTGGTTGTGCGAGGGAGCCATCTATTTTGTCCATGAGGTCGTGCTCCTCAAGGATGGCTTCCATCCGCATTTGCCGTACAACATTGTAGACTGTGGGCTCTCCCCTTGGGTAGGTAATCAGCTGGGTTTTTTTTTTTTCGTAAGTGTGGAGTGGAAAATAAGGCGAAAAGGGAGAAATAAGGCCGGAGTAACTCCGGACTGCACTCGAGTAGGCAGAGAGACTCCGGACCGCACTCCGGAGTAGCTACGGACGGCCCTCCGGAGCGGATACAGACCGCACTCTGGAGTACACCACGGTAAGTCCGGACTACACTCCGGAGTAAGTCATGATAAGTACGCCAAGGAAAGTAACTTGGGAGCGGGAAGCGTAGGAGGGGCCACGTGGACGGTGCTGAGTGGTGGACAGGCATGCAGTGGACCGGGGCCGTAGGGTTGCCAGTGGCCATTATAGGCACGTATTCACGCTCCGAGTACAGGGCGCCAGCGTAAGGCTAGAGTACGCGGTTGGCGGTACCAGCGTAAGGCTAGAGTACGCGGTTGGCGATACTAGCGTAAGGCTAAATGCAGTTGGCGGTACAGCGTAAAACTAAATCTGCAGTTGGCGATACCAGTAAGGCTAGAGTATGCGGTAGCGTAAAACTAAATGCAGCAGTTGGCGATACCAACAGAAGGCTAAATCTGCAGTTGGCGGTACCACAGTAAGGCTAAATCTGTGATACCGGCGTAAAGAGCTAAATGCAGTTGGCAGTACAGTAAGGCTAGAGTATGCGGTAGCGTAAAACTAAATCTGTGATTGGCGATACCAACAGAAGGCTAGAGTAAGCCATGCGAGCCTCGCGATTCTGACGGCGAAGGGCGCCCTCCCGCTTTGGTTACTCGCCGGCCGAGCGAAGGTCATTCTTCCAAGCGACCTCGCGACGGTTTTCGCAATCTCTCGCGCTCAGACACCCGGCTCTCTGGCGTTGTCTCTTCAAGCGCTCAAGCACCCTTACGAGCAGCTCATCCTCGTGGTTAGAGCGACCGACGCAGCGACAGAAGGACAGAGGATTGTTGAGCCTCAACCCCCAACAGCGGAACAAGAGGAGTGCAGCAATGGGGCCCAAGAAGGCGGCGGAAGTGTGGGAGCCCTGGCGCCTGGTGGAACGGAACATCGTCACCAAGCGCTACCTGATTTCGGACCTTGGTTGGCGGAGGCGGAGGAGCTGGTGGAAGACTGCACTGGATATTTTCAGGTATCGGACCAGCGTCGCCCTAGTCCGGGAATATGCCCGGAAGATGTTGGCAGCGGCCAACAAGGAGGTCCGCTCCAAGAACCTCAGGGAAGACCCCAGGAGGTGGACCGTGGAGGTCCTGAGGCGGTCTACAACCGTCCAGCGGAGGAAGTAGGAGGAGTGGTTCCGGAGCCCCTGAAGGTGAAAGGGAAGGTGGACGCGGCCAGGGCGGCCCTCTTGAGACCGGGAACGCAGCGATCCTCCAACGGATGGCTGATGTCGGACCTTCTAGACAGGAGGGTGCGAGCAATGGTGAAGATCATTGTCCACTGGAACATGCTCACCAAGGTGGACCACCTTGGTGACAACTTGCTCGTGTTCCTCCACGCCCTGCAGAGAGGGAAACGGGCCGACTGGGGAAGAATTATCTTCGCCAAGATCAACCAGGAGGCCAGGAAGTTGAGGAGTGAGAAGCCACCCCCGTCGGCGTTGTCGCCGTTTATTATCCATGTGTGGGGGCACATGAACCTCCTGAAGGAGGGAGAAGAAGAGCGGGCGCTGCGGAAGGGATCGCGGCCCCGCCTCAAGGCAGCGTGAAGGAAGAACGCGGGAGGCGAAGGCCGCCAGGCCAAGCGGCCAAGAGGAGGCGATTGGGAGGGGATTCCGGACTCCATACGTCTGGAACGGACCCCCTCGCCATCTAGGGAAGTGTGGAAAGACATTTCCGCTTCCCTTCTCTTAGTCCCTTCACCGGAGCACCCTGCGCAAGAGGAGGCGGCCACAGAAGGAGGCCGTGAGGAGAGCAGAGAGGATGCCACAGCCCCACAACGGCCCCAGCTGTTGAACCCCGCCGGACTAGGCGGGAAGCGAAGAGGCGAAAGACGACCCCCACCAACGCAGCGCCAGATCAAGACTGCCCCGCCAATGGAGTGGCAGGAAGCTGAGGAGGCCGTGAGGAGAGCAGAGAGGGATGCTGCTCAGGGAGCGGGAGGACACTGGCAGCAACCCCACCCCGAGCCCGTCCTGTCCCCAACCGGGAGAGGCAAGAGGGCCAGCTCTCGGACCCCCTCACCACCTCCGAGCCCCAAGCGAAGACGGGCGGAGAAAGAGCTAGCGGCCAAAAGGGCCAAGGAGGTGGAAGGTCCGGCCCGAAACATTGGGTCCGGAGACATTGGTCCGGCCTCCCTCCGGACTGCAGTATGGCGGTCCCTAACGGACCGAGAGATGCCGTACGACCGGACTTCTTGGGTGCCTCCCAGTGGCCGTAGAGCCTGCAACTGGCCATGGACGGTATGCCTGGGTCTCATGAACTGAGAAGACCCAAGAAGTGGAGGCCACCGCACGAATGGTGGAGCTGTGACAAGTGAGGCGGCCCAAGCGGCCAAGAGGAAGGCGAACACCCTCGCAAGAGTCGAAGAGGAGAAGAGCAGGCGGAGTCGGTGAGGTCCGCCTAACAAGACCGGGCGTGATTCTCCAAATGTGAACAAGCAAGCCAGAGGCCGGGCAAGGAGGAGGACCTTTGCAACGGAGGAAGCCTGTGAGCTGGAGGAAGCCCAAGGCAAAGGGTTAGGACCCGCCGAGATGGCTGGCAGAGCAACACCAAGCCTCGGAGGCTCAGGTGAAGACGGCGCGAGGCCGAGGCCGCGGCGAAGACAGATAGGGACCACTACCGGCGAGACCGAAACCGTGGAGGAGGCGGGAGGCGAACACCTCAAGGCCCTAGAGGTCCCGAGGCGGAGGAGGCGAGGCATGGGCAAGCCGTGAAGAAGAAAGGAGGCCAGGACCCGGGAGATAGAGGATCTCCGGGCAAGCCGGTGGAGGAGACGGTAGCGGGCTAACTCAAGGCCGAGCAGTGGCGGGAGGTGCATGGGCAAGCCGTGAAGAAGAAAGGGAGGCCAGCACCCGGGAGATAGAGGATCTCCGGGCAAAGTTGCAGGGAGCGGAGGAGCGGCGCCAGGAGCTGGAGGATCGCAAGGATACCCTGGAGTTGCAGCTCCAAGACATGGTGGAGCGACATGGAATTCTCAAAGGGAGAATCATGGACCACGAGCAGGAGATCGAGTGCCTCCAGCTCTGTTGGAGGGGGGAGGAGAGTCGACGGCGAACTAAGGAGATGGACATCGCCGAGTTGGAGAAGGAGCTGGAGGAAGCCAGAAGCCGGACAGAGATGCCGGACCGCTTGGGAAGGGAGATGGTGGCCCTCTGGGCAAGGATGGATGGAGGGGAGAGGCTCGAGAGAGGAGCGTGTCGCCGGTCCGACGCAAGGGCGAGGGAACGAGCTCATGGTCGCTGTCGGTCGAGCCACACGACGAGAGGAGGAGCACGCAGAGCAGCAGCAGAGGCTGCAGGAAGTGTCGGAGGCAGCCTTGGCGGCCTCAAGAGAGTCCGCCCGACTCCAGTTGGCGGGCCTAGCGACGGAGAGCCAGCCCGGCCAGCACGCCCAACTACCGGAGCACCTCTGGAGGAGGGAGTACCGGGTGCTCCGGGCTCATGTGGAGGAGGCAATTCAACAAGTCGATTCAGACTTTGCCTACTACCACGCGGAGCTCCTCAAGGCCCTAGAGGTCCTGAGTCACCCCCGTCAAATTGACGGACCTCCGGACGGGTCAGAGGGAGGAGGAGAGATGAAGGCCCCGGAGATAGTGCGGCCACCGGGACCTTGGGAGCGCTGTTCGGCGACGACAGCAGCAGCGGGGAAGGGGATCACCTGGAGGAGCAGGACATGGCGGACCCCACTGGGCCTGAGGTAAGTCCTCCGCACCCCACTACGGAAGGAAGGGAGGAGGGCCCCGAGGGGGCCATAGAGGGGGAAGTCCCGGAGGACTTGAGACAGCGTGGGGGTCCGGTGCGGGAGGACGGACCCTCGGGAAGTCCACGGGGCGGAGAAGTCCAAGGACCCGCGAGTCCGGACTCCGGAAATGAGACCAGACCACGAGGTGGGACTCCAGATAAGGCTGCACCCAAGGTCCAACCCCGTAGTCGAGACCGGTCCCGAGGTCCTGACTCCAGAGCCGGACCGAGGTCCTGACTAATAAGGCTGCACCCTAAGGTCCGAACCCCAGAGTCGAGACCGGTCCCCGAGGTCCGGACTCCAGAAGTAAAGCCGGACCCTGAGGTCCGGACTCCAGAGTCGAGGCCGGACCCCGAGGTCCGGACTCAGGAGGAGAGGGGGAATCATCACCGACCTGCTCAGGCAGAGCAACCTCTTGGGACACCCGCAGAGCAGGGACCCACCAGCAAGGCAAGAGAGGAAGGCGAGGAGGACTTGGTGGTGACCGCCGTTGTCAAGCCTCCGCCGGTGGCTCAACTTGACAGAGTCTCGGGAAGGGGAAGGGGCCGCAACTTTCAGGGCTAGGGATTGGACCAGCAGCGCCGAGGCGGAATCACGAGCACTCCCAGCCCCACCGCCGACGACGTAGATAGGCGGAATGGAGGGAAATAGTAGGCGGCAGGCTAGGGCACACTGAGCTGGCCACCAGCTCAGAATAGAGGTGCAATAAAGACGCCACCTTAGGCGTAGTATAAGAGGGCAGAGGCCGCTCTGGTGAAGCATCTTTTTCTTGGGGTGGATACCGCGTTTCCTTGTAGACCCTTGTGCGTCTTTGCTAATGTGAGTCCTGAGTTACTGAGCAGGCACGACAGCCCCGGAGAGATTGATCAAGGTCCTGGTGACGGACCCTAACTTGTGGTGGTGTGTGCAGGGGCGAACGATCAGAGACCCTTGCTCTTCCGGAGCCGGGGGCCGACGTTGGACGGACCGGAACGCGTGAGCCGGTGGAACTCCGGGAGGGCGTGTAGAACCCGGACGGAGGGGCCTGGCGGAACGACGACGGAGGTCCGGACCACGCAACCCACCTACTCTTCCCAAAATAACGATGAGCATAGTGAGAGTGGTGAGGAGAACGGACTACGAGGCGGTAGACTACGGGCTGAGCAGAACAGTCTCAAACGCTTAGCCACGGGCCCTGTCGGTGAACGTTAAGAATAGTTAGTCGTAAACTGAGACCGCGCGCATTTTGAGTCCGAAACGGTCATGATGGTGAGGTGAGAAACGGTTGGGACGTGCCAAACGGAACCTATCATTCTCTTGGGAACGGACCCCTTGCTACAACGACACGGGACTGTGCGCGCCCGGCTGGCCGTTAGCGAAAGTCATGCCACAAGCATAATCAGACCCATTAAAGCGGTCTCTATCCCTTATCTCCACCTTGGTTGTGTTCAACTGTGTTATAGTGGGGTTGGATCCCATTTTTGACTTTGTACTGTTAGGTAATGCTGGGTGTATATCTTTTTGACTGGTTGGCTAAGACGTCTAATTTAACTAACTCTCTAAGACATGACTCTTTTTAAATGGATGCACGATCATAATTAAATAGGTTTACTAGACCTATGACCACCATTTCTAAGGGCTCTAGAAGTTGCTCTAAGGACTTACATCACATCAATTTTTCTGGTTCAGGTTGTGGCTTGTAGGCCAAATCTATGGGCCGGGATAAGAGACACTACGGGGTCGCAGCCAAGCAGAATTGACTGGAATGTCATCAAAGGTTGGGCTCCTCATGAACAAGTTATGAACTAGTGTATGTTTGACCTTGTACTCTAGGTTACCTAACTGCTTCTTTAATGTGACAATTTCTATCTTAGCTTTATATGCTGCTTTATATGTTGTTGTTCATATGCTTGCTTTCCTAAGACCTGGACTTGATATTGGACAGGTGCAAGGAGGTTTCTCAGCGTCTTAGTGTCTGCCTTACGTCTAGGTTGACCTACACTATTACAATTATGACAGGGAAAGTGGGTGCTTCGGTTGCTGCAGCAACTATGGACACAGTTTAATGTCCATAGATCAGTGGTAAGCAATACCACTGATCTTCATGGAGCAGCCCAGAAGGATACGTTGTAGACCCTTCTTTGGTTTACGAGCTGCTGAAATCCTTGTATGTGTTAAAACAATCAGCCCGCATCTTGAATGGCAGAGCCGATAAGAAGTTGCGAGATTTAGGTTTCATCGGGCCCCTCACAGCGTCTTAGTGTCTACATCCTGCGCACAGACAGTGAGCTATGTATTATTGCATTATACGTAGATGATAATTTTGTCTTTGCTAGTAGCGCGGAGCTACTTACCCATATAAAGAAGCTGCTGTCTGATGAGTGGGATATGACCGACGTTGGCCCACTGCATTTAGCCCTAGGAATTCAGTTCTTCTTCAACTCGATGGACAGTTATGGCACATTACACCAGGATCATTTTATTAGGCAGTTCCTTACCAAGTTCAACCTGCGAGACATTAATCCAGTTGCTACACCCGTCGCAGCAGGCGAAAAGCTATCATTACAAGACTGCCCTACCTCAGAAGATGATAAACAAGAAATGTCCACTATTGCTTATCGAGAAGTAGTTGGCAGCTTGTTATACCTTGCTGGATGGACACGCCCTGATATCTCATAAGCCACAAGTATTGTTTCTCGCTCCTTATCCAACCCGGGCAAGCACCATTGGATAGTCGTCGAATGAATCGGGTGTTGGTACAATGGTGTTGTGGATCGGTCTGTAGCGATAAAATCTGTTTTGACAAAGGTGTCCGCTAATTTGGGTGCCCAAACGCTAGTCTAAAGTAGGGTGAAATAAGGACGTGTCGCACGAGGTAAGCACTTGAATTCATGTAAGCACTTCCCCGACCAACAACCAAGCGAACAAATCGAATACGCAGATATATAGGTGCAACCAATAACAACAGAGGGAGTAGCTCGCACATCGTGGCACAAACACACCTCCCACGAGAACAACACGCAAATTCTCACACATCGCCTCGAGTCATAGCTTGGCCTCCTCACAACGCCTTGCATTGCGCCTATCTAAGGACAAGCTATGATCCGAGCTGTCTCAATGGAAGGGTCTATATACTAGACCCAGCATCGCATATTCCTAAGATATCCTATTGGCATCAAAGATATGCCGTAAATATCCTAAGAATACACTATAATATGCAAGGAATATGCCAAAGCATATTACTTGAGCTTATCCACTTAGCTATTGTATCCTAAGAATACACTATAATATGCAAGGAATATGCCAAAGCATATTGAGCTTATCCACTTAGCTATTGTATCCTAAGAATACACTATAATATGCAAGGAATATGCCAAAGCATATTACTTGAGCTTATCCACTTAGCTAACCATGTTTAATTAACACTAATCAATGCTTAATTAACATAAGCACATTAGATTAATTAACACTAATCAACGCTAATTAACATAAGCACTTTAGATTAATTAACACTAATTACTTACTTAAAGATAAGTAATTAGATTAATTAATGCTAATCAAACACTAAACCCAAGTGCAGATTAGTATCATCACACGGCGCTATAGTGTGAGACTACTACACTCCCAACAAATGAGTAGCATCCTCTTCCAGACCCAAAGACTGCCTATGTTGCTCATGTAACGGACGTGAGAGTCCCTCTGTTAGCAGGTCTGCCACGTTTTTGGCTGTAGGAACATAGGTTAAATGGATTATCTTTTGCTCGATGGCTTGACGGATATAATGAAATTGGATCTCGATGTGTTTTGAGCGCGCATGCAGTATAGGGTTTGCAGAGAGTGCTATCGCCAACTAGTTATCACACTGCACAATAGTTGGTGAGGTTTGGTACTCATGTATTTGGAAAAAGAAGTGATGAAGCCATGTCATCTCTTTAGCTGCTAGGGACAGGGCACTATATTCAGCCTCTATGGAGGAGAGGCTGATGGTGGACAACTTCTTGCTCTGCTAGCTAATTGCAGAACCGCAAAGAAGGGTGCAGTAAGCTGCTAAAGATTTTCGGCCATGAACATCTCCAGCCCAATCCGCATCAGAGTAACGTGCAAGAGTAAAATCTGTTCTTTTTTAATACTTCAAGTATAGGTGTTTGGTGCATTTAAGATAGCGCACGCTGCTCCTCCCGGATGAAGCTGAAATTTCAAGACCCCGTTGGCAATAGCAGCATACCTCTCTCACAGTCATTTGGAAGTGGCATTAAGCAAGTGCTTTTGAAGACGAAAAGCAGCTCCTCCTCCATCATGGATGCGCTATGAAGGCGTTGAGGTCTCTGTTTTCTCCCTTCTGCCGCAAGCTCAGATGTTCGTTTCGAGCTATATACGGGGTGTTTCCTCCAGCAAGCGACCTTCCTCTTGCAGACGTGTTGTGCGTCCACATTAGGAGGGTTCAGGAGCCAAGCAGCTACCCGGATAGCTATGGCCAGCTCCAGCACGTGGGCTGCCAACAATAGAAATGAGGCAGCCATATTCGTGAGTTTGAGAAGATGTGAGACACGGTGACAGACAGTGTCTGGTGGAGAATCGCCGCTCCCCACGCCACAACTTGCCATGCCTTATCCAGTACTTATTCATTCGTTCAATTCCGAGTTTGGCCTGAGAGGGGGTATTAAATAATAAGCATTATTACAGCAGCCCTAATTCATAATTAATTTGGGTTATTGAAGTGAAGCATCCCATGAAACAGATTTACTTTAGTTTAGTTTTAGGGCATGAAACAGTTATGTCTTTTGGTCTCTTTCCTGTACCACTTTTGAGTTCTCTTGCTGATGCACTCTTTGCACACTTTGTGATCATGTGTGATCGTGTGTATCATGATTCAATACCTTTTTATGCCCGATGGAGTCTAGTCACCCTTTCCTATCCATGTGGCGAGTGCTAGTTGGATGAATGCCCATATCTAGCAACCTAATCATAAGCTATGGGCTGCTGAAAAAATTGTCCACCGTCACATCCCTCCAACCTCTGCCTCCCTGTTGCAACAATCCGACCACTACCTTTGCAACAATCTGAGCACTACCTTCCCCCCCATCCCTATGTTAGATGTGTGCACCCGCACACCTTCGTGGTCATCCACTTCAGCACGCCCACATGTAGCTCCATCCTTGTCTTCCGAGTCATTGTTCATGGCATGTGTTGCAGCTGATGCATGTGTCACATATGTGGTATGTGCATGGTTGCAACATGGCCTCATCATGTGGGCACCTCCAGAATTGCCTTCCTCTGGATACACATCATGACCTGAAGTGAACATGTTAGTTCCACATGCCCCGTTGATTCCAGTCAACACATCAGCAACCCTATCTTCATTTGCGTATACTCTGTCGTCTATCTCTGAACGCCTTCCTCTATGGCGAATTCCCCCACGCGGAATCGAATCTCGGCCATTCTCCTCCAGCTTTGCCTCTTTGGCCACGTAAACTTCAAAATCATGACAGTAGTGGGTGACAACAGCGCACATTGCAAAAGAGGCCTCGTTAGAAAAAGCCTATTGGCTGTTTCTAATAGTATTGTTGTAAAACACGAACCTTTATTGTAAAAGATACATTGTTGTAAAGAGCATATTCCACGTCGTAAAAGTCATGTCGTTAAACACATGCTAATGTTGTAAAAAGATATAGTGTTGTAACTAGAGTAGACAACGGTGTAAACCTCGTGCTGTAAAACGCCGACCATCATTGTAAACCAATACCATGTTGTAATTGTATGAGATGCCGTTGTAAAAAGCCAATGTCGAAAACTAAAGTTTGTTGTAATCTTTCAAACCCCAATTGTAAAAGATCCTAAAGAGTGCCACATTGTCAAAATGCATTATACAAAAATATCCTTTGTTGTAAAAAATCAAACCCATGTTGTAAAGTATTAAGTTCTATACTAAAATCATGGCTTGAAAATCCCTATTGTAAAACGGACGGATGGCCTACAACCCTCTCTCTCTAGTTTTGAAGAGGTAGTAAAGTGATGGTTTTCCTAGTAGTGGCACTCCATCCCGAACTTTTTGGAAGTTTGCCATAAGATGCAGGTTTTACAAAGATGTTGGACCAAACCCGCCTCATTACAGTAAAAAAAGGACATAGAAGTCATTTTCCTCTTGTGGAATTGACCCTTAGAACCTCCAACAATACGTAGAAGAGAGCATAATGTAATCGAGCTAGCCACCTTCAAGCGTGCACAGTTAAATAGTTAGACTTGAAAGATGGAATACCGAACACCTTAATCTTGCAACGGAAGTTAAATAGTTAGACTTGAAAGATGGAATACCGAACACCTTAATCTTGCAACGGAAGTTAAATAGTTAGACTTGAAAGATGGAATACGAACACCTTAATCTTGCAACGGAAGTTAAATAGTTAGACTTGAAAGATGGAATACCGAACACCTTAATCTTGCAACGGAAGTTAAATAGTTAGACTTGAAAGATGGAATACGAACACCTTAATCTTGCAACGGAAGTTAAATAGTTAGACTTGAAAGATGGAATACCGAACACCTTAATCTTGCAACGGAAGTTAAATAGTTAGACTTGAAAGATGGAATACCGAACACCTTAATCTTGCAACGGAATGCAACCATCGTAGGCCAAATGCAAGGAGCAGTCGATAGCTATCACTAACTTCTACGGAAATCAATGTCCGTGACACATTCTTAGAACAATATCGGATATAAAAGATAAGAAATAATACGGCCACATAAAACAAGAATGAAACAAGAACGTCAGAAGGTCACACATACCAAAAAACAAAAGTATGTAACACGACCACATGGAATAAGACGAAATAAGAGTAACGCAATCACCAATTTGTACTAAAGAAAAACTTAGCAACCGCAATAGAAGCCAATACGTAATAAAAAAACCTTACCACAAAAAATATATCTCCATCAAATTCCTCAATAGATCTACCATAAATATAAACAACAGGAATTTAAAGAATTTCTTATAAATTTTAAAAAATTTATAACAAAACCCTGCAGACGATCAATCCCCTCTGAACATGTTGAGCCAAGGATTCACATTGAGCCTCCTAGTTGAGAACACACCCGCTGAGTCAAAACACGCTAAGGATTCGCGATGAGCCTCCTAATTGAGAGCTCTAATTTTCCTTGTGTAAAAGACCTCGGTACGTACATAGTTTGTACCTAAGATTATCCATGAGTACAATAAGTACTAGCTTCTTCTAATATTAATTCAATTAAATTCAATAAAAGTGGTCTCACGAACACAAGTCAGATTAAAGTGCCGACTTGTCTTTTATTAGGTACTCAGTCATAGGTAGAAGCTAAACCGATTGGGGGACATGGGAACTTTTGTTGCATGGCCTCTCCCGACTATTGGCAATATATATAAAAATGACATTGAGGTGAACAGCGCGCAACGATCAAACTTCAATGCAGAAACCGGATCGCGCAGCTCACATCGGTTACGGAACTTCGTCACTGTCCTCGCAGGTTTATGGAGGGAAATTGTACAACGTGATGGAATTACGCCCGGGAGCCGTCACCGAACGGAAACTGCAGCATCGGAGCTTTTATTGCGCGGGAACGGCAGGTTGCATGCTGTGGCAATTGCCAGAGCAACCATGGCGGATGGCGGCTGGGGCGACATGAGCGTCGGGGGATGGGGCTCGGCCCCGGTTGCCGAGGCAGGAGACACGGAGAACGCCCGGGGCGTCCCGGGGGAGGAGGCCGAGGACGGCGGCGGAGGATGGGGCGTCCCGGTGGAGGAGGCGAAGGACGGCGGTGGAGGCTGGGGCGTGCCGGTGGAAGAGTCCAAGGACGGAGGCGGAGGCTGGGGCGTCCCGGTAGAGTCCAAGGACGAAGACGGAGGCTGGGGCGCAACAATTGGAGCAGAGGATGGAGGGGGAGGAGGCAGCTGGGGGAAGCGTAAGGGGAAGCACGGCTCCGACGGGCCTGATTGGGGCGGGAAGGATGCTAAGCGGCCTAGAGGCGAGAAAGAGAAGGGAGGGGAATCGGAGCTGCCAGACTTCCTGGAACTGGGATGCCCGGACGAGGTGGTGTATAAGAAAATTGACATCCCGCCCGGCTCGACCGGGAAGATCATCGGCAAGCAGGGGGCAACCATCAAGGCCTTGCAGGACTGCATTCCCGGCTACGTGCAAATCAAGCTGGACAAGGAGAGCAACCAGGTGACGCTTGCCTCCGACAACGTGGCCTGCGTGGAGAAGGCGGAGATGCTGATCGAGACCCTGCTGGCCCGGTCCGACGCCAGGAATTGGCGCCCGGATGTGTCCGTGTGCTGCCTCCAGGCTTCTCAGGGCGAGACCCGCCTGGTGCTGCACCGCCTCCCCAAGGACGCCATCTCCCGCTGCCTGCGGGAGTTCGTGAGCCTGACCAGGGACGTGTATGTGTTTCAGTCTGCCGAGCCTGAGGAGGCGGCGGCGGCGGAGGAGGAGGAGGCGCAGCCCGGAGGAGGTGAGGATAACGGCGGGGCCAATGGCGGACCTGTGGCGCGTAGATCCCACAGCAGCCTGGTGTGCGTGGATTGGGTCGGGGGCAAGGCGGCGGCCCTGCTGCCGGGGTTCGCTGAGGTGATCCAGGCCGCCGCGTCCAGCTACAGGAAGGGCACGCATGTGAAGGTGCAGGCGCAGATCGTGAAGAGCTTCTTCCGGCCCAGGCTCGGGCCGGGTTCTGTGGGCCAGCTGGAGGCCTCCATCTCCGCCAGCGCGGAGGAGATGCAGGAGAAGCTGGCCACTGGGAACTGGACGCTGCAGAGCTCGAATCCTTACGACGAGGAGAGCATTGCGCTATCCCGGGCCGCGTTGGAGGAATTAGGGTTTGGGAAGCTTCCGGTTTCCGATACGGTGACGCTCCATTTGGAGCACAACGAGAGCCGGAACAAGTACGCGGTGTCTGTCAAGCTGCTGCGAGATGGGGAGGGAGATGAGGATGCTGCGGCTGCGGAGGAGAACGGGAAGCAGAAGCAGCAGATAAAGTTTAAGAAGTCATATAAACGGCACGCCTTCTTCTCGTTCCTGAGAGGGTGCCCGGACGGGGAGTTTAGGTTGCTGGTGAAGAAGAGGCCGGCGGGAGATATTATGTCTGAGCCCTTTGACTGTGTGGAAACGGCGGAGATAGAGGACATCGTGAGAGGAGCTATTGGTGAGCGTACGTCTGACGGCCTGCTCAAGACCGCAGAGGCAGGAGGGGAGTACTCCCACGCCGTGACGGTGGTGCGGCACAAGGGTGTTGAGGTTTTCTGTAACAAGGAGCATAAGGTGGTGATCAAGAGGGTGAGGATGCAGGCTGCTGGCAAGAGCGAGGTTATCAGCAGGTGGGAGGTGACTGTGGAGAGCCTGCCCCTGAAAGAGCATCTCCTTTCAGGCTCTGTGCAACCAGAGGAGGTGTCGTCCTTTTTGGGTGGCCTCGTTGCGTTCACCACTCGGCTTACGCAGACTATGGGCGCTGTTGGCTGTCTCAAGGATCTTGACAACATCGCAACCGAGTGCCCCTCGGTGGATCAGTCGGAGATGACTCCATCGTGAAAATCTGCGGGAGACAGTACCTTCCTCCAGGTTCTTGAGGGCATCCCAAACGGGAAGCCCCAACCTGCGGCCTTGTCCAAGCAATCCGTGACCTGAAAGCCGCCGGTGGTCGGAGCGGTACAGATGTGAACACCTCGCCCTTCACCTCAGGTTCATCATCTGCACTGACAGACCTGATACTGTTCGAGTTTGGCAGCACCCTGGTAAACCTGCCGGGACAACGTTTTGGCACATTGGGTAACTCATAAACTCTACTGTTTGCATCAGGCTCTCAGCCTGTCGTTCATAGCACCCGGACTCGCTTGCCGCACCCCTGTAACCCTAGATAAGGGTTCAGTTCCGTTAGGCGTGCATGGAGGGTGTTAGCTGTTAGTTTGCAATCCGGTGAGAAAGACTTAGCAGTTACCTGAGGTCAGTTTGCCTCCATATTCAGAAACCCAACTTGATAAAGTCCTAGGCAGCTTTGGGCAGACACCAAGGCATACAAGGTCATCGTCGAGGTTACCTTACCCTCAAGTGTCGGCACCAGGCCCAAGTCCTTCATCATACCACTGTAAGTCCACAACCCTCGCGCCTGGGAACGGGTGAACTTGGAGGCCGAGTTCAAGAATACTCCGATGCTGTGCTTCACGAAGGAGTAATGTACGTTGGTCCATGTGGTTCTGGAGACCTGCTTTCGTTTTCGATCCACGAATGACCCGAAGACAGTTCCAGGTTTGGCCATCGCAGCAGATTGCAGCTGGGTTTGCAAGCTTGCAGTTGGAGTGTTGAGGACCGAAATGACTTAGGAGAGGAAAGGAAGGATATGGTACTTACCCTTACGTGGGCCTCTGCGGATGCTTCTCATCGCCAACCAGAAAACTATGCACCAGTCCATCGTCGTCTGTCCACCAGCTCTGACCCGGCTGCTTCAATGCCAGGATTCTTTTTCTCTTATCCTGCATCAACCGGGCCTGCTCCCACATCTGGGCACCAGTGTATATCGCGGACATCAACACATATGCTACAGCATCTCTCTTGTCCAGCTTCAGTGCTTGGTCAAAAGCATGGCGTCCCACCTCCACATTGCACCACTTTCGACAAGCACTCAATAGAGTGTGCCAAATTGCAGCATTAGGAGATGCAAGCATCGCCCGTAATAGAGCTAGGGCCTCATCCAGTTGTCCTGCACGACCCAGGAGATCCACCATGCATGAGTAGTGGTCCTCGGTCGGAGTGATGCCGTGGTGCTTGCTCATTGCCTCGAAGTACTCCCAACCTTTGTTCACCAGACCCGCATGACTGCACACTGTTAGAACACTAACGAATGTGATGCCAACAGGCTGTATTCCATCCTCTCTCATTCTCTCAACCAAGGAGAAGACCACTTCACTGTCTCCTTGGCAGCTGTACCCTGCGATCAGTGCATTCCAGGCACCAATCTCTCTTTCGAACAGCGAATCAAACGCCCGCTGTGCATCCACCATGCTCCCACATTTCCCGTACATGTTAATCAAACTGCCGGCCACAAACTTGTCAGCTTCGAGGCCTCGCTCTTTAATCTGTGCGTGCAGCTGCCTTCCCAAATGCAAAGCTGCCACATTTGCACAAGCCTGCAGAAGGCACACAAATGTCACGGAATTGGGTACAGCGATCCCTTCCTTTTGCATGACACTGTAGAGACGCAGCGCTTCCTGCCCCATGCCCTGCTGAGAATACCCTGCTATCATGGCGCTCCATGTCACCACATCTTTCTGACCAAGTCCGTCAAACACTCTCTGAGCATCTTCCAAGCTGCCACACTTTGCATACATGTTCATCAAACTGCTGCCTACGAGGACATCAAATTCGAGTCCTTGCTGTCTAATTTGCTCATGAAGCTGCTTCCCCATCCCCAAAGCTTGGGTGCCCACACTGGCACATGCCTGCAAGAGGCACACAAGTGTCACGGAATCAGGTACAGCGATGCCTTCTTCTTGCATAACACTGAAGAGATGAAGGGCTTCCTGGCCCATGCCCTGCTGGGAATAACCTGCGATCAAGGCATTCCATGTCACCACATCTTTTTTAACAAGTCCGTCAAACGCACTCTGAGCATCTTCCAAGCTGCCACATTTCGCATACATGTTCACCAAACTGCTGCCTACAAACCTATCAGCTTGGTATCCTTGTTCCCTGATTTGCGCATGAAGCTGCTTCCCCATCTCCAAAGCTGCGGAGCCCACACGTGCACATGCCTGCAGAAGGCACACAAATGTCACGGAATCGGGTACAGTGATGCCTTCTTCTTGCATAGCACTGTAGAGACGAAGAGCTTTTTGCCCCATCCCCTGCTGAGCATACCCTGCTATCATGGCAGTCCATGTAACCAAACTCGTCTTACCAAGTCCGTCAAAAACTCTTTGAGCATCTTCCAAGCTGCCACACTTTGCATACATGGTCACCAAGCTGCTGGCCACAGATACATCACCATGATGTCCTCGTTCTCTAATTTGTGCATGAAGCTGCTTCCCCGTCTCCAAGGCTTGGGTGCCCACGCTTGCACATGCCTGCAAGAGGCACAGAAATGTCACAGAATCAGGTACAGCCATGCCGTCTTTGAGCATAAAACTGTAGAGACGCAGGGCTTCATGGCCCATGCCTGCCTGGGAATACCCTGCTATCAGGGCATTCCACGTGACCAGATCCTTTCGAACCAGTCCATCAAACACTCTCTGAGCATCTCCCAAGCTGCCACACTTTGCATACATGTTCACCAAACTGCTGCCTACGAACAAATCAGCCTGATGTCCTTGTTCTCTGATTTGCGCATGAAGCTCCTTCCCTTCTGCCAAAGCTGGGGCGCCCACACTTGCACATGCCTGCAGCAGGCACACAAAGGTTACGGAATCAGGTACAGCAATGCCTTCTTCCTGCATAGCATTGTACAACCGAAGGGCTTCCTGCCCCATACCCTGCTTGGAGTATCCTGCAATAAGAGCATTCCACGTCACCGCATCCTTCTGACTCATTCCCTCAAACACTGTCTGAGCATCCTCCAAGCTGCCACACTTTGCGTACATGTTCACCAAACAATTACAGACAAACAAATCAGGCTGAATGCCACCGGCCAGCATTTCAGCATGCACCTGCTGCCCAGTTTTCAAGTCTGCCCCCCTCGCACAAGCCTGAATGGCAGCCACAAACACGTGGCTGTCCGGCTTCACACCTGACCTGCGCATCCGATGATACAGTTCTATGGCCTGAATTTCCCGTCCTTGCTTCACATGCGCGCATATCATGGCAGACCAGGTGAAGGCATCTGGCTCCGCAACCGCTGAGAACACATCCATCGCGTCTTGCAACCTGCCATGAGAGGCGTACATCCGCAGGATGTGGAAGCCCAGGAACGTGTCTGACTGGTACCCCGTCTTCACCGAGAATGCATGCACCCGACTACCCAAAACAAGATCCTTCCTCACAACACACTTCTTCAAGACAGCATAAATCAAAGACTTGGAAACACAACACTCTGTCTGCACCAGAACTCCCAAAGCCTCCACAGCCATGGCGAGATGGTCATCATAACACAGCCTGCTCACGGTTTCAGCCGTCACGCCCATCCCCATACCCTCAGCAGCAACGTCCAGATCCACCGTTCTTGCTTCCTTGAAGGCAGCCACCGGAAGGCAACATCAACGTGAGAAGCTGAAAACGGGGTGACAGGTGTTAAGATCGGCACAAAGTAGCTTAGCTTGACGGAGGTTTGATTATCTGGTAATACCATCAGTTCCTCCCATTTCCAAAAATGCTTTTGACAAGTTTCCCGGGTGACCGTCTGTGTCATAGTCCGGGCGCTCTCGTTCACCGGCTGCAGCCATAAGGACACCGTCGTTAGCCAAACGTTAGTCGAAACTCTCCTTACGGTCACTCCAGCCCACCATGATGTCAATCAACACAAGCTTTCCTCACGCTACAAAAGGATGAATCCATGGCACATCCCAAGAAAGCAGACACATCTGCAGCAGCCGCTTGCGACTTTCATTCACACCTCACACACACAGCTGATAGAGCTGAGCATTGTGTGAACTCGGAGGGACTGTAGAGCTCTGCATTGAATTCTTGAAATTGAATTGCATCTTGAGATTGTTGAAAGAGCAGGGCAGCCATGGTCGTGACATTGGCTGTGGAGATTGGAGTAGCGATTGCGGTGCCTTCCCAGTGGTGGGAGAAACGATATGGAGGTGCTGGGCCACTTCGAGACCGGGGATGTGGAGGCGTTCGGGATGAAGAGATCCTGCAAGTACGGCAATGTGTTCAAGTCGTACATGTTCGGGACACCGTATGTGTTTTTCCGGGCGCCGAGGCGGCCAAGCTGCTAAGCACGAGCGAGGACAAGCTAGTGGAGGCGCACCAGTTTCTTCCAGCGAGGAAGCTGCTGGGCGAGGAGTCCCTGCTCAATGTGCACGGCGCCAAGCACAAATCACCACAAAATGTTCAACGAAACCTTCATGGGCGAGAGCATCAGGAAGTCCCTGCCGGTGGTGGACCGATTGGCCCTTTTTGGAGTTGGAAAGGGATGTTAGTCGTTTTAGAGTCACAGTCTAGGCAATTCATAGGCTTATCCAAATAGTCGAAATTATACTACCATGAATTCCGTAAGTAAGCAACCACTTCGAGGAAGAGTATTGGGATGTGGGGTTTCTTTGGAGCCTTGCTTGACTTCTTTATTTACACAGAGAGTTTGTGTCAGGTGTTTGTTCTATTTGAGACCAGAAAATTATGTCAGGTGTTTGTTCTATTTGAGACCAGAAAATTATTTGAACTATAGTCTTGCGCTTTTCCCCTACCTATTTAGAGCTAACTCCTTGAGGTTCTTTGAAATACAAACTTTATTCACTAGGTGATGAACCTCAGAACATCCAATACCTCACCTTAGCACATGTCACCAGAACTCCAACAATAAGGCATACCCGATTCACATTGTAGACAACAAAGCGCATTATGTATGCGACCATGATGGCAATGATTTTGTCATTCTTAGTACCCGTTATAGCTTTGCTTGTTATATTTTTTTGTAAAATAATTCAAATTATACTTAAAAGAATACAACAGATAATGACCTAAGGTCAAAAGGCCTTTTCTTCTTATATTACTTGCCGAACTAAATCAGCTCCCAAGATCCATTGGGCTATACTACATTTGGTAATGCAAGAAGGGGATACCATAGATGCATAACTACATAGCAATTCTTACATAAGTAGAAAAATCTAAATTTTTGAATGGATATAATGGATGGTCCAAAAGCCCTATCTTATTTGTCCAAATGGCCTAGGCCAAATGGACACACATTTATAAGAAGGCCGTTATTAAGCATCCTGCGCTCGATACTTAGATGGGGTGCCTATAGGGAGTGAATGCCCTTGATGCAAGTAGCTTAGGCAACCATAGTACTTAGATGGGGTGCCTAGAGGGATTGAATGCCTTCGATGGAAGTAGGTTAGGCAACCATAGTACAGGTTGTTAAGTCCAAGTCCCATGTTAGGAAAAATCCTTCTAAGTGAACTGTAATAAACTTCTCCTTCTTCTTCTTCTAAGCCAAGGAAGTCTTAATTTAGCAAATATTTATTTAGTTATTTTTTATTTTATTCCTTCTAAGTGAACTATAATAGACTTCTTCTTCTTCTAAGCCAAGGATATCTTAATTTAGCAAAGATTTATTTACTTATATATTTAATTTTTGGTAGATCAGTACCAAAGTCCAAGGAGATGGTAGTCTATATATGGATGTCAAAGTAGAGTTTATTATCACAATGAGTGGTTTCACTCCTTGTGGAATTTTAGCACTTGTACAACAGCAATCAACTAGTTTGACAAGCTGTATACAATGGTAGGAGGATCTACATCTATGGACTTCTTCAAGAGGGTGAGGAGTCTTAAAAACAAGATATTTGATAAGCATAGCAACGGAGGTGATATTGGTTACATATCCTTGGCGAATGGTGGCATGAAACCAAAAAAAGGGCACATGTTTGTCGACATCGGGGATGATAGAATTCCGTTCCTTCTTTCAGTTGAGGAGTTCAACCATTCCTTGATGAGACCCTTATTAGATTATTCGGAGGCTAAGTTTGGTTTTCACCAAAAAGGGAACATCTGTATTCCTTGTGATGTGGAGGTGTTCAAGCAAGTGCTAGGATATATCAGGAGTAAATATGTGAAGAGAATACTACCTTCACACTATCAAATCATTCTTCATTGGATCTGCTGCGACCATAAGATTGCTTTATGTCAAAGGTGTTTAGAGGTGAACCCTATAATGAAAACAATAATAGAGTGAATCCATTTAGATTGCTTTATGTCAGAGGTGCTTAGAGGAGAAACCTAAAAGTGAAAATGATAGTCAAGTGAATCCATGTAGATTCGAATATTAATGTTATAGAACCTGAAATTTGGCACTTTACTTTATCAAGAGTAATAGGCCTGCGCAACCAATAAATGAGGCAATATCCACACAAATTCATAATTCCCTAAAAGTGGAAATAAAAGTAGAAAGTGCACTAATCTACGATGATGGTAGGATATTATTCAATTTTTGAACGATTTGGCTGAAAAGGAAGGTTAGGCCTCCAAGTTCCAACCCACCTTTTTTCGTCTCTCTTTGATATGAAGTCTTTGGCTGCCCAAGCTACATTTCCCTACATTGGGATATAGTTCTAGTTACTTTACAATTGGAATGTCCATGTGGTGCTTTGCTACCTCATATGAAGAGATTTTTCATTAGTATTTTATGTTGCCCTAGTATCCAGGGCTTGTGGTTTTGCCTTGTTCCATTTCGGGGCCTGTAATTTGGAGGATAAGAAGTAACTTGTGTTGAGGAAAGTTTTACTTTCACATATAAGAGGAATACCAACCTTTTGATGCACTATGAGGAAATTCATACCAAAACAACCGCTTGGAGGTAATCCAATGATTCATGTGATACATGAAAGTTTGTAGGACATAATTACCAATGCTAGCTCTTGCTCACTATGTATAACCTCCAACAATACAATAATGATTCATGACTAACCAACAAGACTTGAAAGTTTGTAACACAAAATAACCAAACTCCGTTCACAATCCAATGATGATTTATGATAAACTGACAAGATTTGAAAGTTTTCGGTACAAATAACCAACCCCTTCCAGACAATCCAATAATAATTCATCTCCAACCAGGGAGACTTGAAAATTTGTAGTACAAAATAACCAACCACATCGAGGCAATCCAAGATTCATGACTCAAAACACTTAAAAGTTTGTAATACAAAATAACCATCCCGTCCAAGCAATCCAAGATTCATGACTAAAGACACTTGAAAGTTTGTAGTACAGAATAACCAACCCCGGTAATGTGATTCACGACTGAAGACACTTGAAAGTTTGTAGTGCAAAAGTGGATGGTTTCATACGGGCACATACCCACCTTTCTTCAATCTCATATGAGTATCAAGTGCGAGGATGCAAGATGTGGATGGTACAATAGTGCGTTACATCGCAAGCCTCACGCTCTAAGACAATAGTTCAACTTCAACCTAAAGCTAACATGCTCCATATATTGTTTAATCCCTTACTACACACAAAAGCACGTAAGGTTACAGTCCATTCCCCTCGGCGGTCGAAAACAAGTTAAGGTTGACGCCATTTGAGACAAAGCACACACCTCGCTATTAACTTCTATGAAACCGAACTCCATAAATATATACACATATTGTACCTAATATCACAAATTCCCCTGGGCGGTCGAAAACAAGTCAAGGTCAACGCCATTTGAGACAAAGCACACACCTCGCTATTAACTTCTATGAAACCGAACTCCATAAGTGTATACACATATTGTACCTAATATCACAAAATTTCAGCACACAACTGCATACTACGTATGACCCTTGGAAGCATGCAAGTACCAACCCCACTCCATAAGTATATATACACATATTGTACCTAATATCACAAAATTTGAGCACACAACTGCATACTACGTATGACCCTTGGAAGCATGCAAGTACCAACCTCGCACCTACATAATCAATCACTCAAAACTCATCTTGTAACCGTTATTTTTCTATTTTAAACTGTTATTTCTCAAAAAATATTTTGTACTTTATTTTAATTTTTTAATTTATATTTAATTTATTTTTCCTTTACCAAACTCTTGAGTTTTTTATTTCTATCTCTATTTTAATCATGCCATTGTTTAGTTATAATTCCAGAAAAAGCCAGGCACCGCGTACAATAGAAGGGAGGGTGGAAACAAGGCTTGGACCGGGAGACCCAAAGGGACGAGGACTAAGGTTCTTGTACCCGTCTTCTTCTAGGCCACCTGACGTTCTACCTTCCCTACTACCGTACCCCGAGGGGTGGTTCAACAGGATAATGCCGAAATAATTATTTTTTGAAAAAAATAAGGTTCAACATAAATATTTACATTTTTTAAAATTTCAACATTTACAAAAAATAATTTTATCAAATTTCAACATTCATTAAAATACATAGGTATATATATAAAACTAATGGATAATTATAGACCTCCCCTAAATAGGCCCTAATTTTCCACACAAACCCTAATTTCTTTATTTTCGGCATCATAAACTCATAAATTTTTACTTATTCAACATTTCAAGTATAATAATATCTAGATTTTTAACTTTTACTAATTTTAATTAATTAACGTCGAATCACCCCTTGGGGTACGGTAATTAGGTTGAGTTACGATAATTTTAACCCCTAAATTGTAGAACACCCTGGGTGCCCCGAGGGAGAGACCCGCCCCGTGTTACAAACTCTGAATCGATCAATCAATCAATCCATCAATCAATCAATCTCCAACCCTAGGGCCGGTAAATTAAATATGTACGATGCTGGACCGCCTACCTTCGTCGTTGATAACCAGCTTTGGGCCACCGTCGGAACTTCTGCCCCTTATGAGGGGCCCGTCCTGTCCTCCTCAAGGCCCGTCCTGCCCTCTCGACTCAGTTAAATCAAACATGTACTATGGTAGACCGTCCGCCTTCGCCGTTGATAACCAGCTTTGGGGTAGAAGTTCCACCAACTTAAGGCCACCGTCGGAACCTGTGCCCATCTTGTCTTTTCAGGTCATTGCTACGTGAAGTACTCCTCCTGTTCTTATAAGAAAAATTAATGCATCCTTCTTAGGTTTGTTTTGGTTCCCCCGGGAAGGGGTGTGGGGTGCGCCAGGCAATGGAAGTAGTGCAAATCCAAAGCGACGCGCGTGGGGCCGAGTCAGCAAGCTAACTCGCGTGGCTCCACCCCCTCAAGAAATAAGATTAATATCATGTGAGTCGATGACCCACGTATCAGACATTAAACTGATAAGAACAGATACTACACTTGATCTTAGCCAAAAGGCCGAGAAAGGTATGACATCAATCAGCCAGAACCGAGTACTTGTATCGTCTCAAGGCGTCTTTTTTTTCTTACTCAATATGGGCTATATGTTTCTGAACTTGGAAGCGGACAAGGAAATCAATGTGAAGTTGTGTCTCCTCCTCTTGGACCAGTCCCACATGAAGCTGTTGATTTGATCCCATTCAAGGTCCAAGGTTTCAAGTTTTATTAACGTCTCGCGCGAAGAACTCATTCGAGGGAGCTGTTCAAGAAGCTGTGTATCAACGTGTTCTTCACCTCCTCGTCCTGTTGTTCGTCCTCTTAAGTCCAGAGAACGCGGCTACAAAGTTTGTCCCAAAGTCGCGGCTACTTTCCTCGCTGGACAAGTCTGGCCAGCATAAGTTAGATATGTTTGCCAGATGCGTATTCAGACTAGGAGATACCACTGGTAATGACAGGCACGATGCTCTCAGTGTTCGGTTTGCTGGACCGGAAAGGTCTCGGAGAAAGGAATGGAGGCAGTGCATGAAATTGTCTACATACCTATACAATCTGAAGACGGATGAAATGATGCACTTTCATGAGTGGAAGTACAGTTGTGGTGTGGCCTGCATTACCACTGCATCCATTGATGCAGCGTCCCATGGCTGTCTGGGGTGTGTTAATCTGTCTTCTACGAAGAGCTCCTGCTCACCTGAGTGTAAGGAGCCAACCGAGGTGGAGCACCTTGGCTAGAAAGCCAGCTCCCCCAAGAGAGCTCTCTGCAGGCATGTGCAATTGTAGGTACCCAACCCATGGAGAAGGGCAAGAGATCAAGTCGGAGAACAAGGAGGTGAAACTGATCTGTTTACACCAAACAGAAATTGTTGAACATGAACGCAAAGGGTGGCAGCTTGCAAGAGGCTCGGGGTGTTTTTGAACCTTGGTGAGAAGGATATGGTGACATGGAATGCCATGGAAGCAGCATATTCCCATCAGGGAATGTGACTGGCATCACTGTTTAGGGAATTTTATACGTAATGCAAATGTCTGGAGTGCCCGAGTGGTCTAGGGTGCCAGACTTTCATACCCTTGAAGGGGGTCGTGGGTTCGCATCCCACTCTTGTGGTCTGTGTTGCCGCTGGTTAGCGAAAGGAGTGTTCATCGAAAATGTTTGGCTACAACAAGGCTGAATTAGATTGAGGCTCCAATTCATAATTTTGCAGTCATGGTTGGCTTCGGATGTTCCAGGAAACTGACCCAATACTCGGTTGTAGTTTCCCAGTTGACAGGCCCGACCGACCTCAGGCTCATAACATGTGGTCCTGTAGTTCAGCGGCCGCAGCCGTCAGGAAACCGGCAGCTTTCTGAAATTGGTTAGCCTGGCCTCTCCATCCGTCCACCGGCTTACAGTAAGTCCCGGCTACAAAAGGATGTCGCGATCCGAGTCCCTCAGCAACGTTAACGCAGTCGTGAGGGAGATCCATCTGCGCTGTTCCAACAGTAAGCACGCAGTGCATCCTGTGGACGTCGAGACTGTAGCTACATCTGCATTGCATTGTCAAAGAAGCAACCATGGCAACAATGGACGTGACATTGGCTGTGGAGATCGGAGTGGCACTTGTGGTGCTGGCTGTGGCATGGCCCATGTGGAGGTCTTGGGAGCGAAGGGGGAAATGGGCGCCCAAGGGGTCGAAGCAGCTGCCGGGGACCATGGGCTTCCCGCTACTGGGCGAGACGATGGAGGTGCTGGGCCACTTCAAGACCGGGAATGTGGAGGAATTCGGGATGAAGCGCTTCCGCAAGTATGGCAATGTGTTCAAGTCGCACGTGTTCGGGACTCCCTACGTGTTCTTCAGGGGCGCCGAGGCAGCCAAGCTGCTGAGCACAAGTGAGGACAAGCTGGTGCAGGCGCACCAGTTCCTCCCCCCCAGGAAACTGCTGGGAGAGGAAGCGCTGCTCAATGTGCACGGCGCCAAGCACAAGCGTTACCGCAAAATGTTCAACGAAACCTTCATGGGCGAGAGCATGAGGAAGTATCTGCCGGTGGTGGAAGAACTCGCTCTGGAGACGCTCGGGACCTGGAAAGTGGGTGATATTCCCGTCGTCCGGGACGAGGCCACCAGGGTGCGTGCAAGACATGTCTGTTGGTCGGAATTGTCTTTCCGTTTGTCACAATTTGTTAGCGAGTTCAGCTGGCTGCGAATCGCAATGCTAGCCTGACAGCTTGTGATTCTAAGGGGCAGAATTTTGCTCATGGTGCGCAGTTCACGTATCATGTGATCGTGGGAGTGGTGCTGAGCTGGGGCCCTGGTCCGGTGCGCGAGAGGAGCTTGGAGCTCACTCGAATCCTGGGAACTAACTTGTTCAGGGTGCCCATCAACCTTCCTGGATTCGCCTATCACAAGGCCATGCAGGTGTGAATTCGAATGCCAGTTTGGAGCACTGAAGGCCTGTACATTTTCTCTTGCAATGGTTTGCAGTAAATGTAGCGGTGGATTGGCAATTGATGAATTGGGCCCGCGTGCAGGCAAGAAAGGAGCTGGCTAAGATGTTCGACACCGAGTTCGCGCTGAGAAGGAGTGGGAAAATTGTTCGCAATGACCTGCTGACCGACATGATGAACGCAGTCGACCCGGATTCCTCCAGCAACACGCCTGCCTTGGGCGACGGGGAGCTGAGAGACAACTTGTTCACTATGATCATTGCTGGCCATGAGACATCCACCAACACACTCACCTGGCTTGCCAAGCTGCTCCATGAGAATCCCAGCGTCAAA
Organism: Anthoceros angustus; assembly: GCA_010909165.1. Lineage (NCBI taxonomy): Eukaryota > Viridiplantae > Streptophyta > Anthocerotopsida > Anthocerotales > Anthocerotaceae > Anthoceros > Anthoceros angustus. The sequence continues at coordinate 184,390 of VJWM01000205.1, forward strand.
GAGAAGCTGCTTGTGAGTGCATCCTAATCCGTGATGTACATCATTAATTTTGCTGTTATGCAACAGCCGTTGGAAGATGGCCTCTGAGAGCACATTGGCACGTTACTCCTGCTGGAGAATGGATCCAGTTTGAACAGGAATCCCTATCAACGTCTCCCTCTGAGCTGTCTGTCGTTTGTTTGGATGTACGTAGGCTGAGAATTTGGCAATCAGAAGGAGCAAGCAGGTTGGAGAGTCTCTGACATGGGCGGACCTCGGACAGCCAATGACCTACACCATGAAAGTGAGGCACATTTTTTTGACATTCCCCAACCTATTAAGCATGCTGCTTACTGGAAGGCCCGTGCAAAGAACTAAAACCATTGGATGTCGCATTTGTGCAGGTTATCAATGAGGCCCTGAGGGTGTCTTCTCTCACATTTTGGTGGCATCGACAAGTCAAGGAGGACTTCACCTTCAACGGTATGGTGCCAACCAACCAAAATTTTCTTTGCTCCTAAAAGGGAGTCGTGGTACCTATCACTTTCCACTGTCAACATGCATAGATCGGTTGAAATTGCTTCAAATGCCAGATGTCATGAATCCCTCAGTGCTTCCACCATATCACGTGACATGTGCGTCACTTGTTGCATCTACTGCAGGATACCACATTCCTAAAGGGTGGAATCTTGTGCACGACACTCACAACTTGCACCATAGTCCAGAAATCTTTGAGGACCCAGAGAAGTTCAATCCCTCTCGCTTCGATGTGAGCCACCTCAATGACATGCATTCCGACGTATATTTTGACATGTCAACATACACAACAACAGTTCATTTCGAGTGTTCGATTTGAACTGTTTGAGTTTCGTGGTGCTAACAGGTGCTCCCAAAGCCTTTCACGCTGCTGCCATTTGGAAGTGGACAAAGGATGTGCCTTGGCAAGGACCTGGCTCTGATGGAGATCAAAGTGATGTTGCATCACATGATGCTCAAGTTCAGGTGCGCTCAATTGCAAGAAACTACCCTGTCAATCTGACTCCTATATGCATGAATGTCTGGCTGACCGAAAGGATGATGTCCTGTTTCTGAAAGCAGGTGGACAGTCGCGGAGCCAGACAGTGGGCGAGACTTCTCAGGACTGCCCTGCCCCGAGAACGGAGTTCCCATCAGAATTGAGGCTATTCAGGAATACTAGTCTTGGAATGAGTTCCTGCATCTGTGCAGTTTATACCAGCAGGGGACCAGCAAGAACTCAAGTAGCTCACAAGAATGCCTGCAATCTATGTGCTTTAGTTTCCGGACAGTATTGGTTTAAGCTGCACCGAAACAGTTGAAGTTTCTGTATACAACAGCAGTGACACTTAGGATCTCCATGATATCATGTGACTCTAGTGCTACAGAATTGCTCGTTGCAGCTTTCATAACATTCGAAATGCGTACCATTTTTCTGTGACTAATCCACACACTTTTGTCCTGCCAAGCTTCTGGACTAAACACATACAAATTTCGTGAACATCACAAAACAATTTATTTTAAAATATGACTCCTTGACAGTACGGTAGTCAGTCGGAAACTTGGAGTAGGAGATATTTCAAGGAAAGCCCGAACAGTGTGTCCTGCCGAAGGCTCTCAATAGAAAGTGGTAGAGTTACGGGACACCACGATGGGCGAGGTGACGAAGTGGCCAGCATAGTCTGCCCAAGTGAGGGAGCCAAAGACAGACGAGATGGGAGACTGGGACACGGGAGCCGTCACGGTGACCACAAACGACAGCTCCTGGTTCTGCTTGGTGAAGGAGAGTGTGGTGGGCGACACCACGACGGTAGTGCCGTCAGGAACCACCAGCGAGCTCAGCCTGTAAACGGAACCGGGGGGCCCCACGTTGGTCACACGCCTGGTCACCGACACCTTGCCGGTGGCGGTGTCCTTGCCCACCGGGAACATGACGGTGACGGACGGGTAGTTGAGGTCCCCGGGTTGCGGCACCAGCTCTGCCGAGGGGCAGGCGAATCGCCCCCCCGTCACCAGCTCCACCTCGGTTGAATTGTAGCCGACGCTGCAGAGGAAGAGCGCGTAGTCCTCCTCCCCGCTGTCGTAAACCAGCCCCGGATCTGCCGCCGCGTTGGGGTTGATCTGGCCCGACCCGTAGGCGAAGGCGTCTTCGCTGCCGGTGTCCAAGCTCCTGTCCAGCGGCGTGGCTGCGCAGCGTTGGCAACAGCGTCAGAAACATTGGCTCGCACACATCAAACTAAGTTTAGGGTTTAGGAGAGGAGTCGTGAATTGTGAATTGGGAATCGTGAATTTTGAGTAGTGATGCAAGGAAGGAAGCTTGCCCGTGGTGATGAGCGCGGACTTGATGGCCGCCACGCTCCAGGTCGGATGGAGGGCCAACACCAGCGCTGCAGCTCCCGCGGCGTGGGGGCACGCCATGGAGGTTCCCGAGACGATATTGAAGTCGGAGAACACTGCATCGTAGGATCCGATGCCGTATTGGATGGGCACCTGTGGCGTCCAGGCTGCCAGGATGTCCACTCCTGGTGCCGTTATGTCCGGCTGCCAAATCCATCATTACATCAGCAGAAGGCAGGAGCTGCTGCTCATCAAGGCTGCTACTTGAGGATGCCATCCATGGCCAGTTGCCTTGAACATGCAACATGCGCGATTGAGCGTACTCACCTTAAGGACTTGAGGTGTGCCGAAGGAAGGACCGCGGGAAGAGAACCCTGCAACCTGAGGCGCAGGCCTGTAGCTATCTTCGGTCGTCTTCAGGATCACCGCCGTCGGGTTTCTGCATGTGCAAGGTGTGCATGGGGGGGCAATGAGGTGCACGTCGAGAAACTACTCCAAGGAAGAACTGGACGAAAATACTCTACCCGGTGGAATTGATGTAGGAGGAGATGAGCCGAGCTTCGTCGCTGGTCACACAACTTGCGGGATACGGGAAAGAAATTGCGACTCCCTCAGCAACATCAAGGGAAGTGTCTCCAAGGATCACTCCTGCAGCACCACCAAGAGCCACAACATCGAGACTGTACCAAGAGAAGTTGGGGCAGAAGACAATTTTGTCCTTCACTTTCTCAGGGTCAAGACTCCCATACGCGCAGGTTCTGCCATTCATGATCCACCACACAACGTGTATATCGTGTGAGGGCTTTGTGATGGAACGTTTGAAATCTTGCAACCGAGAGCAACAGGTTCTCGATCAATATCGCATGTACCGTGAAACTTCGACGTTCACATCGTCGAAACCGGCGCTTCTTCCACTCACTAGCGGGTATGACATTTTGTTCGGATTGACGACGTTGATGCTGACGCCCTGCAGACACATTCACAAATCAAAGATCACGAGCCGCTGATACTCGCTCAGATTTGCCTGCAGCTAGAGCAGATGAGGTTTTAAGATTGACAGATAGACCACCTTCACCACGGAGCCATCTCCAAGATGGACTGCGGTAACAAAGTCTCGCTTGATGGTGCTGGCAGCAACAGTGAGGAGCCAAGGCGCGGTGTTCGACGCCGATACAGGGTAGGGGCCGGCATTTCCAGCAGAAGTGGACACCAAAATGTTTCTGGTTAGGGCATGGAAAGATCCGATCGCGATTGAGTCCGTCAAGAAGTTTTTGTATGGGTCGCCTCCTATCGATACTGAAAGTACGTCCACCTGGTCCGCCACAGCCTCATCGAATCCTGCCAAGATGTCAGCGTCATAGCAACGACCTGAGAAACAAACTCTGTACATTGCGACGTGGGCATATGGAGCTCCTCCCACCGCAGTTCCTGCACCAAATTGAATGCGCCATTGCAATCAGGTGGGGAAGGAAATATGATTCCAGTATGCTTAAACCTGAAGCGAATGCGGATTACAGCGGAGTGTGCACTGCCCTTTGATACAGTCACCTTGTGCGACGCCGTGAAGACTGGCATTGGCCACGGGGCTGCCTGCTGCAGTGGAGGCGGTGTGGGTACCATGCCCGTCCGCATCTCGAGGTGACATCACTAGTTCTGAAGCCTGAGAGTTGTCGCCTCCGTTTGCCCCCACTTGATAAGCCGTTAAGAATACCTTGGCTCCAATCAGCTTTCTGCACACCCAGCGTCGCCGGCACACTCCCATCGTCAGCATTGGTGACCTCAGCAGTCTGAGACAGTTGGATGGCTAGAGATAATACACTTCTATTCGGGGTGTGTCGCTTACTTGTTGCAACTGGAAGCAGGGAAGTCGTCCGAAGATTGACAGCTGCCTTTCCATTTGGCTGGGATGGGTCCAAGGGGCACGCTCTTGTCACTGAAGCTTGCAGACTCAGGCCAAATTCCTGCAGGCAACCACTTTGTCAATGGAGCCTTCCCGACAGCATGACACACATCCATGTGACAACACATGGTTGAAGTGGTGCAGAGTGCTTAAAAGTTCCAGGATTGAAGCACATGCCAGTATCAAGAAGTCCGATGGTGACTCCATCACCATATCTTGATGCCGGCCACAGGCCTGAATATGGGTTGAGCCCCAAATACTTCCAGCTCTTGGTGGTAGCCACTTGTCGGATCCCACTTTCGAACACCGAAGCCACGTCGGGGTGATCTGGCCACAAACGTTTGACATAGAGCTTAAGCTTGATTGCCTGATGCTTCAAGAGCAATGTGAGACAGGTAAATGCTCCTACATCTGCATATGTACTAGTACTCAATGTCGAGAGGAACGTACTCTTGAGGACAGCCGCCTGTTGCTCGGATAGTGTGGCAGCAAACCCACTGAAAGACTTCACGTAGTGGTACACAACAGACTGTCGGACTGCAGCCGTGCTGCTCGAGCGTATGCAAGTTAGCTTCGCTCAGCTGGTGACAGTTCGATCAGGATAAACACATGAACAGGGAAACGGGAAACCGCAACCATATAAGCTACCTTGGCAAGACAGTTTGCAAAATTGACCGGTGATGTGCAACTGTAACTTCATGAGCACCACCATGGATGGTGGCGCCAAGATAAACAATGTATATCTGCAAACGGGACAAAGTTTCTTCAACTTTTACAAAAGTTTGGGCTCTTCAATCTTCTTCGAAGGGCTCGAAGCTTTTGTGCAGTAGTCTCTACCTTTGCTGCGGGCTTCGCCCCTTGAGTGGCCAACTTCGGACCGTGAATATGAATGCTAGCAGAAGCAAGAGAAGCCATGGCCAACAGCAACAAGCCCAGAGACAAAGCCGTCAGACTGAGTCTCCACATCATTTTCGACGCCATTGTCTGCATGCCATGAACCAATTGCTCTGTCAGAAGTTGGTGAAACAACCTTTGCATGATGAGTAGCTTGTAGCAGTTTCAGATATGCTGTCTCTGCAGCTAGGCTCGTATAGACCTACCTGCGGACTTAAGACTTGGGAGTTTTTGCTTCCTCCGACTAGGCAAGATGTGAGAACTTGGCCGGTGATAGGTATTGATCTGTGGCCCTAGTGAGGCCAATCTTAAAGCACAGCCAGGGAGACATTAAGACGTGAAGATCGATGCTCCTGTAGCTCATGCGGACATCAAGAAACATGCCTCGGCGGTACAAGATCCTACAAAGATTTCCAGATCCCATATGCAGCCACAAAGATTAGCCAGAGACAAGGACAAATAGAAGCTTCGGAGATGTATGTCCCTGCTGAAATTCATGGGCATTCCGCATGTCTGGAGGTACATGAAGTTGGATTTCAGAGGTACATACATACTAGTGTAGTAATGATCATGAAGATCAGGAATGTCGGCAAGCTGTGTCTGCTGTACAGCCGCTTTGCAGGTTCCACAACACGTTTCGTCCTGGATTCTAACGATCTGGTGGCGTGTGGTTAATATCCTGCCGCACCTTTTGGAAGTGCGTCGTTTCAATGTGTCACACCTATGGCCACGCGGTGTTTGTCACCTTCCGCCATCTCAAACGAATAGCGCTGCCTGGTAGACTTTTGTCACGCCGACTCTGTCCTCACACGAAGCTTCATCCCGACAGGTGCTATGCAAGACTCGTGCGTGGTCTCATGAGTTGTCTTTCACGGGGTAGCTTTTGCATCACGATGCTTGCTAAGTTGGTGTCTCAACTTAGCAAGCATCACTCCATGACACGCGAGGTGTCGAGGATCAAATGACGCCATTCAATCTTTGAAGCCATTCGTAGACCAATTATTAGAACAGGACACTGGAATGCTGCCAATCGATAGATACGCCGGAAGAGAGAATCCCTTCGATGTCACGGTGCTCTTAGCCCCTTACCAGTTGTTGCGGGCAAGAACTTCCAAGTTTATCACGAAATTCCAGGTCTGCTAAAATTCCAGTCGAAGAGTTCAACGAAAGAAACCACTCTGAAAGGTTTCCCAGTCACACGTTTCAAATGTCTCACAAAGCATATTACCGATGAAGTTTCTTATTAGCCTTGTTCGTTCACCATCAGCCGCCTCTATCGCAGCCTCCACAAGCACTCTATCGCAGCCTTCACAAGCACTCTGTCGCAGCCTCCACAAGCACTCTGTCGCAGCCTCCACAAGCACTCTATCGCAGCCTCCACCAGCACTCTTTCGCAGCCTCCACAAGCACTCTACCCATTGCCCCTAACCGTCGCAGACGAATTTTCGAGGATCCAATGACAGCACTCATCTTTCCAGCCTGTCATAGACCACACAATAGAATAATGCCGCTGGATTCATAACAGAGACAGAATCCCTTTTCTAAAAGGATCCTTTTCCAGATTTTTATGACAGAACTACGAAGTTCGTCCCGAAACTCCAGTCTGCTTCACTTTTCAATCAACGTGTTTCATTGCCAACTATGGACATACCCGAAGTCTAGAGTAAATAAAGGGGGAGAAATTGAGTACATTGTACACGATAATATGGTACAAGACGAAATACTGCTTCCTTAAAGCGAGTATGTCCATCAACATATTTTGAGTAGCAAGAATCGTCTCGGCAAGCACTCAGGTTAGCAATTAGAATTAGCGCACACTATCTTAAAAATCTTCGTCTACTCTGAACACATGATTCGTAGCTCCATTCAGACCATTCATTACAGAAGCCTTTTGATAGTCCCCTACCCGCTTCTCAAAAAAGTTTGTCTTTCCCCTGCACATCGCAGGAGACACAACGTAAGAACCGATGAGATGCACACCAGTCCACGCAATCAGCAAGAACTGAGGGATCACATACTGCAGAGAAATCAGCTCCATCCAATCGAAGGGATTCACAGTTTCGTAATACTTCTTATACCCGAGGGCGACCTGCACATGAAGCACAATAATTCGGTATTAGGACAGTACTGAACGTACCCCACATGTTTTGCTCCAAGGGCACACACAATACACTACTTACAAATAATCTGTCCGCCACAAACTCGATGTACTCGCCCATTAGTTTCTTATTCATTCCCACCAAGTCACAGGACAGTGCTTCACAAACAAACTCCTGTTCTATTTCGACTGCATCTTTAACAATCTCTTGTACCCTTTCTTCTGACAGTTTGTTATTCAACAACCTGCAAGTACCAAATTGACAGGATCAGCTGCGGACCTTAAAAAACCTGCCTGAGAGGCTATACGTATTGACAATGCTCTGATACTGGATGTCATGCTCACGAGTACAGAAGGCAGGCAAAGTCACAATGCAATCCCTCATCTCGGGAGATGAGCTCATTGGAGAAAGTCAATCCTGGCATTAGCCCTCGTTTCTTCAGCCAGAAGATTGAACAGAAACTGCAGAACAACACCATAGTCAGGCCTCTCTAAGATGTCCACCAGGAGCATCAAATCTCATTCGAATGGAGGCAAACTCACCTTCCAGAGAAAAAGATACCCTCCACACATGCGAAGGCCACAATCCGCTCAGCAAATGACTCGGTGCTGCACAATTAAAATCTGTGAGGAGCGGTTTCAGAAGAAGATTTGAAATAGCATCACCAAATTTTAACAGAGGCAAATCAACCAACCTTTCAATCCACTTTTTAGCCCAATTGCCTTTCTTAGCTACGCACGGGATTGTGTGTATGGCATTGAACAATCGTGCCTTCTCTTTCTGGTCCTTGATGTACGTCTCGAGTAGTAAACTGTACATTTCTGCACAATTTTTGGGATGTTTAGTACGCCAGCAGATTAGCAGCCAGAACAGCTGACGAAGTGTAAGCTTGAGTTTGACCCACATACCTGAATGAATGTTCTCAATGGCGATCTGAAACCCATAGAAAGCTCTTGCCTGGAACAAGCATCATCAACCATTGTGCATCCGTCAAATCAGCTGAGAAATTGAAGCGCAGTTATCACACATATCCCTGAAATGCGTTGGAGGGGCTGACAGATGCACAAAAGTGTAACACTCGGGCAGAGCAGCTCACCTCAGGCACTTGGATTTCTTTCATGAACCGAACGCCCAAATTTTCTAAAACTATCCCATCAGAACCAGCGAAGAAAGCCAAAACATGGCTGACAAAATGCTTCTCTTTGCTGCTCAGACTCTCCCAATGCTGGTAATCCTGCGAGAGGTCCACTTCTTCGGCTGCGCATACCGTGTGACACGTGTGTTAGAAACCCTACGAGATAGGCTGCCTACAAACCGGCGCCGCAAAAAATTCAGCCACATTCACAACATCATGATACACCGACCAGGCGACGAATTCAGCAGAAACTCGCCATCATACTAAGTTCACCTCTTAGACCTTCATACCATGCTAAAATAGAATTAGGGCGGCCGCAGCCGCCAGGCCAGACAAATGAAGAAAAAAGGAGTAGGACATTCACCGGTCCAGAAGCTGGCCTCTGCCTTCTTGTACATCTCCCACACCGTAGGGTAGGTTATGGGGAACATACAGAAGCGGTTCGGGTTCTCCTCCAGCAAAGGCTCACCCATTATGGGCGCTCCACCCATCCTGCCTTGCAACGAGCTGCGCGCCCCAACAGAGGGAAACACGCACGCTCAGCTTTTTCCTCGCCAGTCCTCTCCTCCGCGCGGGGGCTGCTACAGCTGGCGACAGATGTGCGCGACTGAACTTTCAGCACTGGAGGTTAGGAGCTCTTAGGCACCTATGAAGGCCAAGGAGAGAGGGAAACAGGAAAGCGCGGAAGATTTTGGAATTCAAATCAAATGCGCAAGAAACCTCCTGCTCGCCTCGCCCGCTTGTGCAGCACGCACCAGGCATGAGCACCGATGTGAAAACGGAGCCATAACCCCTTTCACACGCGCATGAGTCACCTGGGCACTGTGCGGCTGGACTCCCTACCACAGGCCGCCTCACATTCGCCTCGTGCCGTCGGATGTGAATCGTGACGTCTGCCCTGGTGGCGCCGGTTCATCTGCTGACGAGGCACGGTCCGATGGACGGGCTCCGGAGCTCCACGTTGCGATGTCATTTTCAGACATGTGGAGTGGCACGACGCCCTATCATGCCCGCCGAGCCGCCGTCCCCGACATCACGATTCTTTTTTGGACATGCAAGCTTCATGACTTAAGACACTTGAACATTCCAGATTTCATCAAACGTTTTCATCGCACGACTTCATAGTAAGAAAGGGAAAAAAAACTCATTCAGAGCTTACAGTGTCAAAACTTTCTCAGACCGCTTGGGTCAAGGACGAGTGTCCATGTGCAGATGCACCCAGGTATCCAGTTCACAGGCCTAGACTAGCTCCTTCCTCCTTCATACACTGTACCTACCATTTTATTACTACTACCAGCACCTTTGTCAACTACGAAAGCACTTGACCAAAAGATGTCGCCTGTCGTCTTTCTGTTCGCCAACAAAGTTTGAGTGCTTGATTTACGAGAGCTCCAGCGTCCCCCAGCGAAATGCTGCAAATCTTGTTCGGCAGCCGTCAAAAGGGCTGCATAGCAGCAAGGAGGAAACAAAAGTGGGAGTCAGAACACGACTGAGACATAGGAAAGTCATGGAAGACAAACATACCCAGCCACTAGAGGTTGAAAGAAGACAAACCTGTCCGAAACAAGTTGCAAGGCGCCAAAGTCCTAGTCCTCTGCACACCAAACATTTAAACCTAGGAGTTCAAGTGGTGGATAGCATATACCAAGATGTGGTGGAAGGAGGGAGTACAAAAGCGTCGGTAGCCTCACAAAAGAAGGCAACAGGGGATATGCCATGGAAGATGTAGCTTGATTGTGCCATCCATCAGCGCAAGGAGATGGTAGACACTACTCTATTCTGAAACGGCTCTTCCTGCCTGGCCGCCTGGGCTTATCACCGTCCTCGCACTTCCAGCTTACCCTGCCCCTTCTGGCAACGGGCTTATCATCCAGCCTGACATCGTCGTTGCGCTTGTCCACCACTCGCTCCACTCTGGTGAGCCGGGTGACCTCTATGCCCTTCCCAATGGGAAGAGTAATGGATCTGGCACCGGGCTGCTTCTTCACAATCTTCCCGTACGCAGCTGTCGCCTTCCGATCAAACAGGTTGTCAGCCACAACCACGGCTCGCGCGGGGTTGAGCCTGAGAAGGTTGAAGTAATGCACGTAGTCCGCCTCCTTGCAATCGATGAGCGCAAAGTCCACATCCTGATACTGCAGGATGATGTCCCCTGCCTCCCCGACGGTGAACTCCACGTACGCTGCCAAACCGAGCTCCTTCATCGCCACCATGGCGTCCAGCAGTGAATCAGGTTGAGACAGCACGCAGACGAGCCTGCCTCCGATTTGCTTGGCTGCCGCGGCCAAGGCGATTGTTGTCTGCGAAGCGGTCCCGCACACTTCCAGAATGAGCTTGGCATTCATTCCGGCTGCCAAGGCCGAAATGAACTCCGTGCTCTGCGGCTCCGCGTGCCTAGTTGATGTGTGGCGCCGCTCATGATCAAGATTACACTGCAAGACACAGTAAAAACACAATTCCTCCCAATTCTCAAACGCATGCATCCACATTGCAGCAAACAAACTTGCAAGAAACCACTCCCACTCACCAGCTTGATGGTGTCCAGGTAAGCACTAGTGGCGCTATCAGGAGACCATCCCATTGTGACAAGCTCTAGCCTCCGTTCGCAACACTCACGTCCCGCCTGAGTCGAAGGCCTCGGAGGCAGAGCACGTCGCCAAAAGCGGCTCCGGGGGGGAAAGGAAGGGAAGCTGGAGACGCTATGCTACCTAGCTTCATACGTTCCCGAGGGCCTCGCTTGAGGCCTCAAGAACCTCGGAACCCCAGGCCCCGAAGGGCAGGAGCAACGGCAGGGGAGAGGCAGCAGGAGCAGGGGCAGGAGCAGGAGCAGCAGCAGCAGCCACAGCAGCAACAAGATGAGCGCGCGCAGCCACAACGACGGCTTCTTCCACGCACCACCTCAAGCATCAACTTTCCTCCCACACCATCACACCCTCTGGATCCGCACGCAGCCGGCACTACATAAATGCCCGGGGGCAGGACGGTCATGCATGCACAGGCGCGTCGCAGCAGAAAGCCGGACGTACAGGCGCAGGGAGGAGGGCCGAGGCAGCCGGCGTGGCGAGCAAGGAAGCGTGCAGAAGCCAATGGAAGGCAGGCGGGAAGGCAGCGGGTCTGGGAAGGCACGAACGCTCCTGTCCTCCCTGACTGAGACCCATAAGAGGGCCAGCAACATGTGTGTCCAAAGCGGGTGTCGGGCAGCTTTCCCCTCTCTCCCGCCTGGCGTGCCAGATCTGTGAAGGAAAACAGGAAAAGCAAAACGCACGAGGAGAGCGGAGCAAGCAGGAGGCGGCAGGCAGGGGAGGCGTAACCGGCCCGGTTCACCCGGTTATCACTTCACAAAGCCTAATTGCGCGCGGCCCGGCCCGGCCCGGCGTCCTGCCCGGTTCCGCCCCCTAACTCAATCATTTCATAACGCTCCCGTTAGGCGTTAGGCGATTGGCCGGGCGTGGACGGATCCGCGGTTGTCGCCCGTCCCGCCCGTCTCCAGTTGACAGGTTGACAGCCACCGCCACGGCAAGCTGGCGTGTGAGAGTGGGTGTCCTCCCGCACCCATATTTCCGGAAGCTGTAACGGAACCAGCCCCGCGTGCACCCGGACCCGTTGCTGTGTAACAGGCGCTGACGCGGAGTCGGGAGTCGGGAGTCGGGAGTCGGGAGTCGGAGTCGGGAGTCGGAGTCGGGAGTCGGGAGTCGGGAGTCGGGAGTCGGAGTCGGGAGTCGGGAGTCGGAGTCGGGAGTCGGGAGTCGGGAGTCGGAGTCGGGAGTCGGGAGTCGGGAGTCGGGAGTCGGGAGTCAGGAGTCAGGAGTCGGGAGTCGGGAGTCGGGAGTCGGGAGTCGGGAGTCGGGAGTCGGGAGTCAGGAGTCGGGAGTCGGGAGTCGGGAGTCGGGAGTCAGGAGTCGGGAGTCGGGAGTCGGGAGTCGGGAGTCGGGAGTCGGGAGTCGGGAGTCGGGAGTCGGGACAGGCAACACAGCTCTGCTTTTGCGATTTTGGAATCGGATCGCTGCTTTGCGTTATCTTCTGGGACGGCAGTATGAAGCGGTCCCGGGGAACAGGCAACACAGCTCTGCTTTTGCAATATTGGGATCGGATCGCTGCTTTGCGTGATCTTTTGGGACGGTAGTATGAAGCGGTCCCGGGGACCCAGACTCTGGACACAATATAGTTGGCGCGTTTTTTTAATCGGATACAGCGCTCTGGAGCCCAGACTCCCACAGTGGGATGCAGTCTGCCGCCTGTGGCCCAACAAAAGCAGGCCAAGTGCAATTTTGTAAAATATGTGCGTCATTCATGGTTGTGGCCACTGGGCAAAGTACAAGGGCCAAGTACCGGGCCGTAGCAAAGGCATAGGCTTCCGTGACACAAGTCCGGATGCGGATGCTATTTCTGGTGTCTGCTTATTTTTAGGCGCGGTATCAGATACTCGCATCCTGTATATAGATAGCATTGCCCACTAGCGCCGGCCTGACGTCCACCTACCTTTCAAGTACGGCAAATTTCAAAGACCGATCAATCACGGCCAACTTGGTGCAGTTGCAGTATAATGTATGGCTATTGGCCATGAAAACAAAACTATTTTCATTTTTTTCAAGGAAATATCAAGTGATGGAACCCGCCAAGGAGCACTTGTCTCAATACCAATCACTTCACTTGTTAAGCTACTTACAAACTATGGGATAGCCTTGGCCTTTCGAAATATCGAATTGGAGCAATAATGCTTACTCAAAAAGAAATGAAGAGACCTTTGATAATATTATGAAAGAACCAACAAACTCTCAAAGCTTTTGTACCTCAATCCTTGCAAAAGCTTAGGGCCAAGTTGTAAGAAGGTCCTTGCAAAAACTTAGGGCCAAGTTGTAAGAAGGTCCTCGCAAAAGATTAGGGCCAAGTTGTAAGAAGGTCCTCCGAATCATTGCTCACAGGACTTGCTTTGTTCTCCAAAGCTTTGTGGATAGCATGTGGACTAATTTGCTTGCTTTTATAGGCCTGCACATACTAAAATAACTTTCCAATTAAGGTACCAGAATATGTCTTTTACATATTCCAATGACCATTCATAAGAAGAGTTTTTTATAGCCCACTTGGACGGAATTTTTCCAGCCATGATAACTTGTACCATGGCAAGTTGTCTTAACAACTTGTACCATGGCGTGCCTAAGCTACTTGCACCTGCGACTTGGTGCGACTTGGTACTTAACAACTTGTACTATGGTGTGCCTAAGCTACTTGCACCAAGGGCATCCATTCTTGCTACTTGAGCATCCATTCCTATGACTTGGTACTTAACAACTTGTACCATGGTGTGCTTAAACTACTTGCACCAAAGGCAGCCACTCCCCGCTCTAGGTGCTCCTTCCAACACACCACACGATGTATATAATCTATTGTTTGTCAAACAGTGCCATGGGCCGAGCATTCACGAGTGTGGGGCCTCGACCATCCTTCAGTACATCGGACCATTTCAGATAAGATCACGAGCCTGTCCAAGAAACGGCAGCCCATGTCCTTCGTTTCTTGCCCCGCAACTAATATTACCTAATAAAAGAAATGCAACTGCCCTATAAATAAAGATTTTTATATTAAAATATTTTTCCAGATGGATTGGGAGTACAGCCATTTACGGGTGTACACGAAGAAGCCCGTGGGAATAGGAAGGCTTTCCAGTACAATGGCATATCATTCGACGTTTGATACTCGCCCGTGTCGCTGGAGACTCTTAGCGTGTTGCTTCGGATGTCAGCCACATTCACTATGTGCAGTTTGTAACTACCTCACGTCGAACAGACGTGCAAAACAAACGTTTGCACACATTACAGATTGTATGCTCACCTGCGTTCTCATCTACCTGCAACTTGAGTCAGCAAAACATTCCCGGTATAATTCCGCATCCCTCAGCAGAATTCCGTCCTTATCGGCAAGAAACGATGGATGGATGATGCGCAGGTCGATTCGAGATGAAAGAACATCATGTGACACTTTGTGACAGGATTTCCAGTGCTCCTATTTGCCTTCACTAGAATTAGCCACCTCCAAATGTGTCTCTACCCTGTCCCTTACTGGTCACTGTCGCCTCTGATTGAAGAGGCAATGAGCTGTCCTTTCTTCTCTCATCCCCTGTCCTGTGATTCCATCTGCCGTGAAGACTGTCGCTTCTGGCCAGCATTGTGATTAGGTTAGCATGTAACTGACTCTGTCACGAAGTTGAACAGCTGAAATTGTTATCGGCCAGGGAAAGGATGTCACATAGCCGCACGGTGCTCCACTAACAAGGGAGGCAGCATGTTTAGGCTTGTTTCGCAACACCTTCAAAGGCAAACATGCACAGTAAGCTTCGTTTGTGAAGATGCCCCCGGCTTGAGAGCTTGAGCGGCGACAGGAGTCTGAAGGGCAACGCTATGAGTTTTTTCAAAAAATTGAAGGGCCGGAAGGATCTGGAGGACGCGAATCATGAAAACATGAGACCCAGGTCCAAGTGATGGCCATGTCTGGATGTTCATGCCAGTGGTAACAGATGCCCTGACTGGCAGCGGGATGCGTGCAGGAGGACGGCTGCTATGGCATGTGTCCCATTCCTCTCGTCCTCGGAGGCGGAACCCTCAGGGAAGGTGGAGCTCCAGATGGCGTTGTCTCCTGCCGGAAGCATGGATCGTCTTGACGCGTTAAGGGAAGCGGAGCTTCTGCACAGCTTGAGGGAAGAGTTGGCAGGGGCATCGGGGATGGTCCAGGCGGAATCCAGCAGAGAGATGGATGCTGAGTACGTCGAGAATATCCTGCAGCAGAACCTTTCTTTTCGCAACAACTTTGAGAGGGTACCTGCGCCACCCTGTTGTGTTACTGTTCGGGGTGACGGTTTTACAGTGCTGAGAAGTTCTTGACATTTCTGTCTGCCTGTCATTGCAGCTGAAGGAGCTGTTTCTCCTGCTTGCGGATGTTAATAACGAGTTGGAGGAGGAACTGGTGCAGGTTCAAGAGTGCAAAGTACTATTCTTGAAGCCTTTTTTACACCTTGGTGTCAAGAAGCTAAGTAAGTCCAGGTCTGGCTAGGCTGTGCACTCGTGTCCCAGTTTATCTAGCTCATGAAGGATCTTGGTCTCCTTTTTTTGAGTAAAGAGTGGGATGCCTGTCTAACTAGGAGGAGGCAAGAGACAGCTGGAATGACCTCCAATGTCTACAACAGAAAATGGATGAGCAGGTGCTGGTTCAAGTGGAGTCTATACTGTGTCCGCTTCCCTCAAAGGAGAGGTGGTGCTCATGAGGATCATTACCCTGTTATGTCTCGGGTTTGTGGTGTCATCTGTGTTTTACAGGTGGGGATTTTGTTTGACAGGCTCTGGCTCATGCCCAGGAGGTTAGTGCATGGGAGAAAAAGTGCGAACAGGCCAACTGTATGGACATAGTCATTGTCTGTTGTGTTAAGTGTGTCTAGCATAAAGAACGTCGCTAGACCTCAGAGAAGTATTACAAAACCAAGAAGCAGTTGTGTGCGACAATTGATTGCAGCCTCAGTAGGAGAGACACTGGCGAGGACTAAGGATTTGGAGAAGGAGATGGAACGTCTGAAGATTGGAAACAAGGATCTCACGGACAAGTTGGAGAGCTTACGGTAGCTCCTTGCAAAAAGGGCTTCTCATGATCTGCATGGCTAAGTGACAGGAATTGGCAACTCCTGACATGGCTAAGGATTGCTGGCAGAATGGAAAAGGATCAAGCAGTTATTGAGAGGCATACAATCGAGTTGGAACATGCAAAAGAAATTGTGGCCCTGAAATTGGAGGACAAAACTTGTCGCCAGCAAGCAGGTGACCTCACTCAGAAGGTTGGCATAAGAGCTGGAAAGATATTTGCTTAGTCTGTCACCAAGGACAGCTCTATGGCCCAACTCTGACTTGTTTGGACTACAAATGGTGGGGAAATCGTTATTTGATGCATGTGACTGCGGTCTGGTTGCAGTGTATGCATTTGCAATCGCAGCTTGACAGCGCTGTAGCATCGGGGTCAGCTGCCCACGAACATTTTCTTAGCTTGATATATCAAAAGGATGCAGCAATTGCCAACTTGGAAGAAACAAAGCATAAACTCGAGTTAGTGGAGTCCAAGTAGCGAATGGCTAGTCCTGTTTCCTCAGTTTATCTAGCGTATCTTCTGATTGTGATCTTTCAAAACTGGCAGGAAAGGGAGGCATGAGGAGGTTTCTCGAAGGGAGGAAATTGAACACAAGCTGAAGGATGTGGTTCTGGGAATCCAGGAGGAAGAAGAGAAACAGAGATGTATCAAGAGAGCTTTCGATGCTGAAGCAGCCGATTTGCGTGGCAAAATAATGCAATTGGAGCAATCGGCTTATGAGACTGAAGTCAAACACATGGATGCAGCAAGAACTGCGTCCACGGTTAGTTCTATCATGGAATTCTCTGGGTGAGCGTCTTTGAATCGTAAACACGACTCAGGTGAAATTGCTTGCCCACACACTTGTCTCGGTCTTGAAGGAAAACGAGACACGGATGAGGGAGTTGGCAGATTGTAAACACGAAAGAAAACAGGCGAGGCTTGCTTTAGCGGAGGCCCAGAAAGAAGCTGCAAAGCTCCTTGCTGACAATGAAGGGCTACGGTTCCAGCTGCAAGATGCTGTGAACAAGTATCAAGAGACGCATAGTCGAACAGCTGATAATAAGTTCGTTGAGCTGCTGCACTTCGCTGCACTCACTCGGGAGTGCTGTTTTCTTACTGCCAAATTTGGTACCTCCTGTAGGAGCACAATTGGTGAGCTTCAGCGGAAATTGGGAAGGATGAAAATTGAGATTGAAGAACTTAATGCCTTGAGGTCGAAGGACCTGATAAACCAGTCTCGTTTGATGGACGAAGCACAGGTATGCAACAGCAATTAGTCACCTCACACTCACAGCTACTCAGGGCATCGGCAGAGAGCCTCACTGTTAGTTGCCTTCATGTACAGCGCAACTGGGATGCAGAGAAGACTGCACTTGTAAAGAGGGAAGTCAGTAATGTCAAAGAGGAAAGAAGGAAGCTCATCCACGAAGTCCACTCCTTGAAAAAGGTTAAGGCCTTGCGATGCGGAATTCGTGTAGGCAGCAAATGCCGGCTCTACGCCAGTGTGGTTGTGAATTGTTCTGAAGTTCTAACCAAGATCACGGTGGTAGAGTACCTTCTTTTCATTAACCGTATGCTTGCCATCAGAAATTGAACCAGGCCTACAAACTTGAGGCAAACTTAACAGTCAGCCAGCATCAACTTCTTGTGCGTGTGAGGGAATTAGAAGTTCAGCTCGCTCTCGCACAGGGCATAAAATGGGTAAGTACTCTAGAGTCTTACCCATGTTGCCGGGATATGTTGAATAACCATGTCCTATTTTGTCAACAGACATACACTAACGATTTGATTTTAGTGCGGTTCAGTCATTTGACCATCCTTTGGAGCCCACTGTCGATGGCATATCTGCTGGGAAGATACCGAATTTGAACTCCTATCGCGACCATTCAAGTTGGTTGAAGGCTGAGATAGAGGATTTAGAGCGCAGGCAAAGCAGATGTTTAAGCACCGCACGCAAATTATGCAAATCATGAAACAGAAACACATAATATTTCAAAACGGTTGTGACGTAAAATCGCGAAAAAAAACGGTTGTGAAGTACCACCTCTGGGACAAACTAATCAGAACTTGCTCGACTCTCCATGACCAACAGCATCTGTGACAGAAGGACTAACCATGGAAGTATCCGAAATCTAATTGGCGTGCATAGCCTTTCTCATCCTTGTTCTGGCCTGGCAGCAGATGGATGCCGATTCTTATGCTAAAAACTACCATAATTCTCGTCAAAGATCCCGTGCTGAAATTCCAGTAGGCGATTTCCAACAATTCACGGTAAAACGGATGCGACCTCGAACAGACGGAGCTGCTCCTTCTGCGGTACTATTTAGGGTCCACCTGTTGCAATTCCGTGAGCACACCCATATTATCCTTGGGGTGAAGGAACAAGACAGGGTCCCCCTCTGCTCCGATCTTCGGCTCGCCGTCACCCAAACTTGAAATGCCTAGTGCGCTTAGATGATTGACAGCTGAGTTCAAATCGTCAACCTGAAAACGAGGTGGAAGTTAGGATAGCGCCCTTGGAAGTAAAGGGAGTCACATGGTCACATCTGTCAGCTCAAAAGCACCAAACCAAAACGTACCGCGAAGCATAAGTGGTGGAGGCCGCCCTTCGGGTGCTTCTCCAGAAACTTGGAGATCGGGCTGTTATCTCCCAGCGGCTGTAGCAGCTCAATATGAAAGTTCCCCAAAATCACGAAAACCGTTGTAACTCCATGATCAGGGATCGGCTGCGGCAGGAAATATACACAATCAATGCTCAACTCCAGCACCTTCGCCGATACGACTCGATGTGGGGATCGCTTGCAGAAGAGAGAATTCCAACCTTGGGATCACTAACTTGAGCTCCAAAAGCCCTCCGGTAGTGCTCACCGGCCGCAACAACATCAGGAACAGCAATCGCAATATGCCTGAGGCCTTTCACTGAGTAGGGAATCTCAGGTGGCGGCCTCACATTCGGTCCTCCAACGCGGCCCCCGCTCCCTGATCCCACACGTGCGCACATTGCCTTTTGCAGGATCAACATAACAATGTCAGACTGAGAGGCAACACATTGGCCCACTGTGCCTCTTACGTTGGAGCAACTATCTCCTCTCTCCTGGCCAAAATCCTCCACAAAGTTTGAAACAACATACATAGTGAAGTGAAGCTCAGCTTTACCTGTGCGAAGACAAGGAATCCGGCACTCCCTGCGTTCGGCGGCAGCAAGCTTCTCCTCAACGTTCTGCCTGCGGCGCCGCGTGATGACGCAGCCACCGCCGGCAACGTACCACGAAGCAAATGGTACAGCATACTGGCGTTCTGGCACGCAATATACGTTCACACTTCTAGACCGAATTCTAAACTACGACCTAAACAATCCTCCAACTTTTCTGCCTGAGAGCGTCTGCAGCTCCGTCGCATTAATTGGCTGATTTATAGTCTCTCAAACCTGGATCCAGAACGTGCTGGAGAGCGTTGCACACCCGAGCAATCAAATCCGTGACACCTACACTGAGGTTGAACGAGGTGTGTCAGAAAAATCAGGTCTGTTAAAGCAGCTACGACTCCTCGTCGGCTATGTGGACAACAAGGTTTGCCATGAGTCGTGGAAGCAGCTCAATGTTACTGCGCCGCCATTCTGGTGTCCTTTCAGGTTCAAAACTGCGATGACACGGTAAATGTCACTGCAAGACACTGCAGACTGCATAAATCCCAGAATCCGGTAGGTGTCAGGTTAAGATACGTTCAAAATTACACCTGATTGCAATCGAACCTTCTCCCACTGTAAGCAGGGGATGCACCAACTTGGACCGTCCGGTCATGCCTGTATTTGATACCCAGTATGTTACGTGTCACCTTACCACCGCGAACTAGTTAAGTAGGGCTGTCTTTGACAGGAAGAAGAGTCCACGGAACTGGCATGACATCTGTAATGAGGGTGTCATCCTACTGCAGCCCGAAGCACAGGCCCCTGAGCTGGGGGACGGTGAGAAGAGAGGAGCAAATCCTGGTGGCATCACTATTGTCCAGCTAACTCAAGCTCCGGATATCTTCCCTGCCGTGCCTTCATGCATCCCTCCGACGCCTTGCTGTAGAAAGCCAGAGAGGTGGAGTACCAGAGGGCCTTGGTGGCTGAGCCGGCGATGCGGGCTGGCCCTGCCATCTCCAAGCAGGACGTCCTGTATGAAGATAAGGGGTTGTTGGTGGTGCACAGACCTGGTGGCCTGTACTGCGGCCATGTGTTCGCCTCAGCACCCTCGGTGAGGGGGTCAGCACATGCCGCACCACTGGGGTGCAGGTCATCTCCAAGCCCAGGGAAGCGTGTGGAAAACTCGGGCACCTGGGCTTGGAAGCGTCTGGAAAACTCGGGCAACTCTTCCGGAGAAAGAAAGTGGCCAAGAGCTATGTGGGTTGTGTTTGGAGCGCAGCCGCCGTGGAGACGAGTGTGACTGTCACGTCTGGACATGGCAAGCCACGGTTTGGCACTCATCATGTTTACTCTGCCGATGACATTGGCAAGAGGCTTCCTGGCCTGGGGGATCCGTGGTGAAGGAAATGAGAACAAGGTTTCTGTTCTCAAGCATCAGTTAAGATTTTGAGAGGTCTGTCGCAAGTGGAGCACAGGGATGCGACAGGGACAGGGACATTGGAACTGACCACCTTGAACTGAGGAAGTGGAGTACAAGGGTGCGACAGGGACAGGGACATGGGAACTGACCACCGTAAGCTGAGGGTTTCTAGAAGGGATAGGGCTGTTCCTGAGCAGGAACATTTACCCACTAATTCTGAATGTGCAAAAACGTTTGTGACCTCGAGCATTTCCATCGACGGGTAGGACTGCCTGAATTAGGAGAGGTTAAGTATGGTCGTCCTCATCTATTCCATGGGATCAGGCGTGACTCCCACTGCCTCCATGCTGTGAGACTCTTTTAAGCATCCCATCACGTTTGCAGATGTGCTCGGGGTAGCCCCCCTTCCATCCTGGGCCACGCAGGTTTGCGCAGATATAGGCTCTGTGTTACACAATGGAAGCCCTGGAAAGCTCCAAGCATCCCATCACGTTTGCATCTGCGCTCGGGCTAAGTCCCGCCATCCTGGGCCAAGCAGCCATGAGCAGTCTAAGTTAAACTACATCTGTGAAAAGTTTTTTTTTCTCCCAGAACACATTAATAATGCTAATGCATACCTATTAGTATATTTTTGTATTAGTATTAGTCAGACAAAAGAAGCTTGACAGAGCTGAAAGACGAAAACGTGGGTCACTATGGACAGCTGGAGTTCAGCGAATCGCAGATTCAGCTCCTGATCCAGGTGATCTGGGCGCCTCCAGACCAAAACAAATTTGGAGGGTGGAACCCAGGCCCACATGCTGCTGCTCTTCGCCAGGAAAAGTAGGGCTGAAATCCACTCATCGGAAAGCTGCCAGTTGGGCTTGCTCCGGTTGTCTTGCGATGCTCAGTCATACAAACGTCACAATACTGAGAATGACAGCATGGAAGTATCCATTGCAGGGTCGGTCCATACAGATCTGGCATAACAACTGCTTTGCTTCCATCCTGTTTCCATCCGCCTTATAATTCTTTCTGGGAGGAGCCAGTTTTTCATCCTGCAGTTTGCTCTTCTCCCCTTCCAAGATTCGCGCAGAGCCCAAAGCCTCGGGAAACTTTCATCACACTCAAACACTCTCAGTCACGGTGGCAGGCCGGTCCTGGCACGTTTGCTCCGGCCGGTCCGTCGCAGGTCGGTCCTGGCACCTTTGCTCCGGCCGGTCCATCGATGACCGGCCCCAACGTTTCACACACACTCATAACATAGTTTCACCTTTGATGATGATGTGACAGTTTATCCATATATTATTTAATATAATAATTGTTATTATGTTTATCCATATATTATTTAATATAATAATTGTTATTATCACTATTAGGTGATTTAATTGGAGGCACTACAGGTTACTAGTTGTAGCTGATGCCAAAGGACAAGCTTTGTAAACTTACCCGACAGTGCTGTGTTTTCTTGGAGCACAATGGCATACATATCACCAACAACAATGGCTATACAATTTGATTGGAGCTGTCCGTGATGGAGGATGAGATCTTAAATGGAAGTCCTTGATGGATGGAGGAGTCCCCATATGGCCCGAGAAGGTACATGGAGACGTGGTGGAGCAATATGGAAAGGATATGAAGGAAGCTGGGTTTTATGTTGATGAAGAATTTAAGATGCACGCGATGACGAGGTTACTGAGACTAACCAAGACTTGGAGGTAGTGAGGCTAGAGAAGAGGATCAACATAAGGTGTTAAGCATTAGAGTTGATATTCTAGCAGGATCCATAGGGAACCAGAGTATGATTTGCAGATCTTATTGATAAAAAACGAGTACGATGAGATTGGTAAGAAAGCAATAATAGGTTGGCCTGCAATTAAAAGGTTGCACATGGTATCCATTCTCAGTCTCATAAACTCTGCAATGTAGCTGTTAACCTTTGAATAGCAAATTGGTGGAAGTGTAGTAATGTTTACCTACTACATAATAGAAAGCTAAGACAAGGCAATATCAGCTAAGCCAAGGCAATATGCACAAAGCATATTCCAATACATGAATTCTGCGTCATCCTAACCTTCTACTTTTTAGTAGAGCTGATCAGGAACCTTCGGGAGACTTCTCAGCTGATGTATCAGTTGAAGAGGTCCAAGTAGGAAGGGTAGTCACCAGCAGAATGATTAGGTTTGTCGCAAAAGCTTCATCCACCTATTGTGACCCAGGTCGGCAATTCTAAAGTGTTTCTAACCTGCTGCCTGTCTTCATGTGCAGTGAGTTGACAACTTAGCTAGTTGGATGTGGGGAGCACCAACCAAAAACAAAAGCGGGACCAAGTCCCACGCGCCCCTCCGCCCCCAAGCGGATAAGTGTCCTCACAGTCGAAATAGGCAGGGAGATTGTGAATACCTAACCCTTGCATGTGAACATAGTGTTTGTGCTTGGGTAGTCCTTTGGTTAAGATGTCGGATGTTGTCATACGTGCAAATATAGTCCACCTTGATAACACCACGAGCAACAACATCACGGATATAGTGATGTTGTATCTCGATGTGTTTGGTTCCGGCGTGAAAGGTAGGCTTGGCCACTAACTCGAGTGCTGACATGTTGTCGCAGAGGATTAAAGTAGGCTGGTGCTGGGCCTGTCAGCAAGGAACCTACGTTCCCACTCAGCTTCTTTGGCTGCCTCGGTCATAGACTTGTATTCTGCCTCAGTGGAGCTTAGAGCTACAGAAGGCTATTTTTTACTACTCCAGTTGATGGCAGCTGAAGCAAGGAGAAAACAGTATGTCAACAAGCTTCGCCTTGAGTTAGAGTTCGAGGCCCAGTCAACGTCTGTAAATCCGGACAGAGTAAGCTTGGATGCACCACTTCGTTTGTACATGAGACCATATTTATGTGTGCCCTTGAGGTAGCGGAAGATCCTGTTTACAGCGGTCCAATGCGCTCTCCCAAGATTCTCAAGAAACTGGGAAACTGTACTGACTGCATATTGTATGTCTGGCCTGGTCCAATTGGCAACGAAAAGTAGGCTGCCAACTACGTGCCTGTAAGGTACGTCTTCCATGTTTTTGATCTCATCTGATCAGATGAGATCAAAGATCTCCTGATGCCCACGACATATCAATGCGTGGGCCTTTATCTCGACAGTACTGTTGCATAGGGTGTGGTTGCTGGCCGTGCTTGATCGAGATTGAACTTCTTAAGTATCTCGTTTACATACGTGTACTGGTGTATGAACATAAGGCCTGCATCCCTGACTCGTAGCAGCTGGTTGGAGTTGTTTCCTAGGTTAAATAATAATTGGTCCTCGGACCATAAGCTCGATACTCCTTGGTCTTTGGTCTCGGAATATATAATAGGAAGCCTATATATGTGGGAGGGGGGTCCCCATATTTAGCAGAGGTTGCCAAGTCCATAGGCTAGTGGTCGAACCTGCCGGGGCGGTAGTTGAACTGGTGTGTGGGTGCTGACTGGGGTGTGCGGGGACTATATTTAGAAGACGGTAGGCGAACTAAACGGGCGGTCGTGGAAGGAGAAGTGGTCGCGGAAGGAGACGTGGTCGCGGAAGGAGAAGTGGTCGCGGAAGGAGAAGTGGTCGCGGAAGGAGAAATGGTCGCGGAAGGAGACGTGCTCGCAGAAGGAGAAGTGGTCGCGGAAGCCGGCTGGCGGTAGGGGAATTTCGGGGAAATATAACCCTAAGGGAACTCGAAAAGGCACCTGGCGCGGTGGCAGTGGGGTCTATCCAGACAGTTCTTGACAAGGCATGAGCTCGGCACGAGGCTGTGAAGGGCAGGCCCTGGTGGCGGCGGGAAGCTCACGAGGCTGTGGAGGTAGGAACCTTGGGGGACTTACCAAATTGGAGATTCTGAGGCGAGCTATCAGCAATTCAAGGCGCCGTGGGCAGTGAGATTTCTGCAGGAGCATGGCGCCCGGGCATTGATTCGGCCCCAATGGCCCAATATGGACCATTTGAGGTCGAGTGGAGGTGGTGAGGAGGCTGGGACTTGGGTTCATGAAAAAGCAGTGGAGAGTTTATGGGAGGATTTATCGGACAATGAGGAAGGAGGGCCCATGGATTCAGCGAGGGCGAAGGGGACCAAATCGGAGGAAGGCGGAGATAACATGGGCGAGTAGTGGCATCCTAGGAATAGAACTTTGGATAGGATGAGGTAGGATGCCATCCTGGACCTAAGGCCATCCAGTGTGGGCGCCTCTTGGCGTTGACCATTTTAGGACTTGGAAATCGGTGGCTATGGCTGACAATTGTATAAAGGGGCTTGGTTGTGCCCTCACATCGAGATAATTCTGGTTGAGATCCCCACGCTGCCTATGGCTGGTTGGAGCGTCCGATTAGCGAGGTGGTGTGCGAGGCGCTCCTAGGGGTGGTCGAGCTTGCTCGCACATGGGAGAAGGGGGGGGAAGGGGGAAGAGGTGGGGGTGATAGGCGTTCCTTGCGACAAAGGAGGAAATCGAGGGATTGGCACGGGCGGGTGGAGCTTGCTCATGCGCTTTGTTGTGATGCAGAATTCTTCTTTCCCTTACCCTTTTCTGTTGGTTGTGTTCGAAATTGAGAGTGTGTGTGTGTGTGTGGGTGGGCTGAGAAGAGAGAGAGAGAGAGAAGATTGGGTGAAGGAGTGACTGAACACTGTACACGATGCGAGGTGTAAGAGGAGTTGAGAAGGAGAACTAATTGAGAAACTAATAGTGGAGATTTGTGTGGATCCAAGAGAAACCAAACCGGTGCTGTTGGTAGAAGTGTGCACAAGAGGAAACAGCATTCCTTGTGGAATTGTGTGAGGGTGGCGCCCTTTGTGTGTGTGTGAAAGCGGATGTGAGAGATCCTAGGAACTTTGGTCCCTATGAATCGGCGTGTGGAGTGCAAAATAAAAGTCGATGCAGCAGGCGGTGGTAGCGCCGTGGCGAGATCCGGCCGTCTTGCGAAATAAGTTGCTAGGGTTTGGCATGGGACCCACCACGGTTGCCGTAGCAACTACCCGGTAGTGGTGAGAGCCACCGCGGTAGTAGCTCGGGAATAGGGGTTGTGGAATAAGACCTGTGGTCGGGGAATAAGATCTGGGGTAGTTGGACACGTCAGGAGGTAGTAGTAGTTGAGTAGATAGGTAAGAGGAGTGATAGCAGGTAAGTCCTGACTTAGGCGAAGGTCAGTAGCGATAGAAGTTAGCGTCCCTTGGCACAAACCATTCCCTTGGGAGCGAATCCTAGGACTACAACTACAATGAGGGTGAATGTGGACCTCACGGTGTCCCTAGACACAAATTCACACTCCACAAACCCTCTGGCCACAAGTCGAGCTTTAAAACCGGCAACTTCCCCTTTTGCATTTAGTTTTAACTTAAACACCCACTTGCAGGATATGGCCTTGCATCCAGGTGGGAGGTCTGCTAGTACCCAGGTTTTGTTCTTAACAAGTGACTGGTATTCATCCTCCACTGCAGCCTTCAACTGCACATGTTCAGGGCCATTAAAGGCTTGAGATAGACTAGTAGGCTCATCCGGGAGAACTGTGCCAGCAGCAAGGCTTGGGACAAGATGGGTTCGAAAATCCACACATGTATATCGGGGTTCATTCCATTCTGAAGGTGGGGGCCGATGTCATGTAGATCGCCTAAGCCGAGGGTCCGGTTCGGGTTCAAGGACAGGCTCAACATCTGAGTCAAGTTCATCGGGCTGAGAATCTGGTGCGGGGGCATCAGGTTCAACAACAACATCGGCTGCATCTGCGCTTGTCGTGCGCACCTGCCCCTTTGGTGCATGCACTTGTTCTGTTGGCCCCGGCATGTTTGATGATAACGGTACTAGGTCACGGCCGAAAGAGACGGAAACACCATAAAGAATAAAAAGGGGATAGGGTATTCTTCGTCGCATTAGGGCATAGGATAGGTATATAAGAGTGGTCTAGGTGAACCTCATGATGTACGCTACTTGTTATTTTGTCGGGAGTTCCGGCACATCCTCAGACCGCCAAAAGGACATGCTTCCCCATTAGAAGATCATTTTTCGCCTTGGCTTCGTTGATGCAGACAACGGGAGGAAACCGAGCTACTTGTTTGCAGGACAGGAGGAGGAGGAGGCCTCGGCGTTCTTTTTGCACAGTGCATGCACAAGTTTGCACATAGCGTTGTTTAGGCGCGCACTTATGCGTGCCTAGGCTGTATACAAAACATACAAAACCACACAAAATGGAAACTACGGACATGACGAAATTATGGAACAATGAGGTCATCGGCCCTTCATCTACCAAACTAAATCGCCATGAACACAGTATAAGGCGCCCGAGGTGTACATGACTGACAGTGGTCTGGGAGAGAATGCCCGATGGATGAACACCTACAAAACCAACAAATACCAAACCAACGGTTCCGTGAAATAGGGTTGGGATTTTTCCAAAACAGCGGAAAACCCCTTTCTAAACAAACGCTGTTACTTTCAAATCTACACTCCAGAACTAAAGCACCGTAGGGCACGGGCCCGTCTGCGTTTTTGTAGAATGCACAGTGGGCTGCCGTTTGCATATGTTTATTACAACCGAAAACATTTACTTTTCAAGTGGTGGAACACAATAAAAATCATGCCTGTACTTGCAAGAGTCTCATTTCATTATTCGTGAATACCTTGCAAGAAACAACTACTAAAGGAGGAAGTGGTCATCAGCATCAACTTTAGTCGTTCAAGAGGGCGGCCTGGCGACTCGTCCATGCCTTGCGCCGATACTGAGTCAAGGACCACTGCCAATTCCGGAGGCGATCCATATCCTCCGCGTCAAAGCTGTCATTCTCCTCCAATGCTTGCTTGTAGTCATTAGTAACATTCTTGGGCTCAGCTTTGGACGGTGTCGACTGCCACACAGAATCTAGGGTCTCCAGACCCTCATCCAAAAGCTCGCCAGTTGTGCTCTTCAACCTTTTGGCACTCAATGCAACCACTTGGCCTTTAAGGCAATCCTTCTCTCTAATGCAAACCTCCTTTGCCTAGAACTAGGATAGGCCCTTGCGATGCGGCTCGAACGTCAGCTCTTCCTCTACATTTGGCAGGACTTGTACACCATGTATGCGTTGTTCAATGCACCCTGCGCACCTCAAATCGGCTTCAATTGCAATACAGTTGCAGCCACTCAACAATGCTGCCAATGTTGTCGTGCCGCTCCTTGCACATGTACAAGCATCAATAACCCAGTCTCCTTTCCGGGAGGATGTTTTCACAAGTTTTGTCATAAGGCCCAGCGGGCGTTGGTAGGGGCAGACCACCAGCTTGTCATGTGATAGTTGGACCAGCTTCTTCACGTCAGTGGGTGCCCAATAACTGACCTCCCTTTGTTGAAAGTCCCATGCATGGCGTTAGGCATCATAGGAACCTTGTCTCTCGCACAACCTGCTTTTAGACACCACCCCACTGTCACGTACTCCATAGTCTCAAATCCGCCTCTGTCGTTATTCATGTTTGTCTTGTCCTAGATGAAGGACACCATGCCTTCTTTGCCACACAATTTCCCCATAGACTCCCTGACTGTGTGGGCTTCTTCAACTCCATGCATGACGATAAGCCTGAACTCCTCGTTGGTGGTCTCTTCTTGGAAACTCTGAACAATTGCACCCATCATGGTCAAATCCATGCGCTTGTTCATGGGACCGATGTCAAAGCCACGGGGGACGTCCATGACAAGCAAAGTATACCTCCTTCTTCGCAAAAAGCCATGCATGTCAAGGACATTGCGTCTTTTCCCCATCGCGGACACTTTTCGGCAGACGTTAAGCGATGGAGTCCCTCTTGCAAGTCCTTGTCCGCTATAGCCCGCTCTTCATTCTCCAGGCCCTTCCAATTATTTATCTCAAATATGAAATGGCGGAACTCCTCGGTAGTTTCGACAAGACCTCCACATCCTTCAATTGCTACACGAAATCCAAGTTGTTAGTGAGGAATATCCTATCCTATTGCAAGAATGCAATAGGGACAGGAGGGGCGGTGCAAGAGGAGGGCGCCTTCCGATCGGCGCCCTCCCTGTGTACCACCCGCACGCAGCAACAGGTTGGTGGAAGAGGAGGCGTCGGCCGACTGGTGCCCTCCCTCTGCAGGAGGCCGGCCGCCCTCCTCAAGCACCACTCCAGGCAACCGGTGGTGCAAAGGGAGGCGTCGGCACACAGTAGGTGGTGCTTGGGGATGGCGGTCTTCGGTGATGGACAGCAGGCGCGCACAATCCGTGTCGTTGTAGTATGAGTCCGTTCCCAAGAGAATGATAGCTCCGTTTGCCGCTTCAGCCGATTCTCACCTTTCTTGGTCCACTTCACCTTAACACACTCAATCTTCGTTTACACCCAGCTTTTTCACGAGCAGGCCGGTGTGGCCAAGCGTTTAAGGACCGTTTGCGTCACTTCGTTCGTCACTCGTTTCTTGATCCGTTCCTCTCTCTCTCTACACTTATCAACCTTGGAAAAGAGCGCGGTAGCTAGTCGGGACCTCCTCGTTGCTCATGGGGCCTCGTCAGCTCTGCACACCCTCCCAAAGTACCTCCGGCTCACACCGTTCGGGTCGTTGGGCGCGCTCTCGACGAACAAGGGTCCTCGATCGTCCTCCCACACCACCACCGTTAAGTCGTCACGGGACCTTGATCGATCTCTCCGGGTCGTCGTGCACCTTTCGGTGACTCGGGACTCGCGTTAGCAGAAGCGCGCAAAGTCGCAGAGCAACGGCATCAACACCAAGAAAGATGCTTTACTAGGCGACCTCGGCCCTCTTATCTGCGCCCAGGCGTCTTTATTACACCCCTATTACGGTGATAGCTCGGTATACCTAATCGACGCCTACCATCCTATTTCCTCCCCTATCTCCTTCGCCAGTAGTGGGAAGGTCTGGCCCGCCTCGGGATGGGTGGTCAATCCCCGTCACGGGACCTTGATCGATCTCCGGGTCGTGCACCTTTCGGTGACTCGGGACTCGCGTTAGAAGGCGCTGAGTGCGCAGCATCAACACCAAGAAAGATGCTTTACTACTGCTCGGCCCTCTTATCTGCGCCCAAGGCGGCGTCTTTATTACACCCCTATTACGGTGATAGCTCGGTATACCTAATCGACGCCTACCATCCTATTTCCTCCCCTATCTCCTTGCCGTGGGGGGGAAGGTCACAGGCCCGCCTCGGGATGGGTGGTCAATCCCCGTCACAGGCGGTTGTGGCGCGCAATCGGATGATCCGTGGCGGGCCTCCTCTCTCCGGAATCACATCGGGTTGGGCTCTGGCGGTCGACAGCGCCCGTTACCAGCGTCATCCTCCTCACAGCCTCCCCAGGTCCTTGGCCGGTGGGGCCACCACTATCCTCCCCTAGCGTAAGTCGAAGGGGCTCCCTTCTTGCCGCGGTCCGGTCCTCGAGGTCTGTCTCCCCGAACTTAGTTCTCAGAGTCCGTGGCTGGTCAGACCTTGTCTGCAGTCGGACCTCGAGTCGGACTTATTCGGGGTCCGGACTTGAGTCCGGCCTCCTCGGTCGGACAAAGTCGGACTCCGCCACCGGGTTTCCTCCCTCACGGGACTCCTCCGTGGCTCTCCCTCGAAGTCCTTCCATTCCCGATCGCGGGACTCCTCCGTGGCTCTCCTCCTTCCATGGTGAGGTCGGGGTGCTTACCTCGATCGCATCGCGCTCCCTGGTTCCTCCTCCTCTCGCTCCGTCATCTCCAAGCAGGCCACTAGGGTCCTGTCTTTGTCCCGTGGCCTTCATCTCCTTGAGCCTTCCGGGGGTCAGGTCTTGAGTCGAGGCTTCTCGCCGGGGCTCGGCGTGGTAATAGGCAAAGTCAGATCGACTTGTTGAATTGCCTCTTCCACGTGTGCGGGCACCGATACTCCTCCGCCATAAGTGTTCGGGAGCGTCTTTGCGGCTTGTTGGGCCACCTCTCTGCCCAGTTGTGTGGGGGTATATCGCGCGAGGCTACAAGGCGGCCTCGGTCACCTCCTGCAGTGCCATTTGTTGCTCCACACTCCGGCTCCGTCGTTTCCTCTCCATTGCCCTTACATAGCGCGGCGTTCCCTTCCGCCTTTCTCGGTGGACGGCGGCTTCTTTTACGCTTCCGGTGCTCGCGCTCCCGTTCATTACGGCCTTTAGCTCATGACTCCCTCTCAGGCGGTCTCTCGTCAAACTCGGACTTCCTCCGGCTCATACGCTGGCAGCGTCCAACTCCTTGGATAGTCGCGATTTTCCTCCGTCTTGAGACGGAGGCTACTCGTGCTCGAGTCGTGGATTCTCTCGTTGAGAATCACTGCTGCTCAAGCGCATCTTGGAGTTGTAGCTCAGCGTGTCCCTTGTCCTCCATCTGCTGCCGCCTCTCCCTTCCTGCGGTGACTCGGAGATCTCCTATCTCCCGAGTCCGGCCTCCATCTCCTCCTTTGGCCTTGCACGCTCCATAGCACTTTGTCGGCCTTGAGTTAGCCTCGGTACTGTGACTCTCCACGGTTCGATCCGTCGTAGTGATCCGGTCGCTCTTTTGCCGCTTGAGCTCGCCGCCCGCCTTTACGGGCCGCCCCGCCCTGCTCTGGCCGGGCCGCCTCGCGGTCGAGCTCTCTGCTTGTGCCGGGCCTCTTAGCCTCTGCTGCGCTTCCCCCGCAAGGTCCTCCGCTTGGCCTCTGAGCTTGCTTCAGTGACCGCCTGGTGAAGAACCCGATCTGCTTGAACCGCCGGGCCTCGCGCTCCACCAGGCGTTTCCCTTCCTCGATCCGGCGAGGGACTCCGCCTTTCCTTTGCCCCAGGCCGCCTTCACTTGCTCTTGGGTTCCACCATCCTCCTCGGGTGGCCTCCACTTCACAGGTCTTCTCCATGTACCACGAGACCCCAAAGCATTCCGTCCATGGTAGGGACTTCCGTGTTTCTTCCAGGTGGTGAGGCCCCACAAAGTCCGTAGTGGGGCCGGCATTTCTCGATCCAGGACCTCCATACCGATCCGTAAGTCGGTGGGTTCTCGGACCTAATCGGGACCCTCGGGTCACAGTGGTGGTCGAGTCTCACCCTCTTGGCCCTCTTGGCCTCTAACTCCTTTGTGCCCTCTTTCTCACAGGGCTCGGAGGAGGTGAGGGGTCAGGAGCAAGCTCTTTTGCCCCTTCACAGCCGGGGGGGGGCTCGAGGTGGGGCTGCGCGGTGACCTCCTGCTCCTTGGGCCACGTCCCTTCTGCCCTCCCAGCCTCTTGACCTCTTGCCACTCGTGGCGGGGTAAGTCGGCACCTTCGAGGTCTTTGCGTTGGTAAGCGGCACCGTCTTCCGCCTCTTCCTCGGGGTTCGTCGGGGCTCGGCCGTCGTGGTTGTTGGTTTCTGCACCGGTCGGGCCATCGCCCTTCATCGGCTCCTCTCAGGTCGGTACCTCCGTCCAGACTCGGACTTCCTCCGGCTCATACGCTGGCAGCGTCCAACTCCTTGGATAGTCGCGATTTTCCTCCGTCTTGAGAGAGGCACTCTATTTCGTGCTCGAGTGGATTCTCTCGTTGAGAATCACTGCTGCTCAAGCGCATCTTGGGTTGTAGCTCCGGCGTGTCCTTCATCCTCCATCTGCTGCCTCTCCTCTACTTCCTGCGGTTGCTCGGAGATCTCCTATCTCCCAGTCTTGGCCTCCATCTCCTCCTTTGGCCTTGCTCCATAGCACTTTGTCGGCCTTGAGTTAGCCTCGGTCACTGCGACTCTCTCCACGGTTCGATCACGTGCATGTAGTGATCCGGTCGCTCTTCGACTTGCTCCTTCCGCCTTTACAGGCCTCGCCCTTGGCCTCTGGCCGGGCCGCCTCGCGGTCGAGCTCTCTGCTTGTGCGGGCCTCTTAGCCTCTGCTGCGCTTCCCCTCTGCAAGGTCCTCCGCTTGGCCTCTGAGCTTGCTTGGTGTTCGCAGTGAAGAACCTTAACCAGTCTGTGAACCCGGGCCTCGCTCCGCCACCGGCGTTTCCCTTCCTCGATCCGAGGGACTCCGCCTTTCCTTTGCCCCTGGCGCCTTCACTTGCTCTTGGGTTCCACCATCCTCCTCGGGTGGCCTCCACTTCACAGGTCTTCTCCACCACGAGACCCCAAAGCATTCCGTCCATGGCGGTAGCAGGACTTCCGTGTTTCTTCCACGGCTTGAGGCCCCACAAAGTCCGTAGTGGGGCCGGCATTTCTCGATCCGCCAAGGACCTCCATACCTTGATCGGGAGTAAGTCGGTGGGTTCTCCATCGGGACCCTCGGGTCACAGTGGTGAGTCAGTCTCACCCTCTTGGCCCTCTTGGCCTCTAACTCCTTTGTGCCCTCTTTCTCACAGGGCTCGGAGGAGGTGAGGGGTCGGGAGCAAGCTCTTTTGCCCCTTCATGGGGCAGGACCCGGCTCGAGGTGGGGCTGCGCGGTGACCTCCTGCTCCTTGGGCCACGTCCTTCTGCCCTCCTTACGCCTCTTGACCTCTTGCCACTCAGGTAGGCGGGGTAAGTCTGGCACCTTCGAGGTCTTTGCGTTGGTAAGCACCGTCTTCGCCTCTTGACTCCCGTTGAGTTCGTCGGGGCTCGGCGGCCGTCGTGGTTGTTGGCTGTGTCTGCCGGTCTTGCCGCCAGCGCCCTCGGCATCGCTCCCTCACTGCGCTCGGAGGGCAAAAGGAGGAAGGGGAATCGCCTCCCAAACTTCCACAGGTGGTGAGGGGTTCGCTCGACGTGAGTCGGAATCCTCGATCGTCCTCCTCCGAGTCGCTTGGTCTTGAAGGGCGACCCCCACCTCAGGCGCCCTTGCACGCTCTACTTGGCGGGGCCTCCGGCCTTGGGCGCCCGTTCAAGCTCTCCCTCCTTGAGGAGCTCGAAATGTCCCCATACATGAATCGGTATGGGGTCTGATGGCGAGGCTTCTCGCTCCTTAGCTTGCGTGCCTCTGGCCCGAGGCGAAGATAATCCTTCCCAGTCGCTCTCTTCCCATTGGGCGCATGCGAGAATACCAGCGGTTATCACCAAGGTGATCCACCTTGGTGGCGAGTTCAATGGACAATGATCCGGGCTACCGCCCTTACTCGGTATCCGGCGGATCGGATATCAACCATCCGTTGGTTGTCATTGCGTTCGAGCCTCGGCGTGGCGTGGGCCTATCTTCCGCCTTAAGGGGCTCGGCACCACGCCCCTTCTTCCTCCTTGGGCGGTTGTAGGCCATCCTCGGGACCTCAAGGTCCATCGCCTCGGGTCCTCCGGAGGTTCTTGGATCGGACCTCCTTGTTGATCGCCCATCTTCGGGCAAACTCCGGACTAGTAGCGTTGTCAAGGTCGACCATTTGGAACACGTCCAGATGCCACTCCCCACCAATTCCCTTCCTCCGGCCGGGCCGAAGTCCGGATAGCGCGGGTCACAATGTTGCGCTCCACGGTCCATGGCTCCCAGAACCGGCTTTTGGGTGCCATTGCTTCTCCTCCTCTTGTTCTGGCTGGCGGTCGTGGCACGATGTTCCTCCTCGCCGCGCGTTCGTTGCCAACAGCGGTGCGCGCTCTGTGGCCCAAAAGATAGCGCGAGCCGGATTGCGGGCGCAAGGTATGATTGTATGGAGGCTGCGCGACCTCCTCCTTGGCGCTTGTGGAAGTAATGCTGGCGGAAGGCGCCTCGTTGTCCGTAGCGCGAGTGCATGGCCTCGACCCTCGCTTACTCGGCCTTACGCCGCGCGCGCGGCGTGAATACCCTGATAACGGCCTCGCAAATTACGGTCTGACCTCATGCCGACCTCCACTCGGGGCCGTCCGCGTGGCGCCGCCTCTCATCCTCACGCCTCGCTCCTAGGTTACTTTCCAGGCGTACTTATCCTGTTTTGACACAGGTGGGTTCGGACTTATCCGTTACTCCGGCGTAGTCGGAGCTTGCCATAGTGGTGCGGGGTCCGTTGTTCACTCCGAGTCGGAGTATACTCGGCCTCGTCCGGCGCTACCCCAATTTATTCCTCCTTTTCGCCTTATTTATCCTTCAATCCTAAAAAAGCGAAACCCTACTTATTTCTTAACTCCCGAGTGCATAGCCCACATACTCCCTTCTCATCATTGGCGTCTCGCCAACACTAAGCATGATACTTCTTCACCGCCACCCGTTCAGTGGGCAACGACTCTCCATCTAGGCCGTGGTGGGCCGGACCCGTTGTCATATACTTGCACCACTTGGTACGGACCCATCCATCTCGGTGAAGTTTGCACGGAAAATGCATGTAACGACTATCATAAAGGAGGGCGGTCCCCTTTACATACTCGATTCGCGATCGGCGATCGTGCCAAATCTTTTGGTTTTGCACCAAGCTGCATCTTGGTGAGCTTCTTCATCCTCGTGTCTTGAACAAACCCCAAGAGTCGCTCGGTGGCTTTCCTCCCTGTCGATCTCCTTCCATCATTACTCGAAAAGTGGGCACTTCAAACTCTCGGCATTACGGAGTGTCCGTAGGTCAAGTAAGGGTCCGTTGTGTGGTCACCTTCTCTGCTCGGGCATACGGTCGGATATGGCGCCGATCATGGGCGTAGTTCCGTGAGTTTATTGATCCTGCGGATGAGCCCATTTGTCTTCTCTGTCCCCATTGGCCTTAGGATTGTAGGGTGCCGTCTTGCGATGATTGATGCGAAATACTCCGTCATGGCGGCCACCACATCATTAAGGAAATGGGTTCCCCTATCACTTACCAATGCGGACATCCGTGCGGGTTATGATGTTCTCGTCAGAATTTGGCCACGGTATTTGCGAGTCCGTTCTTATCGCCCGCCTCTACCCACACAGTGCGATGATCCGTTGCCACGGGATGTATCTCCTTTGTGTGTGTGTCTTGTCGTGGTGTATGGGTCCAACAAAGTCAATACCCACTTTTGAAGGTGCGGTGCCAATATCGGTACTAGCGGCCTTGTGTCGTCGGGGTTGGCTTTCCGATCCGACAAGCATCACACTTCTTCCTAAGCGGTGGGTGTCCCCATACATTGTTGGCCACCGGTATCCGCTTCAAAATCTTTTGGTGGTGACTGTCTTGTCGTGGTGTATGGGTCCAACAAAGTCAATACCCACTTTTGAAGGTGCGGTGCCAATATCGGTACTAGCGGCCTTGTGTCGTCGGGGTTGGCTTTCCGATCCGACAAGCATCACACTTCTTCCTAAGCGGTGGGTGTCCCCATACATTGTTGGCCACGGTATCCGCTTCAAAATCTTTTGGTGGTGACTGTCTTTAGTGTCCTCCCCAATCCTTCGTGCATTCCCGGCGCTCCTGTCTCTGGGTTGCAAGTACCTTCGTTCTACTCCGTCAGGCCCTAATTTGAACACACACCGTTGTACATTACGAAGGGTCGAGCATAGTGCACGCCTCCTCTCGTCCACAGTCGATTTTGGAAGCTCCATTCCCAGTACCGCTCTATTTCTTCGTGGGTCGGACGGTAGCGGGACCCTCCCTTCTCATACGCTTTGCAGTTCTCGTAGCTTGGGGTTGATTTGGGCTCCTCGGTTGTACTTTTCTGCGGCAACCAATGTCTCATCCAGGAGCGCATCTTCACGATCTCTCAACACCTCTGTTTTCAATCGTGACGAAATCTCGCATTTTGGTCTTGCCTCCCTTGTCTTGTTTCCACTTGACGTGAACTCCTGCGGCAACAATATCCACCTTGCTATCCGTCCGGACGGTCCGTCTTATTCACCGGATGCTTGAAAGTGGTCTACATAGAACACAAACTCCTTTGGGTAGGTAGTGTCGAATTTCTTGACGGCATATACCATACCCGGTGCTTGGCGCTCTGTAGTTGTGTATTTTCGTTCGCGTGGGTGAGCGTCCGGTAGTATACGGGATAATCCCGCTTGTCGTCGCCCGGCTCGGCACTACTCCGATAGCAAAGCGGACACGTCTACATACACATGAAATTTCTGCTCGATCCGGTCCTCTTAGAACCGTTACCAAGGTGTTACGTAAATCCGAAGGCCTCCTCTCGCTCACGTGACGGTCCAAACCTCCTCCTTCCATGATTACATCAACTTAGCGCCCTCTTATAAAGTCCTTAATAAACCGGTAGTATCCCACCATTCGAAACCTCTCGGCTCCTTTAGGTTCGTCGGTGGAGGCGGATGACCGGACCTTGTCTGGTCCACCTCGATTCAGCCCCGAGTCGACAAGATTCCCTCCGTCATTCCAAAGTAGCATTTCTCGGGTGTAGGCTCAATTGAGTCTCCGGCGCTCAAGCACCTTCTTAGATGCCCAAGGTGTTTGTCCTGCTCCCCATGCACACAAAATCATCCGAGAATATCTCCATGAAGTCCCTCGAAGTCACGGAAGGCGTTGGTCACCATCGCATGAGCGACCACAGGCGCTCGGTCATCCCAAAGGCACTTCTCTTGTAGGCAAGCGTACCCCACTCCGTAGTGAAGGTCGTCTTGTCGGTCAAACTCCCTTAGGTGCAATTGGTTGTATCCGGAGTAGCCATCCGAGGAAGGAGTAAGTAGTCCGTCCAGCCACCTTGTCCAAAATGTCGTCTCTGAATGGCATCGGAAGTGGTCCTTCTCGTTCGGCGTTGAGCTTCCTCAATCTTGGCATACCGAATTTGTCTGTTGTTTCTTGGGAACCACCACAATCGGCGCGACCCACTCGGCTGTGATGGGGAAAATGATGTCTGCCTCCGGTACTTATCAAGGACCTCCTTCACCTTGATCGAATACTTGGGGTTGAGCTTGTATTGTCGGATTGATGGCACCTCACGGCTTCAAAATCGATCTTATGCTCTCCCACTTCTTGAATGCCCTTCATGTCCGTGACCTTGAAGGCGAACACCTCATAAAACTCCCCCCATGCTTTAGTCCTTCCTTGGTCCGAGGCATGCCTTTCTTAAACTTGAGAATTTTTGGCGGACCTCCACTTCTTCCACGTCGTCCGGGTTCACCGTCTCCGTTCCGTCTTTGCCTCTGCGTCAAACCCCTCGTCCTCCTCTCGGGGATCGTCCTCTCGCATCCCCATTCTCGAAGAGCTCGTCGGAGGTGAATCGTGTTACTCCTTGATGTCGCTTTTCCTTGGTCCGACTCTTGTTGTCTCCCCTTGTCTTGGTCAGACCTCCTCTTCACTTCCTTCCTCCGGCCCGTTGTGGCGTTTACTCGAAAACAATCAACCACTTCCGCCAAAGGCATCCGCATGTCCATCTCCTCCTCGGACCGGGATCTTGGCGAAAGTCGCCTCCTCGGAACTATCTTGTTCGTCGCCCGGTGGAGTCCTCCGAGGTATACCCCGGTGGCTCACGGTTTCCCCACAATAGGTGTCCTTGCTCCGGTGATAGCAACCTCCCTTCTCGCTTAGGGTCCCGATCCACCGGCTTGAAGTGAATCTCCTTCCTTCCAAAGTGTAGCTTTATGCAGGCCAACCCGGCCATGGCCGCCCCAACACCTCATACCCTAATGGTCCGGCGGTTTGATCACAACAAAATCCGGTTTGTAGGGTGCCGGCTATGGTGGCCAAGACTCGGTTAACTCCCCGGATCTCTTCTTGACATATACGCCATTCTCGAGTCTTCGTTGAGGTTGAAGGATGTGAAGCCCAATTTTCGTGCCGTGGCTGATGAGGTTGACTCGGACCCGTGTCCAGCAGTACATCCTTGATGATACATCCAATCTCCACTTGTACCTGGCCCACAGGTCGTATGGGACACCACCCTCACTTCCCATGCTACCCTTCACGGCTTTGGTGCTCACGGCTGGGTTCCCCTAACGGCCGACGGACCTCTTGTCGGTATTTGGGTTATCCCTCGGTTGTCGAAAGGACACAAGGTCTGGCGATTCATCATCGGTCGCCACATTAAAGGGGGCGAGGCTTCTACCCCAATCGAGGATCCTGCTGCGTCCTCATCCTCTCCCGGTCACTTGGTGTTACGGTATTCTCCGGATGCTTGCGCATTTCCTCCTGCAACATCTCGGTCACCTCCGGACTCGTCCGTGGAAGCTAAATCGCCGTCGCGGAGGCACGTTCCTTCTCACATCTGCGGAGAACTTCCTTGGGTAATCCCTCGCGAGGCTGCCCGTCCAGCCCTCCTTCATCGGTCGGATCCTCTGCTGGTATTTCCGTTTGATTGCCTTCCTCGGCGTCGTGGCTTCCTCGATCTTGTTCTTCTTCAATGGCGCCTTTCTCGTCGCTCCTTCCTTGACTCTGATAGACACCTCAAGATTTCCACGACTCCTTCCTTCGACACCGTACCTTCTTGTTCTTTTCCATCTCGCGTACCTCGGGAATCTCTTCCCTCCATGGTGAGCATCTTGACTTTGCAGTAGCAGTCTTAGGAGGTGGCGTTGGTGGTCGGGGTTCTCCGCTTGGTGTGGCATATCGTACCGTCCTTGTCGGGGTTGGGACATAGCGTCTTTTCGTATGCCGGCCCTTGCGATCGCCACGCTCGAAGTCCCCATTACCCTCGTTGAGTGCGGACACGCGTTGGAGTAATGGCGGGATTCCAGTTCCAGAGACCACGGTGCGGAGGATACGAAGGGCTCCCATGCGGTCTTTGCATCGGTGGGGCTCGTTGTGTGGACCTCCGGTTGGCGGATACATGGTTTTGGGATATCGCGGCCCGGAGGGCTTCACATGCATAGGCCTCTTCCCATTGCTCCTCGGCCTCCTCCTCGTATTCGTAGTCCACTTGATGCCGGCCTTGAGGCGGTTGGACTTCGAATGGCCGTGTTCTTGGCACGGCACACGAGATGCGTTAGTAGTCGGTGTTTTCCGCGCTCTCGGTCCTTAACACAGTTTATCGCGGTCCTCTACTCTCTTTATCACTTTTCCAGTCCTCCCGGACTGCTACCTCCTTTGAGGGAGTCGGGTCGTGGAGCTTCGGACGGTCTTGGTGTCACCACCTCCTTCTTACCACCTTCTTTTTAGCGGGGCTTTCTTGCTCTTCTTCTTGCGGGATACTCTTCCTCGCTAGAGACCTCCGTCTCTTCTTGGACGTTGCTCCTCCTCGAAGACACCTCCGATTGGTCTTCCTCCTCCTCGAGACTCTTCCTCCTCAGTCGAACCCGTTTCTTCTTCTTCTTCTTGCCTCCTTGGCGGTTCTTTATCCTCGATGTAGCGATTCCTCGTAGTTTTCGCTCGGCCTTGCCCGTCCTTCTCGGCTAGCGGCGGGGCGTGCAGCCATGGGTTTGGCTAGACGGCCGCGAACCACCGTCGCTTGCATCGTGGTATGGGTTGGATGCGATCCTCGGGCATAGAACCGCTCGATGTCTGAGCCCGGCTTCTCCTTCTTCCTCGCATTTTCCAACTTTGATAATACATACCCCTCTGGTGATCCTCGAAACCGTTCTAAGAAGGCATTTTCAAAGCTTCAAGCGAGGGTGGGGCATTCTCCGTGGTCGGTACTTTCTCCGATACCATTGAGCAGTCCTCGGAGAACCCCTTGGAAAATTTGGATGAGTCGTCGACTCCCTCTCCGTTGAAGTTGGCTTTGGACATGAAGTCCTCCACAAAGGTCTCGCATCCGCTCCTTCTTCCCTCCGAATATGGAGTCGCTTGTTTGAGTCGGTAGGGGCCATGGCTGCCATCGATTGGGTTAGGCGTGGTGTCCTACCTTCTTCCGTTGGCGTCCCTTGTACCCGTACTCGTCTTGGTCCGACAATTCGACCACGTTCTCCTCCTCTCGATCGGCGGTGCTCTCTCGTTGGGTTTGGCGTCTCTCTCTCACGGCTCGGAGAAGCGCGAGGTGACGTCCGATCCTCCCCGGTTCACTCTTGACCGTCGCTCGACCGCCACGCATTACCTTCTCTTCCTAAGGCGCACTGCGGCACCAGACCGATTTCATTCAGCGGCGCCAAAATGTGGGACTTTGATGGCGGCCGGCGCGCACAATCCGTGTCGTTGTAGGAAGAAGTCCGTTCCCAAGGGAATGATAGGCCCGTTACGCGTTTGGTGATTCTACCTCTTCGGTCCCGCTCGCGACTCAACTACACTCCACTTCACGTTCCGGGCCGGTGTATAAGCGTTTAAGGACCGTTTCGTCCATCCGTTCACATCCTCCTTTCCTCTCTCTCTACACTCTCACCTTAGAAAAGCGCGGATTTCGGACCTCCTCGTTCCGGGCCTCTCCGTCCGGCTCACCCTCCAGTTCCTCCGGCTCACGTTCGATCGGTCCGTTCGGCGCGGCTCTCGGCGAACAGTCACCGGTCACCTTCCCACCACACCACAGCGTTAAGTCGTCACGGGACCTTGATCAATCTCCCGGGTATCGTGCACCTTTCGGTGACTCGGGACTCACGTTAGCAAGAAGACTCCAGCAAGAGCGGCATCAACACCAAGAGAAAGATGCTTTACTAGGCACCTCGGCCCTCTTATCTGCGCCCAAGGCGGCGTCTTTATTACACCTATTACGGTGATAGCCATTTCGGTATCGGCCGCCTACCTATTTCCCCTATCTCCTTCGCCCATTGTGGGAAGGTCACAGGCCGCCTCGGAATGGGTGGTCCAATCCCCGTCACGGTTGTGGTGCACCAATCGGATGATCCGTGAGGCGGCCTCCTCTCTCCCGGAATCACTGTCGGGTTGGGCTCTGGCGGCGGTCGACAGCGCCAGGCGTCATCCTCCCACAGCCTCACAGGTCCTTGCCGGTGGGGCCACCCATCTGCTCCCCTAAGCGTAAGTCGAAGGGGCTCCTCCTTCTTCTTGGCGGTCCGGTCCTCGAGGTCTGACTCCACGAACTTGAGTCCGGCTTATTCACAGGTCGGGCTAGGTCCGACCTTGTCTGGGTCCGGACTCTCGAGGTCCGGACTTATTAAAGTCCGGACTTGAGTCACTCTCAGGGGTCCGGACAAAGTCGGACTCCGCCAGGTTTCCTCCTCACGGGACTCCTCGTGGCTCTCCCTCGAAGTCCTCCATGTTCCCGATCGCCCGTGACTCCCGTTGGCCCCTCCTTCCATGGTGAGGTCGGGTGCTTACCTCGATCGCATCCGCTCCTCGTGCTCCTCGGTTGCTCCTCTCCGCTCCGTCATCTCCAAGCAGGCCACTAGGGTCCTGTCTTTGTCCCCGTGTCATCTCCTTGAGCCTTCCAGGTCCGTCCCGTCTGCTGACGTCGAGAGGCTTCTCGCCCGGGGCTCGGCGTGGTAATAGGCAAAGTCAGATCGACTTGTTGAATTGCCTCTTCCACGTGTGCGGGCACCTACTCCCTCGCCATAAGTGTTAAAGGGCGTCTTTGCCCGGCTTGTTGGGCCACCTCTCACCCGGTTGTGGTGGGCAGGGGCTATCACGAGGCTACAAGGCGGCCTCGGTCACCTCCTGCAGCATTTGCTCCACTCCGCTCCGTCGTTTCCTCCATTGACTTACCGCCATAGCGTTCCCTTCCGCCTTTCTCGGTGGACCGGCGGCTTCTTTTCGCTTGCTCGCGCTCCTCCGTTCATTCGGCCTTTAGCTCATGACTCCCTCTCCAGGCGGTCGGATACCTCCGTCAGACTCGGACTTCCTCCGGCTCCTTACGTGGCACAGCAGCGTCCAACTCCTTGGATAGTCGCCGATTTTCCTCCGTCTTGAGACCGGGCACTCTATTTCGTGCTCAGTCGTGGATTCTCTCGTTGAGAATCACTGCTCACGCATCTTGGGTTGTAGCTCCAGTGTCCTTCTTGTCCTCCATCTGCTGCCGCCTCTCCTCTACTTCCTGCTGTACTCGGAGATCCCCTATCTCCCAGTCTTGGCCTCCATCTCCTCCTTGGCCTTGCTCCATAGCCTGTCGGCCGTTAGCCTCGGTCTGTGACTCTCTCCACGGTTCCGATCACGTCTGTAGTGATCCGGTCGCTCTTTGACTTGAGCTCCTTCGCCGCCTTTACAGGCTCGCCCACTTGGCCTCTGGCCGGGCCGCCTCCGCGGTCCCGAGCTCTCTGCACGTGCGGGCCTCTTCCGCCTCTGCTGCGCTTCTTCGCCCAAGGTCCTCCGCGCTTGGGCCTCTGAGCTTGCTTTGTGACGGTGAAGAACCTTAACCCGATCTGCTTGAACCGCCGGGCCTCGCTCCGCCACCGGCGTTTCCCTTCCTCGATCCGGAGGGACTCCGCCTTTCCTTTGCCCCGGCCGCCTTCACTTGCTCTTGGGTTCCACCATCCTCCTCGGGTGGCCTCCACTTCACAGGTCTTCTCCATGTACCACGAGACCCCAAAGCATTCCGTCCATGTAGCAGGACTCGCCGTGTTTCTTCCACGGCCAGTGAGGCCCCACAAAGTCCGTAGTGGGGCCGGCATTTCGGTCCGAGGACCTCCATACCATGATCCGGGAGTAAGTCGGTGGGTTCTCGGACCTAATCGGGACCCTCGGTCACGAGTGGTGTCAGAGTCTCACCCTCTTTGGCCCTCTTGGCCTCTAACTCCTTTGTGCCCTCTTTCTCACAGGGCTCGGAGGAGGTGAGGGGTCAGAGCAAGCTCTTTGCCCCTTCACAGCCGGGGGACGGGGCCGGCTCGAGGTGGGGGCTGCGCGTGACCTCCACTTGGCCACGTCCCTTTCCCTCCTTACGCCTCTTGACCTCTTGCCACTCCGTGGGCGGGGGTAAGTCTGCGGCACCTTCGAGGTCTGCGTTGGTAAGCGGCACCGTCTTCGCCTCTTGCTCCGTTGAGTTCGTCGGGGCTCGGCCGTCGTGGTTG
The DNA here is from genome assembly GCA_010909165.1 of Anthoceros angustus. Lineage (NCBI taxonomy): Eukaryota > Viridiplantae > Streptophyta > Anthocerotopsida > Anthocerotales > Anthocerotaceae > Anthoceros > Anthoceros angustus. The sequence continues at coordinate 227,425 of VJWM01000205.1, forward strand.
TTGGGCTCTGTCTGGGTGCGGGCCAGCGCTCCCTCGGCTCCCTCACATCTTGCTCGGAGGGCACCAAAAGGAGGAAGGGGAATCTCCTCCCAAACTTCCACAGGTGGTGAGGGGTTCGCTCGACGTATGGAGTCAGGAATCCTCGATCGTCCTCCCCTCCGCTTGGTCTTGAAGGGCGACCCCCACCTCAGGCGCCCTTGCACGCTCTACTTGGCGGGGCCTCCGGCCCCTTGGGCGCCCGTTCAAGCTCTCCTCCTTGAGGAGCTCGAAATGTCCCCATACATGAATCGGTGTGGGGTCGCCCGATGGCGAGGCTTCTCGCTCCTTAGCTTGCGTGCCTCACAGGCAGGCGAAGATAATCCTTCCCGGTCGCTCTCTTCCCCGGGGCATGCGAGAATACCAGCAGGTTATCACCAAGGTGATCCACCTTGGTGGCGAGTTCAATGGACAATGATCCGGGCTACCGCCCTTACTCATCCGGCGGATCGGATATCAACCATCCGTTGGTTGTCCTGCGTTCGAGCCTCGGCATCGCGGTGGGCGGCCCTATCTTCCCCGCCGCCTTAAGGGGCTCGGCACCGCCCCTTCTTCCCCGGGCGGTTGTAGGCCATCCTCGGGACCTCAAGGTCCATCGCCTCGGGTCCTCCGGAGGTTCTTGGATCGGACCTCCTTGTTGATCGCCCAACATCTTCGGCAAACTCCGGACTAGAGTTGTCAAGGTCGAGACCATTTGGAACACGTGCCATTCCCCACCAATTCCTGCTTCCTCCGGCCGGGGCCGTCCGGATAGCGCGGGTCACAATGTTGCGCTCCACGGTCCATGGCTCCCTTCCGCGGCTTTTGGGTGCCATTGCCTTCTCCTCCTCTTGTTCTTGTGGTAGCGAGTCGGCACGATGTTCCTCCGCCGCGTTGTTGCTCCAACCTTGGCCAGTGAGCGCGCTCTAGGCGGCGGCGCCCAAAAGCGCGAGCGGATTGCGGGCGCAAGGGGCTGAGGATTATGGAGGCTGCGGACCTCCTCCTTGGCGCGCTTGTGGAAAGCCGCGGGAAGGCGCCTCTTTGTCCCTGCGCCGGGCATGCCTCGCTTGCCTGCGGCCTTCGCGCGCGCGCCGCGGGCGTGAATACTGCCTGCGGCCTGCAGCAGGTTACGGTCTGACCTCATGCCCGACCTCCACTCGGGGCCGTCCGTGGCGCCGCCTCGTCATCCTCACGCCTCCGCTCCTAGGTTACTTTCCTGGCGTACTTATCTGTTTGACACAGGTGGGTTCGGACTTATCCGTTACTCCGTAGTCCGGAGCTTGCCATAGTGGTCCGTTGTTCACTCCGGTCCGGAGTATACTCGAGGCTCGTCCGGCGCTACCCCAATTTATTCCTCCTTTTAGCCTTATTTATCCTTCAATCCTAAAAAAAACCCTACTTATTTCTTAACTCCCGGGGAGTGCATAGCCCACAAGGCGTTGGCGGCAACAGGACACGCAAGAGGAGGCGCGGTCGGTGCCCTGCCTCCTCTCCACTTCACTTTCGTCGGTAACATTGGGTAGGAATGAGGGCTAACCTTAGCGGCAAATGCCATTTGAAATCGATCCAATCGGTGAAATTGAGATCCTCCTGCACCTCCTCAAAGGGCCTTACGGCCGGGTGCCATCGCCACTTGGACAATATCATATTATCCAAGTGGGTATCATATTATCAACACAGTCATTAAAAGAGGGTTTTATCCCATTCTTCAAAATGACATTCCACAAACAGAGAGTCCACAGTCTTTCAATTGACATGATAGAGAGCCTATCTAGGGCGCAAGCCGGCCAGCGCCCTCCGTGATGTATTCATGGACACTATTCAATAAATTCATCAAAACTAAACATGGTTCTACTTTGGAAAGAAACAAAAACGAAGGTTGTGTGTGAATGCCGACATGGCGGCATCCACAACGACTGGGACAAAAACCGTAAACTTTAAAACGAGCACATGCAAGCGGCTACGCGAATGAAAGATGTTATATTTCTGCTCATTCAATTTAAAACATACATTCAAACGGTTGAGGGAATGGGTTACTTGTTTGATAAAGGCAACGATTCAAACCCACTAAAGCCAAAATCCGGGCATGCATGAATGTCCTCGTAAACCAAAACAGCAAAGGAATGATGCATAGACTACGACTACAGCTGTCAGATGCTTACGCAAGTGCTTGATGAGGCAGGAGTTGGGGAGAATGAAGACGCCAAGTCCATGGGCAAGAACAACGGCTTTGATAACCCAGAAGTGGAGCGCATGTGGAACTTAGAAGTGGTCATACATGAAGTGTTGGCTCAAGGCCCAGATGACTTACAGATTAGTTGCCATGGGGGACCAGGGCCGAAACACATGCCAGGAGCTATGACCTCCGTAATGCAATGGTCGCAGCCTTCAATGAGCTCGACAAAACGGAAGAAACTTGAGTGAGCCATAGCTCTCTTCACCAATTTGATTCCTTTATAATTTGCGACCATTAATATAATCTTATTAGTAATTTCAAACTCGCGATCAATGATTGAAAGATATTTGCCATGATTTTGGGTTTAAAACTACAAATTCTTCAATATGCTGGCCAAAATAAGGACATCCGAATCGAACCATAGACCATTCCCACTTAGCCCTTCTATCAAACCATACCTTAGCCAATGGGGGCCGGCATGCCAACGTCCTTAAAATCAACAAAGTTGGTTGCCCATGTGCCCATGCCAGCGTCCTTAAAATCAACAAAGTTGGTTGCCCATGTGCCCATGCCAGCGTCCTTAAAATCAACAAAGTTGGTTGCCCATGCGCCCATGCCAGCGTCCTTAAAATCAGCAAAGTTGGTTTATTAAAATGCTAAAGGTTTTGAACTCAAGACCTAATTGGTTCCTATATTTTTTTTTTCCAACCACTTGACAACTATCCCGACCTGCAAAACTCTTGAACCGCTAATTATTTTTTTTTCTTAAAGGCAGCCCATAAGGAGGACATGCATGGGAAGGGCGCCGCCGACGCCTACCCATGGGAGCCGGCCGGCCGGCGCCCATGGGCAGGTGTTTATGGTCCGAGGACCATTTATTATTTAACCTAGGAAACAACCCAACCCCATAGGCCAAGGACATTTTTAAGTATAATTATCCCTTCCTACTGACAACCTGACTCACTTTAAAGTGTGGTGTTAAATAACACCACACTTAACAAAAAAAAACAAAAAAAATCACTGAAAGGCACAATCCAACATGGAGTTTTCAAATCCAAATAGTTTACAAGCACGCTACCACAGGAGAGGATAGAACCCCGATCTGTGCCCCACACCTTGACCAGAAGCTTCAACCTCCCCAGATTTCTTGTTCAGACCCACAGCTGAAATAACAATCCCAGGATCTGTTGTAGGTACACGCGACAATTTGCAGCAAGACACCACAATACAGAATTTGATGCCCACACTGGATTAAGGATCGTTGCTGACAAATCACAAGCGATACTTATCCGTGTGAAAAAATGTGTTGTCCCTTGTGCTGTCAAACCATGTTTTTCTCAAGAATAGGAATTGGCACGGATTACGAGAGGCGAGCAATTCTCATCTGCAAGAGCTCCAGGATATCGCCACATTGCGATCTCACCGCACATGGATTTTAAATTGCAATCTTGCGAGTTGCTCACCGATGGATCGATTCTGCCCATCTCTTGTGAAGGCGCCCAGTAGAGACACCCGGTAGGAGGAATTTCCGATCTAAATCGGTGCTTTTTTCATTGCACCTCTTTGCTGAATTTGCCTGCACACAACCACATTGGTCCTCCTGTAGGTGTCACTTCACAAGATTGGGACATGTCGGTTGATTTGACCTAACTGAAACGTCATAAAAAATGAAAAGGCATTTTTTTTAGGGTTTGCCCACAATTCTTGGCAACCGTTCATAGTAGCGAGGAAGGAAAGTTGAGGAGTTCAGCACGAGCAGGGCATAAGCTACCTCCCCTCTCGACCAGACACCCTCTCCCATATTGTGATCATCAGAATTACATATAAACAAATGATGCATGAATACCTACTTGTACTGTTAGAGCCATAGCTCTTTATAGTCTGTCTAAGCGTTCATGTCCACCGCAAAGACATCCGAACGCACTCACTCATTAGCCAGCAACTCACTTTACATCAAACCAATCATGACCATGGCGCAAAGATCAAGATGCACACCTTCCTTTACCTCAGAACTTAAGGAGAAAGATAGGTTTAAAGGACAGGGCTACTCAATATGGAGAGTCCGCATGAAGAGCATGCTGGTTGCTCGTGGTGTTTGGGCCGTTGTGGATGGAACTTCCAAGAAACCAGAACTCACTGCTAATCCTACACCCACTGCCGATGACATTGCCAAGTGGGATTTGGCAATGTCATCGGAGGCTTAGACGCTGACCTCGTCCCTGAAGTCGAATTCTTCACCGCTGCAACTGAGATCTGGAACCAGCTCGAAAAGACATACAAAGTTCAAAACATGATGGCTCTCTACGCAGTTCGGCAAGAGTTCTATGCGCTTAAAATGAAAGAAGGTGACAAAGGTGGCAGCTCATACCAGATTTTCATCATCAGGGGCACATGGCATCAATGACCGCGAAAATGTCCGGGTTGGTGATGTGGGCCCACCGCTAACCGCCTTCCGCCTCCTACCAAGCATTTGTTACAAGCCAAAACCAATTCGGACCGGACAAGACATACCGCGACTTCCTCCGCTAATCTGACCATCACTCTAGAAGAAGTGATTGGTGCCTTGCTCCAGGAGGAGCAAAGTCGCGCATTCTCTGCTGGTGTTCATAAGAGCAAAGCGGAGAAGGTGTTAGCTGTGAATTTCCGTTCATCCAATGGCAAGAACAAATTCAGAGGGGGAAACAACACCTTTCGACAACGGAAAGGAGAATCCTCCAACACCAAACGACCAGGTTCCTGCAATTGGTGTGGTACCCCTGGCCACTGGGCAAGAGAATGCCGTAAGAAAAAGGCAGGTGAGCCGCAAAAGCAACCCAAGCTTGCTGCAAACGTGGCAGTCAAGGACAAAGCAAGCGATTCGAAGGCATTTGTGAGGATCCTTACCATCTGCTTGTCTAGCTCTCTACAAGATGATGGCTGCTGGTACCTGGATTCTGGTGCCACCATTCATATTTGCAGAGACAGGGAATTGTTCACTTCCCTTAACCTTGCTCATGTCCATGACTAGGTGCTTCTTGGTGATGAGTAGTCTCAGACAAGTCTACAGATTGAAGGTCGAGGCACATGTGTGTCTACGCTGCATGATCACACATCTCTCGTGTTAGAAGATGTTCTCTTCGTCCCTAGCATGGCCAAGAACCTCATGTTGATGAGTCAGGTAATGCGATTACGTACCTTTCTCATGCGTGCATATTTTGATACTTGCTGTTTCTACAGAAAACAGTCTCCTAACAGATGTGTCTTCAAAGGCATTCTAGAAAATGACATGTACAAGATAGACATAACATGTTACACGCAGCCTGTCCAACATGCTGCTCACTCAACTGGAGCAAAGTCACTTAGCTCTCAACAGGAGGCCATGTTGTGGCATGCTCGCTTAGGACACTCAATCGTTCAAAACTGATAGACATGTCGATCACCGAGTGTCATCGTGAGCCACTCCCTAAGTGTTTCAAACACTTGCCTGTGTGTGAGTCTTGCATCTTAGCAAAACAGAAAGAATCTCCCTTTCCAAATGCACCTGCACACAGGGCAACAAGTCCTTGGTTTAGTCCACGCTGACATATCAGGAAAAATTCATGAGCCATCACTAGGGGGCTCGCAGTATTTTTTCACATTGACAGATGACTACAGCAGATATACCTAGACATTCCCGATGCAGCTAAAGAGTGATACATTCTCATGTTTTAAGGACTGGCTCACTACTGTACAGAGACAGTCTAGCATGCTACTCAAGGTGCTCAGGACGGACAACGGGACAGAGTTTGTCAATCAAGCTTTTGATGACTTGCTGCAAGAACATGGAGTTCTTCGCCAACTCACTGTCCCATACACGCCACAGCAAAACGGTGTGTTAGAACGTAAAAATCAAACTCTGTTGGCAATGACTCGAAGCATGCTAATTTGGGCGGGATTACCTCAAGGTTACTCGGCAGAGGCCATCGTTACTGCGACGTACATTCTGAACAGGGTTTTGACGAGCTCTGTTCCACACAAGACTCCATATGAGGTGTTCTGGTTTCGCAAGCCCGGCTTGCTACACTTGAAGGTCTTTGGATCTCGAGCTTTTGCACACATTCCAGCTGATAAGAGGAAGAAGCTTGAACCCCGTTCGCAAGGACTCCTTTTTGTTGGGTACAGTGACACTGCAAAGGCATACAAACTGGTCAATACCGAAACTGGATCCATGGTGCTTGCACGAAGTGTGATTTTTATTGAGCCTACACCTCCAGCCTCCATTGGGGACAACCACCTACCTTCATTATCGGACCTTGTAGACCCCACAGCCACATAATCAGATCTTGCAGCCTGTGACTATCCTCTGGACGATATGGAGCAGGCAGCCCCCGTGCTTGATGTGAATGTTCGTTTCACATGTCAATTAGGCTCCGACCCATGAACCCACAGTTGCGTGACCCTAGATCATATGCATTGACTTTCTGCACTACTCTGTGGTCGTTTCTTCCATAAAATAAATGCCCAAAGATGATTTAGAGACTATGCTCTGATACCATGTGAAGAGAGCAAGTTGCTAGGCATAGCAGACAGAATATATGAGCGCAAGCATTTAGAATTAATACACACATAAGAAAGTATGTCTTATATACAAACCTAAGTGTCCTTTGGATATTAACCTTGAACTAAACTAACCATGATCGCTGGTTATATAAACATAATCCTAACGGGGGTTATCTTAACACTTCAACACAATGATGATGTTATTTAGAGGCACATCTTTCAAGTAAGAAGATGGTGGATGAAGCTCAACATATTAGCTAATCATCAACGTTCTTAGCTTTTCTTTCTCTAATATTGCTGGGGTTAAGGGGATGTGTTAGGCGATAATCCCAGCGTAGTTAGAGTAACCATCTACTCTACTAAACCATCACCAATTTTGTACTTAACCTATAACCCCGAAATGAACAAACACACTCTGTGCTTTCGGCTCTCGCTTAGGCTCATGTTTTCTTGCCTCTCAGTGCCCCGCACTCCCGTAACATGGTAGCTGCGCTTCTCTTTGATCCCGTCTGCTATCAGCAACTCCTAAGCTATGCGTGTAGCTGGGGCGGATGCGGCATCCGTGTTCTCTCCTTGTTGTCCCATCGCGCTCTCCAAAGCCGTGCAAATTAAGCTTTGCCGCATGCACGTCAAGAATCGGCAAGTGCTTTAAAATCATGTGAATGGAGGTTGGTTATGATTGAGCCAGTCGATGAAACCCAGGTTGGAATCAACACTTCCCAAGCCATCATGTGCGACCTTGGGCTCAACAGGGTTAACGACGTTAGGTTGAGGATTTGGCCGTGGCAACTGGCTAGACTCCAGGTGCTGTTGAATCTTATGTTGTTGTCCTTCCTGTATCAGATGATGCTGCAAGTGATTTTGTTGTGCTTCCAGTTGTATAGGATGTTGTTCACTCCCCTGTCCATATTCTTCCTGGATCGGCATCGGTAGAATTTGCTGCTCCTGGTGGTACGGAATAAATTGTTGTTCCTCGTTATGGCTCTTGACTTTCGTGCGCTTTAGACTTGGCTGGGATTGCAACTGTTCTTGCGAATTATGCTTCAGACTTGGCTGATAGTGCACCTGTTCTTGATGACCACGCTTTAGACTTGGCGGATAGTGCGCCTTTTCTTGCCAACCATGCTTCAGACTTTGCTGGTCTTGCAGCAGTTGTTCTTGCGAAACAAACTCGATTCTTTCGATATTGCAGGTATTCCCCACAGCGGTCAGTCGCAGGTCCGGTTCATGATCCGATGTTGTTGAGCCGCAGGTCTTTGTTGGTGTTGGTGCTGTTGTTGGTGGTGGTGCTGTTGGTGTTGTTGTTGGTCGTGGTGGTGCTGCTGCTGGTGTTGTTGTTGGTTGTGGTGGTGGTGCTGGTGTTGTTGGTGGTGGTGCGGTGGTGTTGTTGGTGGTGGTGCGGCCGGTGTTGTTGGTGGTGCGGCCGGTGTTGTTGTTGTTGGTGTTGTTGTTGTTGTTGGTTGTGGTTGTTGTTGTTGTTGTTGCGGGTATGAGGTTCTGTGATGTCACTGTCAATTTCCTCGACCAAGCACTTCGGTCTAGGTTACAAATCTGCTTCGCATGGCTTGGCACTTCAAAAGATTGAGTTGTTGCTGCTTCAAAAGATTTTGTTGGCCTGTATGGTTCAACGGTGGTTCAATAAACATTGCTGGTGGCTTAGATGTAAGGCTGATGGTCATTTAAAATATTCGATGAAAATTCGCCTCACGGGCTTATTTGTGGTTGTTGTTGTTGTTGTTGTTGTTGGGATCGTTTCATCAAATCGGCGCCGGTCGCTTTGTTCTTGCCCATTCTGTTTCACATTCAAAATCTGCTGTTGCCGTTCTTGCTGTTGCTCCCGAGGAACTTGTTGGTGCTGTATTTGATGATACGTCATTGAATTAGGTGAGGGTACCGCTTGATTCTCCCACATATAACTTTGCGATATGAGCCGGCGCTGCTGCTCCTCCATGCCCGAGGAAGATGCCGAAAATGGGAAACTCTGCTGCTGCTGCTGCATGTGCCACAATTTGTTTACGGTGAGGCCCTCAGGCATCTCAGGCATTTGAGGATGATTTTGGTGCTTGCCGAATGCCCATGCAGATTTCGCAACACTTGACTCCAGCACCGGTACCTTGCCATCTCCACCTGCGCCACTCCTAGGTCTAGCCGTATCCAAGTCCGCCTGGAAATACTGCCTCCTCCCAGCCTGGAATGGCATCTGTCCTAGGCATGCACCACCACTCGCACGCCTCACCTGTTGGCTGTGGAGCCTCGCGTGGTGCTGATGGTCAATTTGCTCCAGCCTTGCCTGCACCATGTGGCGCTTCTTGTTTATCTCATCTATTAGGTACTGCAGCTCTTCAACGCTGCACTGGCACAACATGGCATATGCCCCAGCCCGCTGGTTGCACCCCTTTTCATGCATCTTCTTTTTTGCATTCATTTCTCGCAACTACATCCACCATGCACTCATGTCAGAAAAACAAAAACAAAAACAATTTCGCACCTGGGCCCGGCGTGCGCATGGAAACCGAATCCCACCTGCTTCAGCTCGTTTGCATTCTTCTTGATGAGGTTTTCCAGCAAAGCCGTGTTGTCCTGTTTCCTCTTCTCCTGCTCCTCCTTGGGGATGGCTTTATAGCGCTGAATTACAGCCTCGACGCTCGGCTGCCCCACGAACAAATTTTTTCTCTCATTGTTCTTCTGCTTGTTGGTTTCCGTGCCCATGCCATAGCAAATGAGGCATGCGTCCACGTCGCACAGCACCGCTAGCTCCATTACCTTCTTTTCTACTCCAAAGATGCGCTTCCTGAACGTGATCTGCCGCTGGTGCTCGTTCATGATGGGCTTGATCTTGATCTTAACCTGGCTTGGCTTCGAGATCCCCTTTTCCTCAGGCTCGCCACCACCTCTAGCTCCTCCTCCACCTCTACCTCGTCCTCTCGCGCCACTAGCATTGCCACCAACAGCAGCAACTCCATTCGCAATCCCGGCAGCAACGCCAACAGCAACAACACCAGCAAAATCACGGCCTCTGCCGCCCCGGGAGGATGGTAACATCTCTTGCAAGCTCACATGGGACGAATCAATTGCTTATATGAAACGAAGCAAGTGCATGAATCCGATTCCAAAGCCAAGGTCCTCACACAGACAATTGAATCCGATTCCAAAGCCAACCTCACACATACAATTCAATCCGATTCCCAAGCCAAACTCACACAGACAATTGAAACTTATTCCAAAGCCAACCTGATACATACAATTCAATCCGATTCCCAAGCCAAATTCACATAGACAATTGAATCCGATTCCAAAGCCAACCTCACACGGACAATTGAATCCGATTCCAAAGCCAACCTCTCAGAGCAGAGGCCATGAAATATATATAGCACGAAGGTCTAGCACAAGACATAAATTTCTATACTAGGAAGATAAGAAACTTCTTTACTAGGAACACAAAAACTCTTATAATTTCTATACCTGGAAGGCGAGAGTCACGCAAGAAGACTATATGGCAGCAACACATGCAACAAAGGAGGTAGTTTGGTCGCAATTTCTCAAACACAATATGTAAATCTCTTTATACAGATAGTCAAAGTAGTCTTATGGGCCTTTCACAATGAATTTGAGGACAAAATGGACTGCGCAATCACGTCGGGTGTCGAAAGATACCAAATGACTATTTCTATCATCGCTCACCCCCTCTTTTCATGGTTAAATTGTGCTTTCATACCCGGCTTCTAACGCCGTTTGTCAGTGCAAAACCCATAACGTAAATGTTTTTATACATGGGATTATCCCATTAGATTCCGCAGTGATGGGTTTAAAGCGTCTTCTGAACCTCACGTTGCTATATCAAAACCTTGGCTATTCGCCACAAATTTATATGTTTTCGTGACTGCGACAATGCAGTCACTCCTTATTCAGGTCATTTCAAAAACATTAATTACGATCCTTATTCAGGTTATTTTAAAAACATTAATAACGCCTTCCCTTTGTTGTCGGCCCTTCAAGGTTGGGCATCATCCTAAGTTTCATCAGTAGGATGAAGCATATTGCTATTCTAACATAATCATAATAGTAAAAGGTAAAAATATATGTAATCGATTTTTAATATACACTTGCAAATTCTATGAAGGCGGATGGTTCACCAAAGTTCTTCCTTAGCAAAAGTGTTGCATTTTTGCGGAATTCATACTCGTGTATCAAAACAGTTTTCTACTTCCACATATCCACGGAGGATCTCTCAACCAACGAGTCTTAGAAACCTTAGTAGCGGCGTCATTAAGACTCTAAGCATGGCTTCGGAGCTTGAGGCCCAAATCAATTTGCTCACCACCTAAATACGCAAAGTCAGATGGCGAGAAAGGGCAGCCTCTTCATGTCAATCACACGGTTGCGACTGCTAGTTCGGGACTGGTTGCATCCGACTCAAGGCCCAGGGGCCCGCCATGGGCTCTGAGGAGGCCCGTCATTGTTATCCCGGGACAAGATAGGGACGACAAGGTGGCACCAGACCTCGGTTTGAAGGTTTTTTGAATCCTCGGCTCCTCGGCTCCAGGTAATCGGTAATCCACAAGCGGCTGTTCGCACATAGCAGCACTTCCTGCATGTCGGGCCTGCAGCGCTTTTAAACCAGCTGGATGAGGTGGTCTGCCACTGGATCGAATATCGTGTCTGCACGGAATGTCACAGAATCCCTCAAATTCCAACTAGGGCTGTAGGCCCTCAAAGCATTTTCCAGACGTCTACGCAGCATTCTCCAGAGGCAGATCCCCATCGTTTATGTCAGTACCGTACTTATGCTTCACATCCCCATCGTTTATGTCAGTACCGTACTTATACTCCACAGTCATGCTTCACAGCATCAGCATTAAGGCCAAAGGCAGACAGCTTGCTGAAATAATCGGTGCCCAGTGACCAGCGAGAAACCTTGAGGAATATACCCCGGAGTTGTGAACTTCTGCTCGCCTTGGGCTGGGGCGTAGTCTGAAGCAAGATGCCCCCAAAAGTTGTCCACATTACACACCTCCTCTCGCTGCCGACGTCGGCACTACTACCAGGTGCTCTTTATGAGGGAACTCCTACTACCAGGTCTCTTTATGGCGGAACTCCGCTTCACGGCCCCAGCTGTGTGTAGCCTCATACTCTGCTTCTGAATCAGGAGACGAGCATTTTTCTTGACATAGTACATGTAGGCTGAGCCTGGATGAAGTTGTTACCCAGGCCCAGTTGTTAGCCCTGCCATAACCAAGAGTACGGATTCAGCACCGAAGTGAATGCCCACCACTGTCAGCTTCGCCATTCGGAAACGGTCCCAAGTCCTCTCCTGCACCAGCGTGCAATAACACGATCCAGCTCCTCCTCGAAAACTGCAACGGACTCCGACGCATTGTAAAGGGAAGACACGGAGGGAAAGGGGACGCCGTGGACAGCCTCGACACCCCGTTGCTTCAAAACTGATCAAGCACTGACAGCCACGGCTGCATGGGGGAAGGCATTTGCTCGCTCAAGATGCTCTTCACAGTTGTTTCTTATACCGAAGCACTGGGACTCGAGGCTACATGTAATAGAGCGTGCGGACGAAGTAATCTCCAGACAAAGTAAGAGAGCATCCTTCTCAAGCATGTGGGACCCACTACCTAGCCATCCTACACGCCCGCTTCTTCCAAGCCATAATGGTTAGGTGTACCCTGCGCTGCCAAGTTTCTGAGAGTGGAAATTATTACAGGGCAAGCTTTGCTGAAAATCTGACCCTGTGTAGCAAGCCATGGCACAGGCAGCATCCTTGCAACTACGTTGCACCTTATCACTCCGAATTGGTTGAGTAGGGCTAACTTCGACAGGAAGTGGGGTTCATGGAACTGGGATGAATCAGTCTGCAATGAGGATGTCATCCTCAGCGTAGAATGAAGCGACAGTGCTCTGAGCTGGGGAGACTTGATGAGAATCGCAGCAAATCCTGGTGGCCTCACTGTTGTCCAGCTAACTGAAGCTCGGGATGTCTTCCCTATCGTGCCTGCCCATTCCGCTGACGCCTTGCTGTTCTGAGGATGCCAGAGAGGTGGAGTACCAGAGGGCCTTAGTGGCTGAGACGGCGATGCGGGCTGGCCCTGCCATCTCCAAGCAGGATGTCCTGTATGAAGACGAGTGGTTGTTGGTGGTGAACAAACCTGGTGGCCTGTACTCTGGCCATGTGTTCGCCTCAGCAGCCTCGGTGATGCAGTCAGCAGATGCCGCTCACCTCCATCTGGCGAACCGTCTCGACCGAGACACCAGTGGGGTGCTGGTCATCTCCAAATCCAGGGAAGCGTCTGGGAAACTCGGGCAACTCTTCACGAGGAAGAAAGTGGCCAAGAGCTATGTTGGGCTGTGTCTTGGAGCGCAGCCGCCGTGGAGTGCAGTGACTGTCACGTCTGGACATGGCAGGCCCCGGTTTGGCACTTATCATGTTTACCCTGCCCATGACATTGGCAAGAGGCTTCCTGGCCTGGGCGGATCGATGGTGAGAGAAATGACAACAAGGTTTCTGTTCTCAAACATCAGTGAAAAGTTTCAGAGGTCTGTCGCAAGTGGAGTGCAGGGGTGCGACAGGGACAGGGACATGGGTAATTTCAACAAGAAAAAAGAAACTGACCACCATGAGCTGAAGGTCGCTGGAAGGGAGTGCGCAGTTCCTCAGCAGGATGTGGAACATACACACACTTCTGAACACTTTTCTGCAAGCAGGTTGCCAGAGTTGAGTGCATCACAGAAAGTGCAGAAATTTTTGGTGAGAGCATTTCCATCGACGGGTAGGACGCATCAAATCAGGTTGCAGTGTCTCTACCTAGGATTGCCTCTAATAGGAGACGTTAAGTATGGTGCTCCTCATCTATTCGATGGGATCAGGTACGACGCCCATTGCCTTCATGCTGTGAGTCTCTCTTTCAAGCATCCCATTACTTCTGCAGATGTGCTCGTGGTCGCCCCCCTTCCATCCTGGGCCACGGAGGTTTGTGCAGACTAAGTTTAATGTTACACAGTGAAAGCACTGAAAAGCTTCTCTTTCAAACACCCCTCGCTTTTGCATATGTGCTCGTGTAAGCCCCCTTCCATTCTGGGCCAAGCAGGTACTGTATGTGCAGTCTAAGTTCATCGTGTACCATGAAGGCTCTGAAAAGCCCAGTCTAAGTTTGACGTTACACAGTGAAGGCTCTGAAAAGCCTAATGTTCCCCCCACAACACCCGAATATGCCAATGCTACCACAAACCTCATTCCGTCACCACAGAAATAACCGGGGAGGCTGGCACTGCCACTGCTCCGAGTCCGTCATCTTCTCGAATCTTCTGTACAACCTCTGCCAGATATGGAATTGCTGGATCCAATACTGCTTCTGCTTGACACATCGCTGCCATATGCCCTCCAGCACTTGTACTCCCCTCGCGTTCTGAAGACGGGGAGGAGTCCGCCCGAGGCGTTTGTTCGGCCACTTGATTCGGACTACAGGGACGGGTATCTTATCTTTTCTTGGACAAGCGGCTTTGGCCGATTCTCATGTACTCACTCTTCGATTCGAAGGCTAAATTTCTGTCGAACTGGGCCGTTCTTTGCGTGAGAGATGCCCCGGATGCTGCCAGTCAATCTGTGATTTTTCCAAGAGTTTTCGGCGCACAGAGCCGCTAGAAAGGCCCAGAACTTAGAGCAAACTACTCAATTTCAATAGTTCCGTCGTTCTGGGGTTAAGCTTTGGGTTTGTTGAAAGCCTTCAGGTGAGCTGGTGCTGTTCTCTTCCAGACCGTGGAGGTAGGTTTGAATTTTAGACCGAAACTTCTCCATTTCCTCCGGTGTTAGGCCCGAAGTGGGATCCCTGCCGTCCCGCCGAAAACTTACCAGAACTTTCTCCTGCTCGATAGGCGCGTGGATGACATTGCAGAACGTTTCCACAAGAATTTTGGAAACTAATTTACTGTCCGGCTCGCAGCTCTCTTTCAAAAGATTGATTAACACCTGCCAGGCAAAAGAAGCTTCAGAGAGCTGAAATACACATTGACACAGCTGGAGTTCAGAGAATCGCAGGTGCAGCAGCAGCGAAGTCTCCTGATTCAGGTAATAGCTCACCTGGGCGCCTCCAGCTTCTCTTATCTTTTCTGCAATATCGGGCTCTGTGGATAAATTTCGAAGGATAGCGACCTTGGTTGAGCGTTGCTTGTCGTTCACGGTCGCCTTCCGTACAGCATCAACGACCAGTCTGACGTTGGCACACTTGGGGGCCGCACCAGCAACAAGCTTACGGCCGATAGAATTCTCCTTCATAGTCATCCTCAAAAGCTTGTTGACACCATTCGCGTATACATTTTCAGAATCCTCGACACTGCAAAGCATGATGTTGATGAGCAGTTTGATGATTGGAATGCTTGCTTTGCTTGCGTTCTGATAGTCCACTGCCTGTACAGAAGGAAGGGACAGAAGTAACAAGTATCAGCCTGATAGCAAAACATGACAGACATGACTAACATGTCTCTCCTACAAGACATGCATACTGCTGGTTCAATCGAAACAACCTTCTGCCAGAACTGCAATCCCTCTTCCTTTCGGCCCGCGCTTGCTGCATAGGCGAGGCCAACATACACGTACCCTGCTGAGGAGTGTTTGCTGGCTGCTTTTTCATAGTTCTGTACAGCTAACTCAAAATTCCTCTCCGTACCATATCCAGACTCATAGCACATTCCAACCCTGACGAAGGCATCTGGATGACCATGACTACAAGCTTTCTCATACCACTTTAGAGCATTTTTGAAGTCGTGATCTTCCGCTCCCCACGAGGCATAGTGGTCTCCCACATGTACCCAGGCTTCCGGGAGACCCTTAAGCACATCCTGCCACTCATAGTGGACTACACAGAGCTTCTCAAAACCTTCCAACAAACTACCCGAAGAGTCCTGAGGAGAAAGCTCCACGCCAGCGGACAAATTCAGACTAGGTGCTGAGGCACTTGCTGGTCGTGTAGTTGCACCTGATTTTGGCTCAGGGTACTCCCATTTACCGAGGCAGTCCAGGAAGATGTCCTTGGGGATCCTCGAGTAGTTGGAATCCACAACTACCTTGTCGATCCCATGGTTCAAAACCTCTCTTGTTAACCATTTGAGGCCGCCCTGACAAGCGAGCTCAATCATGTCTTCTTCTGTTGAAATCCGATAATCAGCACTCGGGTCAAAGTCAGGCTTCATAAGCACACTCTTGTAGTGGAGAAGGACAACGCAAATATCAACAAAAGAGGGTCTGTTTCCAGGCTCTGTGTCCCAACAACGCCCAATGTAGTCCACCAAATAGGCTGGACAATTTTCAACGGAGGGTCTTTCACCTTGCATGAGAGCATCATAAAGTTCTCTGTCCCTCACCTTCCACTTCTCAGATGGTTGTCCTCCAAAGACTTCAAAGCAAGTGACTGCAAAGCTGTAAACGTCTGCTGGTTTACTGTATTCTTGCTCACCATGGCCAAGCACCTCAGGGGCCCTCCAGTAACTGGTTCCGACATTACTCCTCAGATTGGCATCCCTGTACTGTGTTGCCAAGCCAAAATCTGTCAGCTTCACATGGAGATATCCCTCGTTAGACAGATCATTTCCTTCTGAGTTGCCGTTGGACATAATCCGCTTAACCAGAATGTTAGTAGCCTTCAGGTCTCGATGCATCACACCACTCTCATGAGAGTATTTCATTCCTCTAGCGATCTGAAGTAAAATATCAACAGCCACATGGAGAGGAAATGGTGCAAGACGGGTGGCAGATGTTTGGCAGTTAGCTCGTCTTTTTATTCTTTTCGAAAGATCCTCACGATCCATAAGTTCAACCAGCAATTGACTTCTTGGTGGTTGTTGATCAGTTGTTGAGTAACTGTAGCCTATCAGTTGAACAATGTGGAAGTGCTTAAGCTTATACAGGCTTTTCAACTCGTTCGGGAAGGTATCCCTGAGATTTGTAGAATAAAAATAAATTTTTGCAGCCAAACTTTCTCCGAGGTATTGACATTGCATAACGGCTGCAGAGGAGCCGCTGGAGATAGGGAGGGAGTACTCTACCTTGTTGTCATCAATGTTGAGATATTGAGGCAGCCATACTGTATTGCTCAATGGGTTCTGTGGAGACCGAGAGCTGCGTCCATCATCATTTATCCTGTACTTGTCGGCAACCTGATAACGATCGGCCAACTGTTCCAAAACAAAAGTTGCAATGTCATGCCTGTGATTGTGAAGCTTTTCTTCCTCCTTTCCTTCTTCCTCCGTGAGTGATTTACGTTGTATTCTTGGACCTAGGCACGGGCACATGTAGAGTTTCATCAACAGTGGAACCACAACGACATGTCCAGGGCCTGTCCACAAACACACTACGACAAACACACAAGATATATGACCAGCCGAAGAACTTGACAGCGAGGTTGCATACCTTGATCAGCGACATACTGAAGTTCCTTCAAAAGCAGCTCACAGTCCTCTTGGCACTGCGCAAAGGAGCCGAGACCTTTCTCACGCTCTGCCGCGAGATACTTATGGTATTTTTCAGAAAGAATGACACCACAACATAGAATCTGCCACCTGTGAGCAACCCGAAAAGACTTAGTCTGTTCGTGCCTCTCACTCACAAAAAGTGACCTGTTCACTTGTATCATGTGCCAATATAGGTCCAGAAGGGACTGAACAACAAATGCTCCTTGGGGTGCTCCCACAATCGAGAGTTTCAACCAGTGCTCACGAATGCAAGGAAGACTGATGACTTTGCCCTCCCGAAATCGCAGAGGAACACTCTCCTGATCATAGCCACCAGCACAGAGACAGGAATGCTTGACAGATAACTGGTCATTCTCCTGGACTAGTTGCACGTGATGCCTCAGCCGGTCGCACTGTAACAGAGTCGGCTTCCCCTTAGTTATCTTCACCTCCTCCCAGTCTCGCAAGGCGCTGCAGCGAAAACAGATGTCATGCTTAGCACCAGTTCAAGGAAGTAGCTGTAGCAGTAGCTGCAGCCGTCAGTCAAGGCATTCCCCATTCCCATCAAGTCACCTGTCACAGGAGTGCAGATACTCCAGATTATCTCCCAGCTTCCTGAGCTTCCAAAAGTGCTGGGAACTGGAGCTTTGAACCAGGCTTTCCCCAAGGACCAGCTGCCTGTAGAACTCCTTAAGCGCTAGCTGGCACTTCGGAATAGCGGCTTCACATCTCTTCCACACTGGCAGGCAGTGCCTACTTGCTACGTTGTACAGTCGGACCACCAGCTCGCACAACCTTCTATTGAGAAGGATTTTCACATTGGGATCATAGTGCACTAGGATGTTTACTCGCCCTATCACTTTGTGAGATTCGTCTATGAATTCCATGGTTCTGTGCTCTCGACCAATCCCTCATCGGAACTCGGGATCTGAAGCATTCCAATGCCCACACTGCGCATTTGCAAAGTAAAGGCTGGTGACTAACCCAATCCTTACTGTCAAGAACACTCCAAAGCGGAGAACATGGGCAAGGTATGACACCCTGCTTCTGTTCTCACCTTGCACGGGCCTGGTGGGCTCAACTATCAGGCGAGAAAAACCCATCAGGCGGATTTGATGCAGCCTCGTCGTACTTCGCACATGCCGTGGACGGCACCGGTCCCTCCGACGAACCTGCCCGCCTGATTTTAAGCGCGGCCGTGTGCCCCACCATGCTTGTCATGAGTTTTACTTCTGCTCTTCGACAACCGAGTGAACGGGCAGCTGGCAGACAGTTGCTACCATTCCTTTCCTTTCCTTCGCGCTTCGCTTCGCTTCCCTTGCCTTCCCATTGTCTAGAGGAAGCCTGTGCTCTGTGACGAAGGTTAAAATGCAGCTCGTAGACTGTGACGAACGAAAACATTGTGAAGAAAAGGAAAAAGACGAAACGGTGAGTGTCTGTGAAACTTCCATTGGAGTCCTCGACGTCATGGACAGTGAAATGACAGATAGGGCAGCTGCGGGAGCGCCTTCCTGGCGAGGTAGTCTAGAAAGCTATTGGAAGCAATAGGATGCTTTCCCCGAGCACACGCAACTGTAGAGCTCCAGCGGCATCCTGAGCTGCAGAATCCATTACCTTACGAGTGTGCAGGGCAGCTGTGTGGCAGTGTGGCGATATGAGCTGTTGATGGAGTTGTGTGATCCTGACGGAGAGCCCGATGCTTGGCGGATTGCAGATCTATCTTTCCATTTGGCGAAGGAAAACCCTGGACAGGCTGGATGATGAATTTGGTTGAGCACCAAGCGGGTGATGCTGTATCAGGCATGATCTCGTCGTAGGATTCAGGTATCTCGGAATTCTTCACGGGTAGAGAAGGAACCGGAATGACATGCCAGGGCGGCGTGGATTTGGTAATGTGGAAGAGGCCTTGGTTGGCAACAATTGTGCTGGCGTGCGGCACATTTGTGTACCACGAGTGTGTTCTGAGGGACCGGAGCTTGGTGTCTCTTCTCTCTGACGTCCTAATGGTGTTTTTCATTACAATAGGAACACTCGGGTTCTACTTTCGCAGTCGGAATGAGCCGATTCTGGATTTCCGGCAGTTCGAGGTGTCCGCGGATGCTGCCAACAGCTTGGTGGCTGCCTTCGCCAACACAGTCGGAGCTGCCGAAAGCGTTTTGCGCGTTGCTGCCTGCGGATCTGACATCAAGCTGTTCATCAAGGTGATTTTCGTACTTTTTCTGACAGCTGCGATGGGAAGGGCGGCGTCTGGCGGCACTGTCGCTTACGTTGCGTTATGGATCATCTTCATTATACCAATTGGCCTCGCGAAGCTAGCACCAGCTGCCGCTCAAAGCAAGTTTCTCAATCGGCAGGCGTCGGCTGTGGAAACCCTGGCAAGGCTGGCCCTCGGAATCGGTACGTGCCGTCATCGTAGGCTTGGCGAAGTTATGAAATCAGTGGGAGATTCAGTCATTCTTCCTTTGCAAATCAGTCTCAGGATGTGTGGAGATGCTCGAAGACAACATTTCGTTATGCTGGTGTTGGATGGGATTGTTGGTTGGGCAATTCATTACCTAGACTACTTTAACCCGCGCCGGTCACCCGGGTGGTACAACTGCGATGGCAACTGCGGAGACTTCCTGTTTGTGGCTCTCTTATGGTCGTTGGTCAGTTGACGCCATCGCTGTGGTGTTGAGCGAATGTGAAACGAGAGAAGTTACTGGTGTTACTGGTGAGGGAATGCTCGCGTGACTCGAGACAACTGAACTGTGCTTTTAACCGGGACAGGAGGACTTTGCGACTTTGCCCTCCCGGAATCGCAGAGGAACACTCTCCTGATCACAGCCACCAGCACAGAGACAGGAATGCTTGACAGATAACTGGTCCTTCTCCTGGACTAGTTGCACGTGATGCCTCAGCCGGTCGCACGGTAACAGGTCGGCTTCCCTTAGTTATCGTCACGTCCTCCCAGTCTCGCAAGGCGCTGCAAAACAGATGTCATGCTTAGCACCAGTTCAAGGAAGTAGCTGTAGCAGTAGCTGCAGCCGTCAGTCAAGGCATTCCCCATTCCCATCAAGTCACCTGTCACAGGAGTGCAGATACTGCACTTTATCTCCCAGCTTCCTGAGCTTCCAAAAGTGTTGGGAACTGGAGCTTTGAACCAGGCTTTCCCCAAGGATCAGCTGCCTGTAGAACTCCTTAAGCGCTAGCTGGCACTTCGGAATAGCGGCTTCACATCTCTTCCACACTGGCAGGCAGTGCCTACTTGCTACGTTGTACAGTCGGACCACCAGCTCGCACAACCTTCTATTGAGAAGGATTTTCACATTGGGATCATAGTGCACTAGGATGTTTACTCGCCCTATCACTTTGTGAGATTCGTCTATGAATTCCATGGTTCTGTGCTCTCGACCAATCCCTCATCGGAACTCGGGATCTCTGAAGCATTCCAATGCCCACATTGCGCATTTGCAAAGTAAAGGCTGGTGACTAACCCAATCCTTACTGTCAAGAACACTCCAAAGCGGAGAACATGATGGGCAAGCTATGACACCCTGCTTCTGTTCTCACCATGTACGGGCCTGGTGGGCTCAACTATCAGGCAAGAAAAACCCATCGGGCGGATTTGATGCAGCCTCGTCGTACTTCGCACATGCCGTGGATGGCACGGGTCCCTCCGAAGAACCTGCCCGCCTGACTTTTAAGCGCGGCCGTGTGCCCCACCATGCTTGTCATGAGTTTAACTCCTGCTCTTCGACAACCGAGTGAACGGGCAGCTGGCAGACAGTTGCTACCATTCCTTTCCTTTCCTTCGCGCTTCGCTTCGCTTCCCTTGCCTTCCCATTGTCTAGAGGAAGCCTGTGCTCTGTGACGAAGGTTAAAATGCAGCTCGTAGACTGTGACGAACGAAAACATTGTGAAGAAAAGGAAAAAGACGAAACGGTGAGTGTCTGTGAAACTTCCATTGGAGTCCTCGACGTCATGGACAGTGAAATGACAGATGACAGCGCCTTCCTGGCGAGGTAGTCTAGAAAGCTATTGGAAGCAATAGGATGCTTTCCCCGAGACGCAACTGTAGAGCTCCAGCGGCATCCTGAGCTGCAGAATCCATTACCTTACGAGTGTGCAGGGCAGCTGTGTGGCAGTGTGGCGATATGAGCTGTTGATGGAGTTGTGTGATCCTGACGGAGAGCCCGATGCTTGGCGGATTGCAGATGTTTTGAACTCGTAGATGTGACTGTCGAGCTTACTAGAATGTGTATCATTCAATAAAGGTATTGCCCTTCATGCCAAACATCGTTTTCGCGTGCTTTCTGTTCGAAAGCGGATCACTATCAGCCTCTTGCGCGCCCACCTCCTCGGTTGATGTGAATCCAGCTGTGCCAAGAAGGTTCAGTGCGCTCCAGAATTAGATCAAGTTTCTTTGCCTATGTTTGTCAGTTGTTGTGCTTGCGGGTGTAAAATCGGGCTGCAAAGGAGCCACCTCAAACGGTTACATTGCCAGTGGCGGCTAATTGGAACCCGTGGCCTGACCAGAGCATTTGATGGTTTCCGAGGTTTTTCAATCGAGTCCTCTCATCTTCCTTGCAGAGAAATCGTGAACTGTTTTAAGAAGTGTATCAACGGCCAAGAGCAAACTTTCTTTGTCAGCAGATGCCATTGACATGAGGTGTGTAGCAAGCAGAAGTGGCTGTCATTTCCAAGCTGTTGCAATATGGTTGACCAAAGTTTGAGTTATTGCAGATCTATCTTTCCATTTGGCGAAGGAAAACCCTGGACAGGCTGGATGATGAATTTGGTTGAGCACCAAGCGGGTGATGCTGTATCAGGCATGATCTCGTCGTAGGATTCAGGTATCTCGGAATTCTTCACGGGTAGAGAAGGAACCGGAATGACATGCCAGGGCGGCGTGGATTTGGTAATGTGGAAGAGGCCTTGGTTGGCAACAATTGTGCTGGCGTGCGGCACATTTGTGTACCACGAGTGTGTTCTGAGGGACCGGAGCTTGGTGTCTCTTCTCTCTGACGTCCTAATGGTGTTTTTCATTACAATAGGAACACTCGGGTTCTACTTTCGCAGTCGGAATGAGCCGATTCTGGATTTCCGGCAGTTCGAGGTGTCCGCGGATGCTGCCAACAGTGGCTGCCTTCGCCAACACAGTCGGAGCTGCCGAAAGCGTTTTGCGCGTTGCTGCCTGCGGATCTGACATCAAGCTGTTCATCAAGGTGATTTTCGTACTTTTTCTGACAGCTGCGATGGGAAGGGCGGCGTCTGGCGGCACTGTCGCTTACGTTGCGTTATGGATCATCTTCATTATACCAATTGGCCTCGCGAAGCTAGCACCAGCTGCCGCTCAAAGCAAGTTTCTCAATCGGCAGGCGTCGGCTGTGGGAAACCCTGGCAAGGCTGGCCCTCGGAATCGGTACGTGCCGTCATCGTAGGCTTGGCGAAGTTATGAAATCAGTGGGGAGATTCAGTCATTCTTCCTTTGCAAATCAGTCTCAGGATGTGTGGAGATGCTCGAAGACAACATTTCGTTATGCTGGTGTTGGATGGGATTGTTGGTTGGGCAATTCATTACCTAGACTACTTTAACCCGCGCCGGTCACCCGGGTGGTACAACTGCGATGGCAACTGCGGAGACTTCCTGTTTGTGGCTCTCTTATGGTCGTTGGTCAGTTGACGCCATCGCTGTGGTGTTGAGCGAATGTGAAACGAGAGAAGTTACTGGTGTTACTGGTGAGGGAATGCTCGCGTGACTCGAGACAAACTGAACTGTGCTTTTAACCGGGACAGGAGGACTTTGCGACTTTGCCAACGCCAAGCTCGGCTCTTGGGCTTCATTTTGAACAGCAGCAAGTGGCAACATTCCGTCTTGGTGGTTCTTCTCCATTCTGAATGTTGCGTGCCTGTCTGATTTCCGTTTCATCTATCGCGGTCGTCTGTGGTTGTGTGGTGTGCCGTGTACAATTGACGGAATGTTGAGAGGAAGTTGTGTATGACAAGGAGGCACAGCGACATCTTGGAGGATCTCGAGTTGCTGCAGGAAAGGCGGAAGCAAGGTGGGAAAGCTTGATGGACGGCCACAGGAAAGACCGGGTTCTATTGCGCAGCACTATTTTAGGCTTCTACCCAGCACTATTTTAGGCTTCCACCCAGATCCTGTGTGTCTGTCTACGGGCATCTGCAAGCTGTCAGGCTATCCGAGTGCAGAGAACCAATCCGCATAGTGGCAGAAGGTTCCGTTGCGGCTTTGTCGTGGACTCTTTTAGGCTTTAGTGTGTGTCATTCAATAAAGGTATTGCCCTTCATGCCAAACATCGTTTTCGCGTGCTTTCTGTTCGAAAGCGGATCACTATCAGCCTCTTGCGCGCCCACCTCCTCGGTTGATGTGAATCCAGCTGTGCCAAGAAGGGTTCAGTGCGCTCCAGAATTAGATCAAGTTTCTTTGCCTATGTTTGTCAGTTGTTGTGCTTGCGGGGTGTAAAATCGGGCTGCAAAAGGAGCCACCTCAAACGGTTACATTGCCAGTGGCGGCTAATTGGAACCCGTGGCCTGACCAGAGCATTTGATGGTTTCCGAGGTTTTTCAATCGAGTCCTCTCATCTTCCTTGCAGAGAAATCGTGAACTGTTTTAAGAAGTGTATCAACGGCCAAGAGCAAACTTTCTTTGTCAGCAGATGCCATTGACATGAGGTGTGTAGCAAGCAGAAGTGGCTGTCATTTCCAAGCTGTTGCAATATGGTTGACCAAAGTTTGAGTTATTGCAGATGTTTTTGAACTCGTAGATGTGACTGTCGAGCTTACTAGAATGTGTATCATTCTTATTAAACCAAGGTATTTTTCTGCAGGTCACAGGGGATGGAATTACGGGTCCGCCACTTGTCTGAGCAGCTCCGGACAAGAGATGCGGAAGTGTCAGCCTTGAGGTCTCAGATCGGTTTGCTGACGAGTGACTTCAAGTATAATCTCAAACTTCTGAAAGAACGGGATTGGGAGCTGGACCAAAATGAACATCAAATGGTAAGATTCTCATAAGCTGTATGAGGAGTACTTGTGCCCAAGTCCTCTAGTAGATCCTGAAAGAAGCTTACCATCTTGGCAGAAGGAGATGCTCAGAAAAATTGCAGAACAAGAGAAAGAGCACAAAATTTCTGTTGCTGAGTTGACAAGGTGCAAGGAAGCATCAGATCGAGACCGTGCTTGCATTCTGGAACTAAAGGAGACCCTAGCGCAGTATCAGGACGCTGTGAGTGGATGTTGCACTGATGCACCCAGATGCTAAGAGTTGTAGCGATATAAATTGAACTGCCTGTGAAGTGCAGGTGCATACAGTAAGACAGAGGCTTGAAGAAGCTAGGCAGATGAGAGACCAGGAGCTCTCCCATCATCACTCTGAGCGTGAGCTCCTGCAAGGCAGTAGGTCACATACTCTAACTTGCAACAGATTCCCTGCTCACTCACTCTCTCTTGTCTGCCATTGTCAACTAAGAAACTGAACGGGCTGGTCAGAACTGCAGAAGCAAGCTGAGGAGCTTAGAGCAGAAATAGAGGTTGCACGCAAGGAGGCGGCTGCAGCTTGTGAGCGCAAGTGGTCTAAGCTTCTCCATGAGTGCAACCAGTCAGTGGCCTCACTTGTATCGGAGAAGGGTACACTTTTATTGCAGAAGAGGCAACTGGTAATTTTAAAGTAGCCAAACTGCATACAAGTTTGTCGCTAAGGAAAAAAACTGCATGCAAGTGATTTCTACAGAGTGACGCAGTGCATATACCTTTCATCACAAGTCTCGGTCGTGGTTCTTTCTTTCAGGAGAAGGAGATGGAGGGTATGCGGGAGCAAGTAAGGCAGCTTCAGCAAACTGTTGCCGACCTCTCTTCAGTTGCTGGTGAAAGCAGAAAGGAGTGTGTTGTGTTGAGGGATCAACTCGAAACCCTGAAGGTAATTTTTTTTTTGTTCTCTGTCCTTTCAGAAAACATACGATCATATCTTCAATTGCCATCAACATTGCCGTAAAGGCGATGCCATATTTCTGGACTGATTACGGAATCTTCCTTCCCCACTATTCGCATTGCAGAGTGTTAGGGTGTTAGGTTGTATTCAATATCCATTTCCATCAACCACCTCATGCCGTTTACAGACAATTCTGATGAAATGAGGTGTGGAAACACAGGTGGAGATACATCGTAAAGTCGAAGAACTGGAACATGAAAGGCATCGAGCAGTAGAGTTGGAGCTCGAAAGGCAGTGCAGCAGCAAACGAATTGCAGCACTTGAGCATGAAAGGGGGTGCATCGAGGAATCTGTTAGCCAGAGGCTCGCTGCAGAACATGAAAGTGCTGTGCAAGATCTCTATTCTCAGCTACAGTACGCTGAACATACTCTTGCTGTGGTGCGCAATGAAGCAGAGTCTAGGTGATAATCCTTCACATTCCCATGTACAACCGTATTGCTGGCAATTCATGGTCTGTCAGATCCTGAAAAAAACAGCTTCTCCTGGACTGAAGGGCCATGGAGCAGAATGCCAACCATGTGAGGGAGTTGGAGAAGCTGCACCAGGATGCCGAAAAGGAAGCTATTCATAACGCAAATGAAGTGCAGAGGTTGCATGAAGACGCCCAGAATCATGCCACTAACTATGCCAAAGAGCTTGAGAAGTTGAAGCAGGATGCCCAGAACCAAGCAACAATGTACGTAGCAGCTCTTTCCTCATGGAGAGTTTTCTTTGTGTTTCAAGTCTATCTTTTTCTACCTCAGCTGACGGTGATAAGGTTGCGAGCACTTGAACGGTTTTTCCATGTTATGTACAGGTTTGCAAGAGAAATTGCTGTTCTGAAAGAGAGGTCGAACTCAGCGGTGTGTGCATGCCAGTCCCGTCCTCAGAGCCACAAAGGAGAGCAGGTATTTTGATTGTACTCATATTCTATATCGGAAGGTGTTCAAAATGTAACGGTTTCTATGTTTCTACTATCCACGCAGGCAGTCAATGCCACAAGCTAACTGAGAACGTGCCACAACATGTTATATTGCTGGCAGGGTCCACAAGGTCCAGCAGTCAATAAAGGTAGTTTGGTAGAAACTGGACACGGATCAAGCAAAAATGTACTGAGACATCACATGCAACATCCACAGACAGGTAGAACTGGTGAGATTGTGCACGGTGCGGGCATTTATGACCTTAGCAAGGCAGGTAGTGGCAGTGATGAGCTATCAGGGCCGGAAGACGACGAAGCTTATGGGCAACATGAGATCGGCGACCTTGACATATCACCTGCAGAAGCGAGTGAACGATTCGCACATGACACCAACCATTACAGAGTGCGGATGGTTTTGGAAGCTGAGAACCGATTCCTGAGGGAGAAGCTGAAAGAGCTTCAACATCAAAATGAAACCGTGGGGAAGATCATCTTTGATCTGAGGCATGAACTAGAAGCTGCAGGGCTTCTTAAACCTACGCAGAATGTAGACCCCAACTACGTGGGAAAAGGTGGTCAACCAGTGAGTCCTCCAGCACCAGCAGCGACACCAAGCAACCTCTCTCCCAGGAAGCCCAGTTCTGGTGCTACATTATCAAGGTGGCCGTCAGTCGTCTTCTCATATCTGAATTAATCACCAGGTCGGACATGGTTAACAATCCTATTCTCTTGCACCTGAATGTACTTTGCAGGCCCTTCTTGAATCAAGCTTCAGGGTCTGTGAGTCCAGCTACATCACCCAGGAAGGAGTCTTTCAAAGATGAGCCACCGTTGTCACTAGCAGATAGACAAGAGCTCCAACTTCTTCGATCTTACTATGCCGAGCTGAGTGCCGAAAGCGATCAGGTGCATGCTTTGCTCGACTCACATAACCACTTGCCTCGTCTAGGAGAAAGGGAAAATTCTTGTTGCACATCCCTTTCCACGTAATGTTGACTTTCTGACAAAGAAATTTACGGTACACAGCTTGAGTATGTGCATGGGAAACCTCCCGCATCTGCTGCCAGTTCAATAGCTTCTAAGACGAAACGGACGAGTTTTACCCCGGAAAGCTTTAGGCTGAACCGGATTTCTCCTCTTGCTGACCATCAATCATTTGCCAAGTCAAGGGAGCTCTCAGAGCTCACAAGCCGGCAGCACCACAGGCAAGGTTTCTCTCCTGGAGCTGGGCACCAGCGGCACAGCACGTCAAGGGATAGTCTGCAGGAGAGAAGCAGGCTGATTGAAAGGAGGTTCCAGGATACGAGGAAGAAGGCTGAGAAGAACCTAAACGACCGTGCTGGGAGAACAAGCACACCCCTTGTACGTCATAACGCATTGAAGATAATGAATGCTGGATCCTTCCGTAGGCCATCCAGTTCTTCAGAGAGCGAAGGTGATAGCTGCTGTGGGAACCTTGAGGACGACAGTGACTCTAGTGCAGATGATGCAGCTTTGAGTCCACCCAAAGCCTTTCGAAGGACACCCGTCACAGACGCTGATGGGAGGGGTCACATGAAGAGTTAAGGTGTGAGTCAGTCCTGCCTTTTTCCTGTACATTCCCAGTTTTCCACCTGTATAAGAACCGGAATATTGTCAGAATACTGTACTGACGGTTGCTGAGCTTGACAGGTTCTTAAAGGAAGGGCAACAAAGGTAGTTGATGATCGACTGGGTTCCATGGTTCCTACTCCGCCTGTGACAAGGCTGAAGAGTATATTGAGGCCTGGTACTAGAAGCTCAGGTTACTTTGAAGGTTGTACTGCACAGACATTTTGCAGTGGCTTCCTTCATTCGCAAACAGGCAAACAGAGCGTTTTGATGTTTACAGACAGGGTACTTGGTTGATTCAGACTGCAGTATGTGACAGGTAACTCTCAGACCTGCTAAGGCTTACTCTTGGAAGCTCCCTGATCCTATCCTATTCTACACTCTGGCAGAGATGTTGGTGACTGTTGTCAGACCTAGGTAATTTACCGCGTCGGGCAACACTGATGACGCAACTATGTTAGTAACTTGGGTCCACCATGGCTCATAATTTACATCCCGCATCTAGCAAGGCTGATGACGCAAAAATGCTATCTTGATCCTACACGATGATGTGAGAAACGAATATCCTACACCCCCTATAAGTACACCAATGCTCAACTAAGCCGATACAAGCCTTCCTCTTCCTTGAGCTGCCGCACCTTGAAAAACAGACAAGAAGAGATCCAATATTGTGCACTGCGGAAGTGCAGGAGGCCATCAGAACCATGGTCTCCTGCCATGGGAAAGACGAAAGTGCAACGACAGATCCCAACATACCTGTACAAGCAGGGCACGTATGACAATCAATATTCCTGGACGACTCGATCAGTGGCATTCGTATTTCCCTCAAAAGTTATAGCTCCTGGGCTTGTCGACAGTGCCCTACAACACACAGGCAGACGAGAGGAATTATTAGCTTGAAGTTCAGAGTTATAAGTATTCATGAATGGCAAGCTTTGCCATGGAAAGCTCAAAGGGGACATCCAACTTGTTGTACATTGCCCTGTACGTAATAAGCCAGCTGGGACTTAAGAGTCGCAATTTCCTCCCTGTATGATTGCAACTTCAGTTCAACAAGATTTTTTGCCTGCACACAGAATATTGTGCTAGCTGTCGTGAGCAGACAGGAACCTGACAAGGAAGAGGGCTGATACCAATTATATATGAAAGGGAAAAGGGGACGATGGAATTATTGGCCTGTGCACATATTGTGATAGATGCGGTGAGCAGACAGGAAGCTAACAAGAAAGAGAGGCTAGGTGTACATAGAGGGAAATGGGGACAAGGGAGAGAGTTGTCACAGGCAGAACCTACCTTCTCGCATATTGCCACCTGCCATAGGTGCATACGAAAATTCACATTAGATACGTTGAAACTGATAAGTCATTTGGTACATGAAATCAGATAAAGGAGGAATTATTCACCACTTCCAGATCGTTAGATGGTAGGCCGTTAAGTTCCAAAAGGTTTGTCTCCAAAGCCCCTCCAATCTTTTCAAGTGTATTCAGTGCCATTCTGAGTCGTCTGAATTTCACACATCGACGATTATCAGCACAGAAATGAGGGGAGAAAGAACAAGGGTGTTGACCATGCGAATAGTGGACAACTGACCTCTGCAGTACAAATACCACTTGATCTAGTGTGCCATCTGTTGCACAACTAGAGGCGTTTGAGAGGCCCGAGTCCAGAGGTAGATGAACAGACAGCATCCCTGACGCTTGAGGATCTCCGGCTCTGCTCAAACACATGCATCTCAATCCCCTTAGACCCTCTCTACCTTGTGAGCAGTAGTGCCAGCAAATCATATAGGCCAGTGAGCATGAAAGGAAACAAGAATCTCATCTGTGCTGTAGATCGTGAAACCGATGAGGGGTGCTCACCTCCCATAGTAACCACCTCCATTTGTATGCTGATCATCAAGCTCCCCCCTGTTGACAGCTGATAGGGCGGAGTACTGAGCAGTCTGCTGGTTGTCAACTTCATGCCTGTCGTTAAATAGAGCTTGTACACGGCTCTCATACATAGAGTTGTTCACTGTCAGAGGCTGCATTGTCATATCTTGGTAAGGAGCCACGGCTTGAGATGTTGCCTGTTTTGAGCCCAATGCGTGTCGAAAGTGCTGGGCTGGCGTGGTCGCAGCAGATGAACATGTTGGGCCAGCAGTCGGTAGTCGTCCAGGAAGCGACGAATTTACTGATGAGTACGAAGGCATGTGAGTTGGTGATGGTGTTGGTGGCATAAGTGCACCAGTACCAGCATGTACTCCTTGAGGTGTTGCTGTCTGTCTCTCACCATTGTCATATCTTTGAGCTGACACTGACATACTATTTGCTGCGAGCTGCTTGAAAACATCCCCATGAGACTGATCAGATGCTTGAGGCGCTGTAGACAAGCGGGATCCAAAAACCGAAGATGCGTTTGCCAGTTGACTTGAACCCTGACAAGTAGAAACTCAGAGACATCAGGGACCCTTGCTTCCTGCTCTCTCTGAGAACTTCCTAGAGAATGAAAAGAGGATGAAATGAGCTAGAAAAAAGACTATAAAACAGCGTGATCAGACCTTGTTGCTTTGCTGTGCTGCACTTGAGCGGGCCATCAAAGAAGCCTCAGCAGAGGAGCCGCTATCAATCAATTGCAACTCCTGCACATGTAAACACGCGATTGCAGCATCTATCATTTACGCTCAATGACTAGCTCGCAACTCCCACTGCATCACAGTGACTGCCACTGATACCAACCTGTACTCCTTGCATTGAGCCAGGAAGCAGATATTGGTGTTGCTGGATAACATTCGAGTGATGTTTGTGTGGACCTTGGTGTTCTATCCCTTGATTAGGCACATTTAACTGCTGAGCACCCAATGTCTTGTGTCTTTGAGTGCTTTTTCCAAACAAATCTGCTGCATGCAAGTTTGTAGTTCGAAGCTCACTCATGCCATCAAGCCCCTCTGGCATTCCATACTGTGTCACCAAAGCCAGAGTCAGGTGATCATCCGTATTCTGACCCTCCATTCCATTTCGATCCTGACATTGTCCCTGCACGAAAAAGAACCTTAGTCAAGACTGACTTCCGACAGATGCTGCATACTTAGTACCTGTGACCGCATCATGTCATTGTGCAGTGCGGACAGTTCTCCATAAACCGAGCTTACCTTTCCAGACAACTGAGTTTCAAAATCTTGTCGGAGCTTCTCTTGCCTTCCAAATTCTTGCTGTTGGTTCAAGTACTCTTGCCGTGCAATCTCCTTTCTCTGAGCGTCATACTCCTGCCTTTGCCTCTCTTGTCTTGCGATTTCCCTCTGCTGTCGAGCTTCGTACGCCTGTCTCGCACTTTCTTGCTGAGCCACTAGTTCCTGCTGCTTCTCATACTCTTCCCTGCGCGATCTTTCTTGACTTTCAAGCAGTTCTCGCTGTTGAGTTTCATACGCTCTCTCCAGTCTGGCACTCTCTTCGCGACGAGCTTCCATGTCCTTTCTTTCTCTCTCCTGCCTTGCTGCCTCTTCTTGGCGAGCTTCATACTCCTGTCTTTCCCTTTCCTGTCTTGCATGCTCTTCCTGCTGTGCCATCAATCTCTGCTGCCGTGCGTTCTCTTCTTGTTGCCGTTTATCTCTGGCAATTTCTTCCTGTTGAGCTTCGTATTCTTGCCTGGCCGTTTCCTGACGCAGAAGCTCTTCCTGCTCTTCTCTGCGTTTCTTTTCCCTGGCAAGCTCTTCTTGCCTGGCCTTTTCCTCTTTGGCCTGTTGAAGAAGTTGCTGAAGCTCAGCTTGCTTTTCAAGCATTTCTAGCTCCTTTGCTTTCATGGCTTTGCACTCCTGCCCATGACACCAGAGTAGCTTGTTAAAAAAACAAACTTCACACCATTTATGAATGAGAGCCACATTCTGCATCACTGGAAAACTTACCTCATTTAGTTTCTTCAACTCCTCTTCCTGTCTCTTCCGCGCCTGCCATGACGACATTCAACACCTTAGTGATGCAGAAAATATTGATACAACCATCTTCATTCACAATGCACTAGCAAAACACGATTACTTGTTCTTAAATTCCATCCCTACAAAGAGACGAAACACAATTACTTGTTCTTGCGCAGCCTTTTCCCTAGACAGCTTTGTTTCCAACTCTCGTTGTAGGGCTTCTTTTTGTTTTTGGAATGCAAGTTGCTCTTCTCTCGCGGATGCATCCTATGTGATGTTCAAGAGCGTTGAATCAAGCATACCAGCCCGTCAAGAATTTCAGGTGTCTAAAAGCAAATGGGACCGACGGAACAATTCAAGGTCTATCTATGCACCATTTGCAGACAATTTTTTGAACCACATAACACTGCTGTCCCGTGATAGCAGTACAAACATAAGAGTATACATTCTTAGTTTTTCATACTGCTCTCAAACCTTCAATCTAAACAGTACCTAAAATATCTGCATAGCATGTGTGCGATCAGTCTACAGGTGATAAGGAATACCAAGCGCTGCCGCTTTTTCTGTGCTTCTCTTTCTTTCCTATCACGATCATACTCACGCTTCCTTTCCTTCCTTCTTTCAACAATCTGCAAGAAACTTGTTCGCATGTCAGAGCCTTATACCTACGAAGTAGGTGTTTAACAACGAGCAGAAATGGAAAAATCAGAAGGTGACCTCGTGGGGGATGGAGGCATCCCATTCCTGCTCTGGTTCTTCATGCCTCCGATATTTCGGATCCGGGTGATAGTCACAGTACCTATCCGAAAGACCCACACCACCCAAGGTCCATTACATTTCATTGCGAGAATCAAACTTGAAACTCCTGACAGTTCACAGAACATGAGATCCGACTATCCTAGCTCACCAGATGTCTGGCAACGAGGTAGGATCCGAGCAATTGGGTAGGACACGCCACTTGAGACAGGTGGGGTTATCGCACTGGACCTGGCAGAAGCATTTCATTTGGGTAAACTCCAAGCACACTTTACCTCCAACAGACAGACTGCTAACAGCTGTCCACGTACCCACACGACATCAGGGACATCCTCCGAAGAAGGGCCCTGACCAGGACGCTTTGGTCGTGGCTCAGATTGCACCACTGCTGTAGTATTGCGCTCCTTTTTCTCCCACCTACAAAGACGATTGTGTAAACACATATGAAAATGCCTTCAAATGTGCAGCCGCTCAAGAACCGCACCTACCAGTACTCAGCCAACACATCCGAAAGTTTCTTCAAGAGTCGCCGATAAGCTATTGTATCATCAAAATCCTGCGAAGTGCGCAGATATATCAAACCAAAGCACCTTAGAAACTACAGACAGGAACAAGAGTATCAATAAGACGTACCTGCTTGTTATGAGTCGGTTGAAGAAAATCTGCCTCAACGATTCCAATGACCCCCATGCCCCTCTCGTTCTCCTCCAATTGAATGCCCACCTGAACCGCAGACATGTAAGGGAGTTAAGCATGAGAGCTATACAGCTCGACATAGCCAACATTAACCAAAAATCCTGAGTATAGCAAATACCCTCATATAGGCCTTGATTAGTCGGTTCCGATGGTAAAGCATCATACCGTAAAGATTCTTGTTCTCTGTATTGAACCTACATTACAAGAACCATATCAGACCAAACCCCCTGCCAACGACATATAGAGCGTAATTCAAGATTGTGATCTGCAGTGCAGTTCAAAGAACATAAACTTAAAAACAGAAAGCAATCTGTCCCACCCTAGTTCAATCTTCAGAGTCTCCGACACTCCAACCGGCTTGTAGGTCTCCGTCTCTTTCATACTGAGCAAACCAGATATCCTCTTTGTCTTCACTTTTTTGTCACTACACAAATAACCCGCCTTAGTTGGAGGATGGCTCTTCTCTGAGAATGAACAAGATTGCATTCCACCAGAAGCATTTGAGGGCCTGTACCGTATGAAGATCTGCATTCGTGGGACTTTGTACAGTATAGCGACATATGCACGCAACGAGTAATCCGTTGTGACGTCTACAGAGTTGGGCTGCAGAGCAATCACATGATCAGTACAGGGTTCTACCGGATCCACGACAGGTGATGAAGCTTTCCATCAACTAGAACAGGGCAGAAAAGTGCCAGATTTTCCCCGGGGCCGGTCGCTGAACCTGCCAGGCATATTTTTGCCTCCGATATCAAAGCCATATTGCCTTCGAAGCCTTAGCTGTTGCAAACCCAACAGCTAAGACTTCATAATGTAATTGGTACCTGATTTGGGCGCAGCTGCTGAAAGTGCGATGAGCTGATTTCAGACGTTATACGGATGTCATGTGGGTCACTCTTAAAATCCAGTTCAAGATGACCTTCATGTCGGCGCAAGTGCGATATAATCAGGATCTGCGACAATCAGTGGGTAGACATGGATGAACAGCTGGACCGCATAGTTCTGTTTTGGAAATCGAAATTAAACATCCCTCTCCAAAAGCTTCTCAGGACACAAGGCATTCCAAGGCTCCCAATACATCTGACAAAAAGTACTGGTGAGAGTGGACTGACCCCCCTCACAAACAGTGTTCTACTTTGTGTACACTTACAGCTCCAGTCTGAGGAATGGCTTCTAGCTGAGCGAGAAGACTTTCTTCATCAGGAAATATGGAGTATTCACAGATAGCCGCCAAGCTTTCTTCAGCATCAAGGTCCATTTCAGATAGTCTGTCTGTCTTGTGGTTAAGGATTCTAGTTGAACATCACATCACAACAAGGGGGTCGAGGTGGGGAACGTTAACAAGTATCAGCTATCCAGAAGCAGTTATCGGGAAAAGACATCTCCTGGAGGATACTTCCATTCAAGTCCCAGGAGACCTGTGGTATAAGAATATCCTCTGCTCCAGTTGAAAGCTGCACCAAGATAGACGTTCAACGTACATTTGTCAAGAAGCTCAAGAAATCTCATGAGAGGAGGTATCTTCTGAAGGACTTAACGACAAACTCACCAGAAATGTCTGTGAAAGGAAGCCGGCTGTCATACTTGTTGCACATTTGGTCAGGACCAGAACATCCTGCCCCAACCGCATCGTTCCGGACTGCCATTGAGCAGTTGAGAACAAAGGAGACCAAGTAGTTAGAGCATAATGAAGAGCTAGCATGCGCACAGTCGTCATGACCAAATCAGCTAAACATAACGAGCAAAAACAATGTTACCTCCATGAAAGCAGCAAAATCAGCTATAGTGAAGAGGATGCTAACCTTGAACCCATTCCCATGCTTGCCGATGGACCTGTCTCCAGCAGTCATTTGCTGCAACATTGAAGAGTCAATCCATGAGCCATGCAACTTCGGTACTTAACGTTCAAAGATGCTGCTACGCACAAGCTGCAATACGAACACACCCGTGTCGAAAACAAAGTAGGAAGCTGAGAGCAGCCTCACCTTCTTGGAGTGTCCAAAACTGAGCATCTTGTGGAGGCGTTCAGGAGTCAAGCCACAGCCATTGTCCATGAACACCAAACAGGGCTCACCGTTGAACTCCTTCATATCAATGCAAAATTGAGATGCACTGACATCCGGGTCGATGGCATTGTCGATCAGCCTGCGTTGGACAGCGTACCGTACACGCGATCAAACCAAGACCCTACCACGCACCTTTCAACCAGGCAGGAAGCATTATCCGAGTCTTACTCTGCAATAGCTCCAAAAACCCAACGATGACTGGTACTGTTGCTGTGCAGGAATTTGGGATGAGTGGTGCAGTGCTTGACATGGATAAAGGGCTCTGCCATTTGATTCCGTCTCTGTCGGAGAAAGTGGTACCCACGACCAACCGTTCAGCCAAGCTCTTCACATCAATTTGACCGCGCCATCCTGCGTCTATCCCTCCTCAAAGCGGCAACAATTGCCTGAAAACATAGCCGACCGAGACAGACTCGACACACGACCTAAGGCCACGAAGGACCGTTCTTGCTCCTCCCCATTCCAGATTTCCACTGCCCATCAGGCGTCCCTATCCAAACAATTCCATTGCCGCTTCCCAACGCTGTCCAATTTATCAATGGCTGTGATAGCACCTCGACTGCGAGCTGGAGGACCGTACATTCACCACCACGGCAACAACACCCCCCCTCCGTTCACCTGCCCATAACGCTGATCCTCCCAAATGCGCAAGTCCTGACTCAACGTGATTAACCAGCGCCCAATGTACGCCCCCGGGGCCACGACACAGCGCAGTCACAGGGAAGCAGCAGCAGCAGCAGGCATTCGCAGGCAATAGGTGGGGCGGCACAAAATTCGATCCTGCCCACATTCCAAGCCCGATTGTGCGCAAATTGCGATTCCAGCTCACATGAGGAATGCACCTGGCACCCAATCACAAGCGTTCAAATTCCCATGTCCCCACAGGAGTATCCGACAGCAGGTAGGACAAAAAGCAGATGCCGTCCGGCTCCGGAACCCGAGGAGGCGGCGTGCGCAGCGCAGGCGAAGGAGAGGGGGAGGGAATGCGAGAAGCGAGGGCAAGCAAGGCGAAGGAGGAGGAGGTGGGCGAGGCAGCGCAGCACTCAGAAGCGCATTCCGTGCAGGAGGTGGAGGAAGAGGGGGGCCGGGGCCGGAGTCGGAGTCGGGCGAGGGCAGGAGCCTGATGAGGGGTCGCGGGCAGAGCGGCTGGGGGGCGGGCCGGCTGTGGGCAGCGTGTCATTATTGGGTGCCATGCGTGGGGTGGTACAGCGTCAGCGGGTGGTACATGCGGGCGTAGGCGGGAAAGGAACCCGGGGGCAGGGCCGGAGCTTGGCGCCAAGCAAAGTTCCCAGGAGACAGGGCAGCAGCTGGCCCGGCCTGGCCGAGTGGGAGTGGGAGAAGAAGCGGAGCGTGAAGGACTTGCTCATTCATGCTGGCCTGCCACGGGGAGGGGTCGCCGTCGCGGTCAGTGCCAGTTCAGCAGTACATCACCATATGCAGCTGGTGCTTGTGCGGTAAACGGAAGTCGGGAGCAGGGAGCAGAGACCCGGACCCCGCTACAAGCCTGCGCTCGGCCTGGTCGTGAAAACGTCAGACTACACGCAATGCTTCTCCCAGTCTCCGGCACGGCGGCCGGGGCCTGGGCCGGATTTTGGTGCCTTCCTATTGGCTGAAGTCTCTTTTCAAATGCCCCGGATTCCTGGCCTCTCTCCACAGCGGTAACGCGCACCAGCCAGGCTTTCCGACATGTACAGATTAGTAGGAACTTCTGCACTTTCCCTCCGGACAGCAGTCGTGACTCGTCCAGTCCCAAATTGCCCACCACCAGTGACCACCACCCAGCATCCCGCACAACAGCACAACACGCAGAACGCAGAACGCAGACCGCACACCGCACACCGAACTCCGACTCATTCCCTCCTAATAAGCAGGATTCAATTTTCATTTGCAGTGCTCAAGGCTTAATTGGACTCGGTAAGCATTGTTGAACTTTTCAAATGAGTTTTGAAAGCATAAGTCTTAATTTTTTCTCTTCTTATATTTATCTTTTTTATCCTATATATCAAAATTTGTATAGGTATATACTTCCTTCTTCCATCTAAAACTAAAACTATTCTTAGTTAAGCTATCTATTATATCTTTATATAAAAAAATAAGTATGATAGAGTTTATACATCATCTTAGATAAAATATGAAATCTTCTCAATAAAGACCTAATCTACTTTATCTTTGTCGCCATGTGTATTGGGTCTTGATAAGAGGATATGTATGTACATGTGAAGTCACAGTCTATACGTTTTGAAAAATCTCATGTATAGTACAATGATGTTTTTTTGTGGCACAAGGTTACACGTACTTCCTCTTGGGAAAGTGTTTTTGGCAAAGTGACTTTGTGCTTCATGACACTTTGGAAACCACATAACCCAATGAATCTTTTGTGCTCAAAGCTATAAGTATGTATGTACTTCGTGGATTGTTGGAAAAGCAAAAATTGCGAAATGAAAATGTTCCGAGTAAGACGACAAGTATGTACTTCTACCAAGATTGGAAAAGCAAGCAGAGATCGTGCGATGAATATTTTTTGTGTGAGGTTGCATGTTAGTACTGTACTTGGTCGGCGCTAGGAAAAGCAGACACAGATCGTGCATGAATATTTTGGGTGCGAGTCTATATGTACATGAATATTTTGGGTGCGAGTCTATGTGTACTTCGTTGACGCTTAAAAAAGCAAGCACTGATCGTGCAATGAATATTTTCTGCTCCAAGCTACATGTACTTTGTCCGATGCTTGGAAAAACGATGGATATTGCTTTTATGTATGTACTTGGTGGAGGCTTTATGGATGTACCTTGTTGACGCTTGGGAAAAAGTAGATCATGCCTGTATGTATGTACTTTGTTGATACTTGGGAAAGCGCACATCGTGCATTGAATATTTTGTGTGCGTGACTACATGTACTTCTTAGAAGCTTGCAAAAATACACATGGTGCAATGAATATGAACATTGTTTTGGCAGAGCATGTACTTTATCTTCTCAAAACACCCCATGCACGCAACGTATGTATGCACCTTATCTCGGCAAAACACGGACTGTTCCATGAAGGCAATATGTACTTCAATGATGAAAATGTATGTATGTACACACTACACACATTGTATGTATGTACCACCCAATGAAGAGCAAAATTTAATGAAGAGCAACCTCAGTGTACCTTATGCTATCGAGAATTAGACAGCATAATAAAAAGCAAAATGATACAAGATTGCTCGGAGCACATGAGCCACTACTAGCTTTAGAGAGTCATAACAAGTGGCATAGACCTTTTTAGAGTATGTAAACTTAGTAGGAACAATGAGAAATATGCACTATTCACCCACATCCATCATAATATCAAGTTGAAGAACTCGAATACCTTCTGTTAAATGTAGGATAAAACCAAAATTTTTAGCATATATTTTATTGATAACGTAATACTTTTGTATTTCTAAATATTGATTTCACCCTTATCAAGCAAAGCTGCCTTCATAACATGGGGTCCAAATAGCAAAGTGATGGTAGATGTGTTTTATGATCATAATTTGCAAAAGAAGACTTCGTAAGGGGCATATGGGTAACCAAAAGTTAAGTTTCGAGGTAGAGAAAGCTCCAACATGAGGAGGAGATTTTTTTTAGCGCTCACATGAGCGAGGAGATTTGCTTGCTTAGGTCTTGTAGGTAGGTCTGCGTTCTCACTCTGAAATGCGGCCTCGTCAAATTCATGGAGATGAAATTGTTGAGACATATATTTCTAACAGATTAGATTATTGTAATGTACAGTAAAGATAAAGATTTCAGCGTGTGCATCTCAGACCTCAGGAGTCAAGAAATGTATCCGCCCCAGATGCTGACGGAGGGATGGCCTGCGATACGATCGGGATTCCAGGCGAATTGAGCAAGATATGGCACCCATTACATACACCAAGCCCACATCGAAATGCTATGGAGAAGCCATGGACATAACATGCCACTCAGGATTTGGCATACGCAAAGCATTTCTCGCTTGAAAGATTGAGACGTAGGTATGTAGTAGCATCATGAGGGTGTGGTCCAGGAGCAAGGAAAGGAGGTGGGCAGCACTTGCATCTCCCAATCAGCAACAGGCTGAGGGGGGGATGAAAGTGCTGGCCGCCCGAGGCCAGCGCCTAAGCATAGAGGGCTTTCAATTCGGACGCGAAAGTCTTCTTCAGGGCCTCGCGCTTCAGCTTGAGAGCTGCGGTCACAAGGCCAGACTCGGGAGTCCAGGGCTCCGGAAGCAGCTTGATCTTGGTGGGAATCTCGAAGCGCTCCAGCTTGGACTGCTTGCCCACCTGCGCTAGCGAGCGCAACACCTCCTGCACCGCCTCCTTCTTGGAGCAAAGGTCCTGGATCCTCTCGAACTCCACCCCGGCCTTCCTGGCCCAGTCCTCCAGCGCGCCCTCCGCCGCCACCACCAGCGCCACCACGAAGCTGTGGAAGGGGTCGGCGTGCACCATGATGTTGTCCACGAACTTGCTCCCGGCCAGACCCGCCTCCACCTTGCCCAGCGACACGTACTCCCCGTGCTGCAGCTTCACGATGTCCTTCTTCCTGTCCACGATCTCCAGGCATCCGTCGGGGTGGAACTGGCCGATGTCCCCGGTGTAGAACCAGCGCAGCCCCCGCGCGTCCGTCTTATAGACCTCCTCCGTCTTGGCTTCGTTCTTGAAGTAGCCGAGGGTGACGCTGGGTCCCCCGATCACAACCTCCCCCCGCGGCATGGGCTCGTCCGTCACCCGGTACCCGCCCTCCTCCCAGCTCACCAGCTTCACGTAGCAGTGCGGCACGGGCGGGCCAACCCGCCCCACCGAAGAGTCATCCCACTCGCTGAAGGTGGCGCCCGCGCAGGTCTCAGTGAGCCCATACCCCTGCCCGATGGGCGTCCCGAGGCAGACGTTGATGAACCTCTGCGTGTCCCCAGCCAGTGGCGCTCCACCCGACAGCAGCCCCCGGAGCTGGCCTCCCAGCACAGCCCTCACCTTCCGGAACACAAGCGCGTCCCAGAGCGCCTTCTCGAGCCCCCACGCCCCCCACCACTTCCCCTCCACAGCCGCCAGCCGCCTCCGGTACGCCAGATCGAAGAGCGCCTTCACCAGTCCCCCCTTGGCTTCCAGCTGCCGCCGCACGCCATCCCGCACCCGGTCCAGGATGGCCGGCACGGCCGTCATCAGCGTGGGACGGAGCTCGGACGCGTCCCCCTTGCTCCCCTTCTGGATCTTGTTGCTGGTGTCAGTGAGCGTGAGCGGAGACCCGTACCCGATCCCCGCCCCGCTCCCCACCATCACCACCTCCGCGGCCAGCTCCAGGACGTGCGCCAGCGGGAGATAGGCGACGTAGGTGTCCTCCGGCCCCAGCCCCGGCACCAGCTGCGTCATCCCGCCCACAGTGGCCGCCAGGTTGCGGTGCGACATCACCACGCCCTTGGGCATCCCGGTGCTCCCGCTGGTGTACATGATCACGGCCGTATCCGAGTGCGATGGCAGGTCGGCCGGGACCGGGCTCTGCTGCCCCCGGGCCTCCACCTGGGAGAATGCCAGCACCGTCCACCCAGTCCCCCGAGCCGACTCTACCACCTCCTTCAGCTCCGCCTCCTCCCGTCCTCCATGTACACCACCCGGCGCACCGCCCCGAGCCGCTCCCGCAGCCCCGCCAGCTTCCGCAGCTGCTTCACGTCGCACACCACCGTCGTCACCTCCGTCTCCGTGAGCGAGAAGGCCAGCGCCTCCTCCCCCAGCGAGGCGTAGATGGTCACCGCGGGCGCATTCCTCCTGAAGCAGGCCTGCGCCGCGATGAGCCACTCCGCGCGCGTCTCTGCGAAAATGGCCACCCGCTCGCCCTTGCCATGGCCCAAGCTCGCCAGCCCCGACGAGAAATCGCACACCCGCTGAAACGTCTGCGCGTACGTGAGCCACACGTACCCTCCCAGCACCAGCTTCTCAAAGGATTTCCCGTCCGCGCTCTTCTGCACCTCGCGCTTCACCAGGGTTCTGGTCCCCAGGAGCCGGTTGTGCGGGAATTTCTCCTTGCAAGCTTGCTCGAAGAGCGCGGCCAAGGTGGCCGACCCGTCTAGATCCTCCACCAGGCTCAGGAACCTGTGGTTGCGGTACACCACGCCCTCCTCCGCCGGCTCCGTCTCGGAGGCAGGGGCCAGCTCCACCCTAACCCCACGCTGCTTCGGCTTCTTGCCCCGCGCCGTGATCGCCATCACGGCCGCCACGGCCGCAATTCCCACCCAAACCCCCGGCATCTTCACTCCCCCAAGAAGAGCAGAACCAAGATCCCTGCCTTCCTTGCCGCGCACGCTGCCCACGCCCTGAGCTTCTGCAACTGCGGCCAGGGCCTTTGTAGCTGTCAGGACCAGAGCCAGGGCGGAGATGGCCACGAGGCCCAACAGGGAAGCCATCGCAAAGGGAAGGTGGAGAGCAAACAGGAAGGTATCGGTGAGCCCTCAGAACGGCAACTTCAATGACGGGAGGAACAGCAACATCAGCTGCACAAAATGGATATATGTACTTTCCCGCCGGGCTGAGCTGGGACTCGCTGGAAGCTACACTTGGAAAGCGCAAATCGGCCTGCTGATTCATCGGCACCAAAGCCTCAAGACGCTTCCGCCAATCCGGTGGCGCGGCCTGGCACAGCGAGCGCGTGTCCTCCCGACTCTTCCTGCATCCACGTTCGCCACCTCGACGGATGCTAATCGTTGCTTATTTGGATGAGCCTCCGGTCGTTTAGGGCACCAGGCTTGTTTTCTCGAGACAGATGCATGCATCGATGTATATAGGTCTGCGGAAGGCATCGATTCCCGGCCATGGCTCTTAGGGTTCATCCAGCGGACCGGCATTTTGCTGCACGATGGTGAAGGCATCGTCCTCACAGGCAGCGAGCTGACCGCCATTTGTAGCTGGTGGGAATCATGTATCACCCATCTCGCGGTGGCGTGAGAGGCGGACGGGATCGTAAGGATCTCTTGCTTTATTCAGAATGCGCAGAAATGTGGTGTGCGTGGTTCTTGGGCTCTGCTTGACCGTGTGGGTGTTCGTGATGCTGACTTGATGATGCTGGGTTCGCAGAATTTAATTGGGACGACGTGAAAAATGACAAGCACCGGGAGAATTATCTTGGCCACAGTATCAAGGCTCCGGTTGGCAGATGGCAGAAAGGTGTGTGAATGTGTGTGTGCTAAGGTTTGCGCCATGATTCTGTCAGTGTTTGATGCCGAATGCAGAGGATAGTGACGGTTGGAGCTGTGATTTGCAGGAAAGGATTTGCATTGGTATGCCAAGGGCGGTTCGCAGAAGGAGGCGGATGCTGCGAGGGCGGAGATTGCAAGGGTGAAGGAGGAGGAGGAACAGTTGATGCGAGAAGCTTTAGGTCTGGCTCCCAAGCGGGATACTAAGCCACGTGGCAGCAATATTGACAAGCATGAGGCTGCAGAGCTTTTTAAAAGGGGAGTGAAAGACGATTCGGCTCCTGATTATTCGCCTGGACAGCGTGTGGAAGGCCTTGGATTCGCGCCGTAAGTCACCTTAGGCCCATCTCTTGTCATGTCAGGTTTCGATCTCAACATCTTAAGGTATGGTTTGTTATGCAGGGCGCCGAAGCCTACTGTTGTTCAACAGGATGCAGGTGAAGGTTCTGCCCGGAGGAGGAATAATGACAGAGTAAAATCTGAGGCGGCCAGACAGCCTCAAGGACGAGGTAGGGAGGTTTCTGCACCAAGCCGAGTTGAAACTGTTGGGAGGGAGGAGGAGGAGGCTGGCCCTAGTCAGGTGCAGGCCTCAAGAAGTGAAGCGGATGACTCCAGGAAGAGTAGAGCTGTCAGTAATGGGAGGGATGAACATGGTATTCGCTCAACGTCCTCCAATGCTGACACAGAGCGGGACGCAGATGTCCTGCCTATCAGAAAGCACGGGAAGGCTGGAACTTGTGAAAGAGATCGCAAGAACGGAACCGATTCAGAGCCAAGGAAAAGAAGTGAGCATAGAGGGTTGAAGAGGTCACACAGAAGAACATCTGATTCTGACTTTGAAACCGATCAGAGTGGGGGGAGGGTGACGAGTAGGCACAGAAAGGAGTCTCAAGAGACGGACAGAAGGAGACATGGCGACAAAAGGGTTGCAAAGGAGGGGCACAGGAGAACTGGTGGAAGGGCATCAGATTCTGAGTAATGTGTGGGTGGTTGTGCAGAAGGTAGAGGCAGAAAGAACACTGTCATGATATGATTTTACCAGGGTATTGGAAAAGGTTGGAGTGGTTCATAATTGGATAAGAGTACACCTCCTGGGGTGAAGGAATAGCACAGAACTCGTACAATGGGAAAAGTCAATTCCAAGCCTAACCTTGAGTGGCTAAATGCATGTAGGATGCTGAAGCTGAACTTCGTCTACTTTCCTTAGTAAAAGCGCACACCACAAGTGCAGATTTCTTGTGCACTTCAAGGTGTCTAAGCAACTATATGTTAGACATCTATTGTGGGCAATATTCAGCAGCTTTGTGGGGCAGTGGTCTCTACTAGACCTGTTGCTTGACAGTTGACGTGCAGGTCGTAGTAGACTGC
The DNA here is from genome assembly GCA_010909165.1 of Anthoceros angustus. NCBI lineage: Eukaryota > Viridiplantae > Streptophyta > Anthocerotopsida > Anthocerotales > Anthocerotaceae > Anthoceros > Anthoceros angustus. Next base: position 271,030 of record VJWM01000205.1, read on the forward strand.
CTAACAGATTCTGTGGGGTTGTTCTTCAATCTGCAATTCTGTATAATCTAGTCTGTGACACCATCTGCACGCAGTTGCTCGTGGACTTGCATTGTGAGGAAGACACCCTCTACCAGATGGTACAGTTGTTCTCTGTTAGGTTATCTGTGTTTGAATTGAATAGATACTGTTTGTTTCTGAGAAAGGAGTCATTGAGAGCCTACGCACTCAGCTCTGTTCTTCATGTCGTGCCTTAGTCAATCGGCTCGTATAGTCGGTCCAGCTAGTTGAGAGTGACAAATATGGCAGCCGTAGATGACTTCAGTCAGACGTTCATCCCCCTCAGTCTGTGGTACAGGCACCTCAAGTAGCTGTAAAAGCGATGCCAAATTTGTGGATTGAACTTGGAATCTCATCTTTCTCCTATTCGCATTACGAAGTGTTAGTTCTGTACGATCTCCTTTCTCATCAACCACCTTACGCCCCTTTCAGACTATTCTGACAAAGTGAGGTGTGGAAACACAGGTGGAAATACGTAGTAAATTTGAAGAACTGGAGACTGAAGCATCGAGCATCAGAGTTGAAGCTTGAAAGGCAATGCAGCGGCAGAGTTGCAAAAAATGGGCATGAAACGGGCTGCATCGAGGAGTCTGTAAGCCAGAGTCTTGCTGCAGAACATGAAAGGGCTGTGCAAGATGTCTACTTTCAGCTACGGTCTGCAGAACATATTTTTGCTGCTTTGCGCAATGAAACACAGTCTGTGTGATAATCTCTCACATTCCCATGTACAACCGTGTTACTGGCAATACATAGTCCGTGAGATCCTGAAAGAGCCAGTTACTCCTAGACTGGAGGACCATGAGCAAAATGCCAACCATGCGTGGGAGTTGGTGGAGAATCTGCAACAGGATGCTGAAAAGGAAGAAAGTCACTACGCAAATGAAGTGGAGAGGTTGCATGAGGATGCAAAGAATCTTGCCTCTAACTATCCCAACGAGCTTGGGAAGTTGAAGCAAGATGCTCATAATCTAGCAACAATGTACTACCATCACCTCTCTCATGGAGGGTTTTTTTAATCTTTGTTGCAACAATGTCTTGTTCTATCTCAGTTCATGGTGATCGGGGTTGCAAGTGGAAGTTGAACATTTTCTATGTGCTCTGCACAGGGTTGCACGAGAAATGGGGACCTCAATTAAGTGGGGAAAAGGTGGTCAAGCAACAAAACAGTGGTTCCCCAAACAAGAGCTGTGACACCAAGCAACCTCTCCCAGAGAGAAGCAGGTCTGTTGCTACAAGATCTATGTCACTGGCCATCGTTCATCTTTGCACCTGTAAGGCTCACCAGCTAGGACAGGGTTGTCGACAGTATTTTCTTGGAGTTGAATTTTCTTTGCAGGCCCTTTATGGATCAAGCTTCAAGGTTTGAGAGTCCAACTACGTCAGCCATGAAGGAGCCTTTCAAAGATGAGCTGCCTTTGTCGCTAGCTGATAGAGAAGAGCTGCAACATTGTCAAGCTTACTATGCCGAGCTAAGTACCGAAAGGTCTTAGTACTGAAAGCGATTTGGTTTATGCTTTGCTTTACTTCCATTACCACTTCCATAGCTAGTGTAGGTATTCTTTTACAATATGGGAAAGTCAACCAACCTTGTGAGCGATGTGAATTTCGGACAGCATTTTTGGTCTCCCAACTCATACTTATAACTTTAACAAGACCTACACAAAATATGTACCTACCTAGTTATATTATAATTTAATTTATCTTACATAATAATAGATGATCATGTCACTAGAGTTTTAAAAGTACTTGACGCAGGGAGTCACTCAGAATGCACAGTCAAGTAGTGTAGTATGTTCAAATGTGATATGCTTTCATGTTATATTCACTGGGATATTATATATATATAATATTATATCAAACACAATATAAATATGTAGGTAAAAATATGTTATAGGTATATATAAATAATATATTATTAAAAATAATGTACGTTTTATGTATGGAACATGGAGACTTTATAAAAAAAGTAGAAATGGTAAGTCTTATACCATCGAGATTTTATAAAGAAAGGAAAGATAGAAAGTTCTATCTACACCGATGCGGTGGAGAACAAGTTATCTACCCTGAGCTACCTATCACCGAGGCGCTGGAGAACAAGGTATCTACCCTGAGCTACCTATCACCCCCAAGATGTCGTAATGCCTACTAGGATAGGGAAGGCCCTACTTACCACCGGAGTTGAAGATGCAATGTCTCCGGTATTCGAAGTTATCCTGAAAATAGCATTGGCCAACGTCCTTTGCAGGGCGATGGAAACACGTCGCCGGAAGAAATCCTCCATACAGGACGGGGGAAACCTAGCACGTTCCTACAAGTTTGGTAGGCTTTAGCACAACCCTTGAAAAACCTCGAAAACTTCTTGCCCATGGCCACATGAGTTTTAATAGCAAGGGGCATGAAAAGCATGGTCTTCCTACATGGGGGTCTATTTGTGCATCTTGGTTGTCGCGCACCTTTTCATCATCCAACCCAAAGGGTTGATGATGACATGCTCGCATTCAGTATCCCATGTAGGGTCTGTTACAACCACTGCAGGGTCTATTACAACCACATCAACAATAAAGACTTGGTCCCTTAGGTCAAAAATAGGTCAGCCTTGCAATACAGACCTGGTACACATGGGTCAAAAATGGGTCAGCCTTGCGACAGAGACCTAGTCCCCTCAGATCAAAAATAGGTCAACCTTGAGAGAGACACCATTGAACAAGAAATATGGGCACTTCATGAAAGGAAAAAAACCGCTCTCCTTGGTGTCATGTTGTATGACTCTAATCTCAGTGCTTGGGTTAAATGTTTTTAATCTAATTACTTATCTTTAAGTAATTAATATTAATAAATCTAAAGCGGTTGTGTTAATTAGGCATTGATTAGTGTTGATTAAACATGGTTAGAAATAGCTAAGTGGTTAAGCACAAGTAATATGCGTTAGCATATTGCTTGCATATTATAGTGTGTTTTTAGGATATTTCTAGCATATGCTGATGCCAATAGGGATATCTTAGGAATATGCCGAGGCCAAGGGCTAGTATATATAAACCCTTTCACAAAGGACGAGCTCAAATCATAACTTGTCCTCTCGATATGCAATGCAAGAGTGTTGTGAGGAGGCCAAAGCTATGACTCTGAGAGTGATGTGTGAGGAATTTGCGTATTGCTCTCGTGGGGAGAGTGTGTTTGTCCCACGACGAGCGAGCTACTCTCTCCTATTGTTATTGGTTTGCACCTATATTTGCATATTAGATTTGTTTGCTTGATTGTCTGTTGAGAAAGTGCTCATATAAATGAAAGTGCTTACGTCATGTGATATTGGCCATCGAGAACATGACATCTCGGACATGACATCTCAGCTGTAGATCGAGAGAGAATAGGCCAAAGGTTAGACCAGGCCTAGGCAAAACCTCATCACGGTAGGAAAAAAAGCAGGTGCGATTCGGAAGGCCTGAATGCATGGTCGTGCTATAAGCCAGGAACCAGCTCCCTTCCTCGAGCAAGAGTGGAGGTGAGCACGAGCGAGTCGGGGAATGGAGCAATCCAGAAGTAAAGGTTATTGCATTTGCCTATATTGTTGCTCTTGGAGAGAGGCTTGAAGCTCTCGTTGATCATCCATGAGGAATTACGAGGAAAAACGAGGCATGACTTTCCTGGCCTAAGAGGATAAGAGGCCCCTAGCCGACCTTAAGGACACCTCGAGGGGGAAGGTCTCATCCTCAATACCTAAGACGAAGCTCTTCAAGATACATGAATCCTGATTAATCCTCTTTATACTATATTTTAGAATATCAAAGACTTGAGATATATGTTGGTCTATGTTGATTTATGTTAATGATGCCAAGTCTTTTTACAGCAACAACACAAAGAATGTGGTGTCATGATATCTAGCATGCAGTCACGGGGGATTGGTCCACGAGGGTTGCAAGCACTTTGATCCGTTCATTATTTAGCTTTAGCTTTCAAATAGACATTAAATATAAAATCACAAAAAAACCCAATACGTCAAATCCCAACTGTCATGGGGCACGACACGTTCCCTTTGTGCCAATGGCCATAACATGTAAATAATGAAGTATAGTAGATATGGTTATCATATATACATCCTATTTAAAGTTATCTACTTTTAGACTTTTTTTTTTTTCATTCTATGAATATGCTCCTTGTAAGATTTTTCGTTTTCCACCTTTCATTATCTCTATTATTCATTATATATCTTTAGCTTTTAAATACAAATAAAATATATAATCACTAAAAATGCACAATGAGTCGGATTCCGCCGTCACGGCATGTTAGGTTCGTTTTGCGCAAATTGCTATGGCATATAAATAATAAATCAAGGTAAAGATGGTTACCATATATACATTATATTCAAAGCTCTCTACTTGTCAAAATATTTGTTTTCATTTTATGAATATGCTCTATTAAGACTTTTGGTTTGTCATAACATGAATCTTTCATTATCATAAAAATTTAATATGTTATAAATTAAATTATTTTGATCCTGAAAGAATATTATTGGATTATGATTCATGGATTGTGTGATACAACATTTCGGATTGACTCCCTTGGCGAGACTTGACCCTGAATAGAAATTGCATGCCTTACGTAATTCCTGAATAGAAATTGCATGCCTTACGTAATTAGGCTGATGATGTTGAGTAATTATGCAATGGAAGTATGAAAGAATTCCATTGTTAAATATATGAACACCATACCCCTGATAGGACCTGAACCCAAACCCGCAATTCTTTAATTCCAAGTCAAATGTCTTATCCAATAACAAACAAACAAACAAATTTATTGTAAGTCCACCAAGGACGGACATACCGCCATGGGGCTTGGTTTTCTGAGCAACCTGCTCCATGGAGTAAACTAGGCTACAAGCACTAGAGGCATTCCTCTCTAGGTACCCCATTCGGATCCCCCTTGCGGTGCAGAGTTCTAAACTACGACGTTTTTAAGGTATGTGTGTGTATTTGGCCTAAACCATTTAAACTTTATTTATGTCCACTAAGCGCGGAATGACCACCATGGGATAGAAATGGTACAACGTAAAAGCGGTGGAAGAAAGTGTACACATACATATGTCTTAAAAAAACATACATGTTATATTGAGGGAAAAAACGATGGGGAAAACCCATGCAGCACGAGACAATGAAGGGGGACCTCGGGAGTCAAGGCGAAAAAGAGCGACTAAGCCCTTACCTAAAGTTACCTACTGCTCCTAGAACATCATATATGTCTTAAATAGAGCAATGACTAACAACGTATAGCAAAACAATCAATTAATTGTATCTATAAAATCATAAGGAAAAAATATAGCAAATTAATCAATTAACCGTATTTATAAAATTGTAAGGATGAAGATTAAAAACAACCAACTCATCTCCACGAAAAAGGCAACTTGAACTGAAGCATCCTCAAAAGTAAGTATCTTAGATTGCCATTGCTAGGGTGTAAGATCCAATTAGGCCACAGGAGCTTGATAATGTTGAGAAATTATGCAATGAAAAATATTTAATATGATACAATATCTCGGACTGACTCTCCTAGCGGGACTTGTCTACTAAGGGTACAAGCACCACCATGGGACAGAAAAAGTACAGTTGAAAAGTGGTAAGAAAAGGCATACACATATGTACATCTGAACTAGAGAGAAAGAAATAGTGAAAAAGAATTAATGCAAACACATGCATGTCAGAAAAAGTTCAGGGACGAGGATTAAAATAACCAAATGATCACCATGGAAAAAAGGGCACGGAAAAAAGGCCACTTGAGCCATAGCACGAGCAGCCTTAAAAGCGGTAATTAAGCTTAATAATGTTGAGCAATTATGCAATAAAAATATTTAAGAAATACATTTAATCCAATTACATAATTCAAAATCCTAAATTTTCAATCTTAGAAGAAGAAGAAGAAGAAGAAGAAGAAGAAGAAGAATTCTAATCTAGCTTTAAAATAGGTCTTCTTGAAAAATATGACATATTTGGGTAGCTTAAAACCCACGAATCCCATAATTTTTTTGTTATATGCTTGTGATTTAATTTATATCTTCAATGAGGTTCCGCCTGGGTTTGGTCCAACCTTTGGCCTATTCTCTTTCAACCTACAGTTGTGGGGCCCCCATCGACGACTCAGGGTCCCACCTAGCTCGCTGTCCAATTGGAAGGCAGCGTATCACTACACATAATGCCGTTCGTGACATCATGTTCTTGATGGCCAAGGACAGCGGTTATTTTTCATACAGGGAGCGTCCATATACCTTGCGCAATGGGGTGTCGGTTAGATCGGATCTATTTCTAATCGGGGGGACCAAACCTCTGTTGTAAATGTCGTTGTAACGGACCCTACCCGGAACTCCAATTGTGAGCATGTCATTATCAACCCTTCGAGCTGGACGGTGCATGGATACGCGACTCCGAGGATACACAAGTACACACCTTTGCAAGACGGCCACACCTTCATCCCCTCGCTATTAAGACTCACGGGGCTAAGGGCAAGGATTTTTCCTGCCTCATTCAGGATTGTGCTAAAGCCTACCACAGTCGTTGGAACGGGGTGGGTCTCCCTCTTTCCTTGGTGGTAGCTTTCTTTTGACACCGGGTATCCATCTGTATGCAGGTCTTTCCTCATCTCAGACCACGACATAATCGTGGCAGTAGATAGCTTTGGGGTTGGCATTCGTGGGTTCTAGCCCCCTGGCTCTTGGCCCTTTAGTGGGTTGTCAGCCCTCTGTTTGGGGTAGATGGGTTTTCCCATCTCTTCTTTTTAATAAAGTCTTCATGATTTCAAAAGATTTATATCTTCCTTCTAAAACTAGATTTTGGGCCTATAGTATGTTTAAGGAAATCTATGGACCTCTTGCAGGGCATCTCGTTGAACTAATATGGCTATTCATGAGAACATTCATGATGAACGAAAATATTTTTGCATTTAGAGAAGATCTCCACATTATGAAAAGATCTCTCCATTGCCCTATAAAGGGCTCTCTCAACGGCAATCCTTCACAAGGCGACGACAACAAGTCAATAAAACGTATTTTTCATTATGAAAATCAAGTTGAAGGACTATCGCCACATCTGACGAGTTGACCTTGTTTGACCGTCAACCCAAGACATTTGATGGGTCAACCGAAGACATTTGAGGGGTCAACATGAAACATTTGGGTAGCTTCAAAATGAAATATCTCATCCATGCTAGAATTATTCATAGTCTCTGTCTTCTCCAAAATACTTCAATGTCATCTTCATCCACCCTAAAATATTCCAAAGTCATCCACCTTAAAAATAATATTAAAAAGGCCCTAAAGATCACAATAGGAAGAAGAAGAATTCTATAAGCACTTTTGCTAACCATAATTTCTCATTTCTTGACTCCAACTTCATTGCCAGCTTGAGGTCACCACTCTTTCCCATCCTGTGCTGAAAAAGGTTTTGCAGTTGCACCCTCCTATTACCGTACCTAAAGGGTGACCGAGACTCTTTGGCTGTGCCCTTCTTACTAGGATTATATCCTGCGACACCTTCTCTTGATATGTTTTGATTGTAAATCTTAAGAGTGTTGGTTGCAAATCTTCAGGGTTCTTTGACACTTACTGGTAGCTAGCTGATCATCTTCGTACATTTTGGTTGCAAATCTTGAGGTTCTCTTTGACACCTATTGGTATCTGATCTTCCGGGCTCTCTATCCATGTCTTTGGATCTAGACGTCTTCTTCCGAGATCTCTTACAATTCGACTTTCGGGGTTCTCTAGCCATTTCTTTGGAGGTAGATGAAGCAAAAAATATCTGCCGTCATCAATACCAAACTCATTTTGAACAGCCTTCTTCCTCAACCTTTTACAACCAGCATATATGTTGTGTGTTGTGTTGTGTGTTATTAGAGGATCGGAGGATCTTGCACCTCAGCTTTTGTATCATTGGTTGGCAGCTTATGCTCGTGTCGCTTGTTTTGCGCTAACTCAAGTTTTGACACCAGTTTCTTTTCCGGCGTCGTACTCGGAGATCTCTTACGACTAAGCTTGTGTGTTGTTTGTTCCGTGGTGCGCTATTCGGAGGACTCTTGCAACTCGGCTTGTGCATTACTGGCAGCTCATGCTCGTGTCGCTTGTGTTGCGCTAATTCTATTATTTGTAACGTGTCCGTCCTCCAGTGATCGCCAACCCATGTACCTCTGATGGGCAAGTTGGGGTTTCACAAAGCTGGGGTTTCGCGAAGTTGGGCTTCCGCAAAGTACAGTACTTACATACCTATAGGGTTCGGCAAAATATGGGGTTCCGGAGAATACACATGGGGTTTCGCAAATTGGGGTTTGGATTTTAGGTTCAGACAGCCCACGGGTTAATCATGCTGGGCAAGAGAGACAAGAGGGCCTTCTGGCAAAGATCCGCGCTTCTGCTCGTTCACAACTGCTGGAAGTAGAGATGGCCATGGCTCCTGGACCGGCAGCGGCACCGGGCGGGGGCTCCGACGCGGGACGCAACGTGGGAGCAGCAGACGTCAAGCCGGAGCCCGGCGAGGAGGCGCAAGCGCGACAAGAGCCCTTCTGCCCCTACCCCATCCCCGCCTTCATCAGCATGGAGCCGGACCGGAAGAAGGGCAGGCTTGACGGCTCAGCGGTGGCCGTGCTGGCCTTGGCCAACAACGCGAAGGTGGCGTCCCCCTATCCGGACTGGACATATGCCCGGGACCCGGAATTCACCAAAGTCCTTAACGGGGAGCTGGACTTGCGAAAGGACGGGTGTTACAGGGACCAGTGGACTCCGCCCTTGGTGCACCACCTTCTCCACTGCTATCAATCGGTGCAAGTTTCTCGGCGCGCGGAATCCTTCACCAAGGTGGAGTGGCAGGAGCTGGCTGTTATGCTCACTTCGCATCCGGATTGCAATCCCCCGAAGACTTGGAGGGATGTGCGCTCCAAATTCGAGAAGCTGAGGAGGCGGTTTCTGTCGGAGAAGACGGAGGCCAACTCCCGCTGGCCTTACTTCGCCGACATGCTTAACCTGCAGAACGCAATCGACCGGGTGGAGAGCGCGGATTCCCCCGTCCAAGGTCGGAGGCAGTGTGTCCTTTTCGTTGTCGTTTGGCTTGAATGGCTAGGTTTGATTCAGTTTCCCATCCGAATTGCTCGCCTGTGTTTGCGCAGGTGCCCGGATGCTGTTGAGCTTGGAACCAGGTGCCGGGCCAGGAGACAGGCTGAGTCCGCTGGCTCGTCCGGCTCCTCTCGCTCCAGCTGCTGCTTCTCAACCTTCTCCTCCTGCGCCTGCGCCTGCGCCTGCTGCTCTGCTTCTTCCTCCCGTTGCGGCTCCTCCTCCACCTCGCGTCACTGTGGCTGCTCCAGCTCAATGTGCTGCCAGCGGGGCCGGCACGGAAGCCGCGGTCACCTCGGTCTCCTCCAGGGGCGCTTCTCATCCTCCTCTGGGCGCCAGCGGCATCTCCTATCCTCCGGCTGACAGGAGGTTCAGGGAAGTTTGTCTGTCCATCAGGAGCAGGATATCCAGAGCGCCGGTGTATGGAGCGTATTGTGCAAGCTTCTCCCCGATGATTGCCGAGATTTTGGGGCTGGCCAAGTTTGATTTCGTGGTAGTGGATTTGGAATACGGCCCCTGCGACCATGCTCACACCCTGCCCGTCCTGCACGCGCTGGCATCTGCAGGGTGCCCGTCCATCCTCAGGCTGCCCGCCAGGCCTTCTGTGCAGGTCGTCCGCCGGGCGGTGGACTTGGGGCCGTCTGGTATCATGTTTCCGGACATCGACACTGCCGAGGCTGCCAGGAAACTGGTGCTGGAGTGCCGGACCAACGCTGGCCGTCCCCTGGTGCGGTCCTCCTTCTACGGCACTGCGGCTCGAATGGACGCCAACGAGCTATTTATCATTTGTGAGGTGAGTTCCGTCACGGCTTTGAGCCATGTGGCTGAAATTGCCTCCGTCGAGGGCGTGGATTGCATCCAAATTGCGCCCTTGGCCTTGCGCGCGAGCATGGGTATTTTCCATGGTAATTTCCACAACCTGCACCCTTGCACCTACGGTTGCTAACTTGCTGCCCGCTAACCTTGCACTCGACTCACATCGTTGCCTCCTTTGGCAGACATCAACCAGCTTCATGAGTTCATGAGGAAAGCAGAGGAAGCCGTGATCAGCTGCAATGCTCGTCGAAGGACGCCGGTTTATTTGGCAGGGTTAGCGAATGCCGAGTTGACACCCGCCGCTCTGCTGAACTTAAACTATCACATGGTTTCAGGGGCCTCGGACATTGCTCTCTTGAGGGATGCTGCTATGGCAGATGTCGCCAACAACAAGTTCGGGCGTGCTCCTCAACCCAACTCCCTGACTGTGAAGCCCGAGCTCGGTACAAGCTGAGTAGGTGACTGGCACTGGACTGGGCATTCAGACCAACCTCAGAAACCCCCCCCGAGTCAACGGATCAACCATTTTTTCCCTCTTCCTGTTCATCAATCATATTTTGGCAAGTCAAGGGAGCTCCGAGAGCTCACGAGCCGGCAGTAGCAAGGACCAGGTTTCTTTTATGGAGCTGGTAACTAGTGGTACATCATGTTAAGGGCCAGCCTGCAGGAGGGAGACATGCTGATCGAAAGGACTTTCCAGGATGCAGGGCAGAGAGCTGAAAAGAATCTCCATGGCGTGCAGGTGTTTGCTGGGAGAGCAAGCACACCACTTGGACGTCACGTCATAATTTATTGAAGATGAAGGCTGGATCCTCCCATAAGCCAGGCAGTTCTTTAGAGAGCGAAGATGATTGGTTGCAGTGAGAACCTTGGAGACGAAAGTGAGTCTAGTGCAGATGATACTGCTGCTTTCCACACAAAACATTTCAACGACATCTGTTACATATGCCGAGACGTCAAGATCCATTGAAGATGAAGGCTGGATCCTCCCATGAGCTGTGCAGTTCTATAGAGAGCGAAGATGATTAGTTGCTGCTGAGAACCTTGGAGAGGACAGTGAGTCTAGTGTAGATGATACTGCCGCTTTTAGTCCACATACAAGATCCCAAACGAGAGGTCACACGAGGAATGGCGAGTCAGTCCTGCCACTTTTCCTTGCTGCACATTCCCATCGATGTCTGGTGAGTACTGTGCCGACGGTTGCTGAGCTCCATGGGAACATGGTAACTGGTGATCGACTGGGCTCCGTGGTTCCTACTTTGCTGGTATGAGGGCTCGGAATGGGAGTTCAGCATTGTTTTGAAGGCTTGGGAAGATGTCAGGTAGGGACATTGTGCCGTCGTTTCTTTCGTTTACGGATGCACGTAGCGCTCTGGTTGACAGGGGACTTGGTTGATTAAGGGTTCAGTCCGAGACAGGGGGCCCTTAAGACAAGAGGGCTTACTCTTGTCTTGTACTATCCTTTTCTACACCATGGCGGAGATGTTGGTGACTATTGTCTTGCCTTGGCTAGGTAATTTCCCATGGTCGGTGCAGGCTGAAAATGAAAGATATGTTAGTGAAAGTCGATATCCCGCATCCTGCATCTAACGATGCTGATGCTGCACCGCAGTTGCAGTGGGAATGCACTGCAGTGAAAACTCCCTCTACCAGATGGCACAGTAGTGTCTGTTGATCTGGATTGAAATCGAATAGATACAGTTTGTCTCTGGCACAAAAGGTGAGAGCCCGACCCGCTCAGCCGTGTTGTTCTCGGCGCACCGTTCTCGAACATGTTGTACAGTCGGTCCACCTTTGAGAGTGTGGTAGATGGCACGTAAGATGTGTGCAGTCAGATAGAGTTGTGTCTGGTAACGGCGCTGAGGTGGTAAGGCATAGGTCCTGTGCGAAGGGGAGGCTGTAAGCAACATTGAGTGGCAGCTAGTGGATATAGGTATCGGGCCCCCCAACAGCTGCGATGCCTTGGCAGCGTGTTGCAGTGGCAGTATCAGTATTAGTATCAGTATCAGAGTGCGAAGTGTTTTTGAAAGTGCAAGGTGTCTTTGAAAGTCATGTGAAGTCTAGTACTGAAGGAAGCCTTGACGAATCCTGTTGGATCCAACCTTACTGCCCAGTTGCAGAGCCTCTAATGCGTTCGTGTTAGTTGGCGGTACATCAGTGCGCAAGTATAATCTTATTATCCCGTCCTCCAGTTTGAGGAGCCCCACTGCTTTACAGCTCCACACGCATTTTGACCTTGCAACGAGAGCCGTACACACAGTAGGGCAGGGTAGCTGGGGTTGTGGCAAGTGGTGCAGACCTTCCAGCCTACCGCCGGTGGGGAAGCAGCCTACAAGTTGTACACACGCGACAAGTAGATGTTGAAGTGTAAAGCCAAAAAAACGTGGTCTTGGGCACCCCCCGCCTTGAGGTGACAAGAAGCAGGGAGGGTGTGCAAGACTGAAATACTGGCGCCGGTCGCTCTCCGAACACAGCTGATTTTTAGAGAGCCATTTATGTATCTGGTTGATCGAGCACCCTCGGAGGAAGCTAATGCCTTGTTCTGTCTAGGACAAGCCAGGGAAAATGTAAATGAAAATGGATCTCCCGCGATCCCGATCCCCCACATGCACTTGTCTAGAGTTTTATAATGTACGTAATGTTGGAGATGACGTTGCACATGGCATTGTGCGGGGCTGTTTAGCAATGGCATGCGTCCTTTTGGGGAACGGCGAGACGCCGCGGCAGCTTGAAAGCTTGAAGGAAGAGGCCACGATGAGGTGCCTGCCCAGGAAGGTGGAATGTAGGGCCGGCTGTCTGGCGTGTGCAGGTGCGGGGCCCGCCTGGGCCTGGACGCACCAGGAAGCTGCCTTCAAGCTTGGGGAGGAAGGCTGGGGCGGGCGGGCCCCGCCTCATGATTGATGGCCGGGCCCCCTGGGAGGCGGACTACATACTGCACATACGGTGCGCATGCGATTGCGATCGCGCGATTCTTCGATTGCCATTGCGATTAGCGAGGGCAGGGGGATGCCCAATGCCCAATGCCCAATGCCGCATGGCATGATTCATATCACATTCCATGACATGCAGTGGTGCGCATGAATCGTCGCCGGCCGCCCGGCCCGGAAGTGGCCGCATTAATGCCCCAGGCTGCTTCCGGGAAGGAAACGCTAGAGATTTGGCGTGCAAAAGTGGCGGGATATGTAGGAGCTTGAAGGGGCCCGCGCTCTGGGGACAGCGGGATCAATCGTACGCCAGAAAAGCAGCAAACGCGGGATTGCGGATTGCGGAAGGCGGAATGCGGAAGGCGGAAGGCGGTGCGATGCCGGATCCACTCCAAAACGAAGAAACCTGAGCAAGAAAACCAGTGGCACCATGAGCGCGGGTCGCGGAGAGAAGCCGGCGTGGAGGCCCTGGAGGGAGCGGGGGGAGAGAAACTCAGAGCGGGGCACCCGGTGCGCGTAGGTCCCGCTGGTTCACCGGTTCACCCGCGCGCTGGGGCTGGGGCCCTGGGGCCCTGGTGCCCTGGCCACTTGCGGTCCGGAATCCGGATGGATAATTGCACGGGCATCGGCTGCCCGGTGCCCGCTGCCCGGATGGATGGATGGATGGATGGATGGGGATCATGGAATGGCATCATGTGCGCGCAGGAGTGCGGGAAGGGAATGTAACATGTAAATGGTGCGGTGGGGCCCGGAACAGGCCCACTTGCAGGGCAGTGTGCACGCGGGATTTTTTTTTTCCAGCATACACAATTTGCAAACAGTGGCGGAAATGAGATGCGTCCTCAATGTCAACGTTATGTGCAAGGATTTGACATTTGCGTGTGCGTCGTGAGTGGAGGCAGGATCCGGTGCGCTCTTGTGCACTACTACGCGTACTTTCTATGTGTAGGATGTCACCCACCAAATGCTCGTACAGATCACATGCAGTACAGGGTGGGGGCCAGGGCGATGAGATGAGCTCAGCGACACAATTTCCTCTTCACATTTTAGCTTTAACATTGCACTGGTCTCTCGGGGAGGATCGCATCGTTGCCATGGAAGAATCGCATCAGCGGCTGCACGGCAGCAGCAACAGCAATCCGCTGAAAAGGGCACGTTGTTGACGCCAATTGACCAGGCTGTCCGTGTAGCTACGCTTGCTGTTGCAGCCAGCAGCTGGAAACTGCCTGGACGCCTCCACGGGGACGGGGTGGCATCGCTCCCTATGTAACCTTCAACCTTCTATATTGGAAGTGGATGAGGTGACGACTCCACGTCTCCCACTCCCTTCCCCTTCCCCTTCCCCTTGTGGCCACGGCTTGTGCCTCTGGTACGCATGACTGCATGAATGAATTCAATCCAATCCCAGGGGGAAAGGACGTGATCGATTTTGTGGTTACAGGGCCGTGAAAGCAGTGGGCAGTAGCGTAAAAGCATGCTCCCTGTGCCTGTGCTGCTAGCAGCACGCAATACGCGGTACAAGATGGGGGGCACCTAACCCAACCCAACCCAACCCAACCTAACGCAACCCAATCTGGGCTCGGGCCCCTCCAGTCCCATTGAGCACGAGATGGAGATGCCTCCGGATCCACCACCGTAAGGGTACAGCCGCAGTACAGCTCCACCTCCCCACCATCTCCTCTCCCGCACACCCCAAATACCCAAATCCGTTCACCTCTGCCAAATGCGGGGGGCCTGGGCCTGGGCCTGGGCCGGGGCTGGGGCTGGGGCGAATATCCATGTCCGAAGTGCAGGCAGCAGATGCCAGGCTCAGGCTCAGGCTCAGGCTCGGCACTCAGCAGGGTCAGGGTCAGGGTCAGGGTCAGGGTCACGGCCACCCGGCACCCTCGACGGGTCATCAACCAGGCAGGCAGCGCAGGTTGACTTGCAAGGCGGCTGTGCCAGGGCCTGGCTATGTAGCTGGCGAGCTGGCTGCCTGCCTGCCTGCCTCAGTGGGCTGCGCTCTGGCCCCCACGCCATTTACTCGAGCAAGCAAGGACCTGCAAGGGTTCGCCACAATGCCACCATATGCATCTAGCCTAACGTAGAATAGGATACAATACATTTTCGTGTGGGCGTGCAGCACAGAGTTGCATTACAGACTTCCTACAGTTACAGACACCTCTCTCTTTGGCTGCCCCACCTTGGTCTCTACTCTCCCGGTCTCCCCCTCCTTCACGCCTCGCCGTCTCTGCCCCTGCCTTGCCGCTTACATCTGCCGTCTTAGCCGTGTCGCCTTCCTCAGGTACAGTAGTAACGCAGCCAACTACTCGTTCTTCGTTGACATTCCCTGTCGGCAAAGGAGCGTTGTTGTCAAGCGCACGCCCTTCGCCATCTTTCCCCCTTCCTGCGTCTTCCCCGTCTGCCCACTTGAGCCTGTCCCTATAACCCTTCCCCCAGTACACACCTCCCTCCATTTCACCTGTCCCCCGTCTCCCTCTCACCTCCCTCCGCTTCCTCTCCTCGAGCTCGCCTCCGGCTCTCCTCCTACCCCTCGCCTCGCCTCGCCTCGCCTCGCCGAAACACGTCCCGTCTCAACTTCAACTGCTTCGTCTCCGTCACATCTCGTCTCGTCAGCTGTCGTCTTGCCTCTCCTCTGCTCTCCAGGCTCAATCCTGAATCCTGGGGCTGCACCATGCCCAGTACAGCCTCCCCCGGATCGACTGCCTGATTCATTCACCAGCATGTTTGCACCCACATCCTTTCCTGCTCTGCTCTCTCCTCGGCTCGGGGGCCCGGCCCCGCCTCGCTCGCCCTCGCCCTCGCCCCCTGCAACATCCTCGGCTCCTCAGCATCCGGTCGGGTGAGAGCGAGCGTTGCAACCACGCAGTCACGCTTCCACAGATCCTTAGGACCCATTCGATCGACAACCCGCGGACTGCAGATGGCGGCCACAGCGCAGCCCTTGGACGCGGACCACTTCCTGCTGCTCTCCCGGAAGCGAGGCAGCGGGCCTGCCCAGCTTCTCCACTCCACGCACCCGAGATCGCACGCCATTGCCAAGAAGCCCGCCGCCACGCCCAAGCCGGATCCGGAGTGGCTGGACCAGCTGCCGCCCACAGCCGCCAGGCCCGCCGCCACAATCCGGGTGGTGCACATTTTCGCGCCAAAGGTGATCAAGACGGACGTGGCCAACTTCCGGGAGCTGGTGCAGCGGCTGACAGGCCACACCCCGTCCGGCCCCTCCCGCTCCACCAGCAAGAGCAACAGCTCCAACAGCAGCAAGAGCAGGAGCAGCATCAGGAAGCGGAAGCAGGAGGTGAGCGACATGGAATCGGAAGGGGCTCGGGGCCAGCTCATCTCGAAGGCTGCTGCCCCGGAATTCCCACCTGAAGGCCCCTTCAAGGTGTGCAAGGAGGAGATGGTGACGGAGGAGGAGACTGCCCATGGCCACTACCCTGGGCCTGCTCACCCTCTGCTGCGCCAGGGCTCCTGCATCACAGATGCCTCCACCTTCAACCAGGCCTCGTCGGATTTGACGGTGACAGTCGGGGATAGCTCCTGCGACGTCGACTCCACCCCTTCTCCTGCCTCCTACCCGCTGCTGCACTCCGAGGCGCATTTCCCCTCCTTCCTGCCCAGTCACGTTGCGTCCAGGGCAACTGCCGGGGAGGATTCCGGCATCACCTGCCAGGAAGCCGGGAGCGGGAGCGGGAGCGGGACTGCAGCAGCAGCGGCATCGGGGCTGTACCTGGACCAGGCGTACCTCCAGCACCAGGACTCCTTCGCCTCCACGGCCAATTCCTTCAGTTCCCCGACCGGGCCCTTCCGGAGCGGCTACATCTCGGGGATGGGGGAGACGGGGTATCCGGTCCAGGTGCAGGGGAGATTGAGCTACCTCCGTCAGGCCATGGAGAGCGGCAGCCAGGCTGCCAGCTTGCACAGCCTGCTGCTGGGGGCGGAGGCGGCGCTCTTGCACAACTGGGTATCGGAGGCGGCCATCAATTTGCACAACCTGCTCGCGGACGCCGTGAACGTTCGGACCGGAGGCGGGAATGGCGGATTCGAAACTTCCTGGCCGAGCTCCATCCCTCTCCGTCCTGGAGCTGGAGAGCTGCAGAACGACATGGACATGTTCTGCGACGTCCTGATGTCGTCGCCGGCTCCTTTGCCGCCGCCGGAGTTTCCCATGCCCAGTCCCTCTGCGGCTGCTGCAGCACCGCCCGCCGGCGGGTTTCACTTCGATTTGGCCTCCATGTGCAGGGAATTCAACCTGCCGTTTCCAAGCGACCCCTGCTAACGGAGGCTGCAAGCTGCAATCCAAGCTGCAACTCTGTGGCGGGAGCCTGTACACTGCTATCAAGTCTCAAGTGGGACATTGAAGTGCTCTGACGCTTCTGTGGCCACGCATAACATCCTACATCCTACATCCTGCCCAGATCGATATCTGGCTGCCTGAGGGAGTCGCAAGAATCCATTCACTGCCGGGCACACGGCTGCTGTGCACCATCAGCTCCGGATCCCAACTGCAACATGAGCTCAAAAGGATCATACTTGAAGCCAATAATCTTGGTGGATTCTCAGGAGGACCTTGAAACATCAAGGCCATGAGAAGGAAGCTAATCTTGGTGGGTTCTCAGGAGGACCTTGAAACATCAAGGCCATGAGAAGGAAGCGCATGGTGCAGCTCCGGGTGGTTTGCAGGAATGGCGGGTGAATATTCATCATGGATCACCGTCAGCATATCTGGGGCAAGAACCAATCTACGTGGAACGAGCTTGAGCTTGGAATTGAAGTTCAAGCTGCGTGCAAGGAATGCTGGGGACTGTGGGATATTATCCATTCGTGTCGTTTCATTTGCAACACTGGCAGTTCCTGTGTATGAGTACATGCCGGCCGGCCCAGGTGCTCTCATTTTCTAGTTAGCAAGCTTTGGCTTTGGTTTGGTTAGATATGTCTAGCACTCTGGCATTGGGTATCATCCACAATTCGATTCCCATTGTAGACCGGCGAAGTCTGTCTACTGTACCATACTATATGCGAGAAGCTTACAAACAAACAATTTTCGGAGGCAGCCGACAGGCTGAGCTTGTCATTCCGCATTCCCCATACATCATGTGAACATCATACACCTCTACATTCTCTCTTTCTTTCCTTCTTTCCTTCTTTCCCTCTTTCGTTGTTTCTTTCTTTCGTCTCCGTCACGTGTGACAACACCCTGATAACCCTGAGCAAAACACTTGATGAACAGCATCCCTTCACCTTCAAGTGAACCCGCTTGCATGTGAAGGCCTGCCCACGATTTCCTTAGCCTCGAAATCCGGAAGCCACACGTCCTGATTGGAGAGCGTTAGATAACCAAGGCGGTTAGGCCAATGGCCTCGGCAATCGAGAAATGTGCTCCAGTTTTGTAAACAAGCCCCCTACAGTAGCGGCAGCAGTACCAGCCCACCAGGCCAGTGATCACACCTGTGCCCAGACTGAGTGCATAGTACATGATCACGATGAAGACTCCCCTCCAGAGCCTAGGCCTATCTAGTGCCTGCAACTGGCCGGCAGGCACGTGGTAGAAAATTGTTAACAATAAGACAGAAAGGCTCCGGGCAAGCGATTTGCAAGTCGAGCGAAGGTGGGAAGAAGGAAGCGGGGTGTCCCGGGGCGGGAGCCGCAGGACCGTAGCAGTCCGTAGCACGGGCTGGCCGCAATCCTCGCCTGCCCTACCCACCTTTACACCCAAATGGTCAAGAGAATATATGTCAGGCTGGCGAGCATGTCATTTGTCTGTTCCGCGGGCATCTGCTTATCTCTGCTCCTCCGATCTGTGAGGCTCTGGAAACGAAGGAGCTAGGAAAGGCCTGCGCCCAGCTTGCTGCAAGTGGGCATCCGCAGCCTCGTCCCATCTGTTGACCCCCCGGACATTGCGGCAAAGCACGTCCAGACAAGCTGCCGCACCGACAGCCCTCGCTTCCCACCCACTTCGTCCTTCGTCCTTCGTCCTTCGTCGGGATACTCAAAGAAACTATGCCCCAAATTTACTTCTCCTCGCGCCAACAAACGTTAAATAATGTGTGACGTCGCTGCAAAGCTTCTGCATTCTTTGCAGGCCATACCGCGTGCGCCAAATGCTCCTCGCCTCGGTGGGGCCGAGGATTGTAGAAATAGCAAAAACGCGGCTCCACGCTGGATGCCGCCTCCCCCGGAACATCGCTCGCATTCTGGTCTGGCACCAAAAGCTGCTCGAATTTAGCGCTTTGCTTTGGTTGCATGCGAGTCTGGCTGGGAATAGCCAAGTGTTGAGGACTTCACTCGCAGACAGGAATTTACGTGTTTGTACTTGCGGGCTGCACAAAGCGCGCACTGCGCGTGCTGTGTTGAATGTTGCTGTGATGGCGATGAGCCCTGGGCTGCTGCAATGCTGGCCTTGCTTGGCCTTTCCACGTCTTTGACGGCCAATCATTCAAGCTTGGGGCGCCACCGGCTGTGGTTCTCTGTTGGCTCACGTGCTACCTCCCGTTTGCGGTGTCCGTAGTAACTGCCCATCTCCTCGCCCACCCATTTCCCCATTCCCACATGCACTGCTCGCGCCATGTGCGTTGCACCTACCCGGGATGCACACCCCATCTACCACTGTTGGTCGCTGCACAGCCCAGTGCGCCACAGGCCAGCATGGGGTATCCATGTGATATTTCTGCCCACAAGTGGATGTTTTACTCCAATGCATGAAAGAACGATGGGTGGCAGAGCTCAGGCTTTTACAGCGTGGCGACTTCCACAGTTCAACATCACAGGGTTGCACAATCCGCGGGCACGAAGGCCAGCTGATTGGCTTCCAGGTCGTGCACCACCTGGAAGTTCTGCTGCTGCACATTGCCGATGATGGAGAAGAAGGTGGAGGGGACGGAGACGAAGGCCCAGCACACCACGCCCTGCTGCACCAGCACGTAGGCGTTTCCGACGGGGAGGACCATTTGGGCGGCCTGGAAGACGAGGGTCATCTCCGGGAGCACCACATCCTGCGCCGGCGCCTGCAGCTGCGGGTCCAGATCGAAGCACAGTTCGAGGCCCAGGGGGGTCGGGTCCGGGATGGTGGGGTACCGGGAGCTGGCCTGGACGGCGGCCATGACGGGCTTGAACGCGGCGTCCACCAGGGCGGAGAATGTGGTGCCGGAGTCGACGATGGTGCCGCCCTGCCCCGTCGACGCGTCCATGTCGAGGGTCCCGGGGGGGATGGGAACCTCCGCCCCGTCCACCAGGATGCACGACAGTGGCACGAAGTAGTAGGATGGGCGGATCGGGTTGGGGAGCAGCGGGATGGAGGAGGATAGAGGCACGGACGGCACGGCGTCGCCCAGCAAGAGGGGGGATGTCTTCCCGGTGAAGGAGTCCGAGAGCGGGAGGAGGCAGTAGGAGAATCTCGACTGCCCCAGCTCAGGACCCAGCTGCGAGATGAAGGAGAAGGAGCCTCGCCCCAGGCCCAGCACTCCCCCGCCGCCCGGGAATTGGCCTTCGTTGCGGAAGCCGCATCCGAATCTGAAGGCCGGGAAGGACTGCTCGCTCCCGGAGACGCTGGTGAGAGTGATGGTATCGGAGGAGAAATTGCCGACGGTGAAGGACCCGTCGCCGTACTGGTAGGCGTACTCGCAGGCGGCGTCGGCCTGGCAGCGGAAGAGCGGCAGGGCCAGGCAGAGCGGGGAGGTGCAGTCCAGGGTGCGGAACGTGGAGGAGGCGGTCTGGTTGAAGCGCGGCCCCTCCTGCGGGTAGCATATCTTGCAGGGCTCGGATTGCAGCCATGTGAGGTCGCTGCCCGTGTCCACGATGGCCAAGAAGCTCTGCGCCGGCGTGCCGAGCAGGATGGTGGCCAGGTAGTCCCCGTCGGCTGCGCTCACCGGGGAGGAGTACCCGCCGGATGGCGGGAACCCGTCTACCGATGCCGGGTTGCTGGAGGAGGAAATCCGCACGGCCCGTGCTCTGCTCCGCGCGCCTCGCGCTCGCCACGATGCTGCCGATGTCGCGCCGGGTGGAGCCTGAAAGAGGGAGTCTCGGTGGATGAGATCCACCCGGAGACCGACCCCAGTCCCGGCCGGGTTGGGGAGCGGGGGTGCAGATCCGCGTGTTGCTCCGAGCTGCAAGAAGCACAGCAGAAAGGGTAAGATTGATGTAGGGTTTGGAATGCGTCTCACCAGATCCATCACGACTCGTGCGCACTTGTGAGAACTGCCTTCTGTTTCGCGGTGGAAGTGTGTAGTAGCAGGCTGGTGAGAGCCAACACGATCCACGCACGCTGTGTGTGGAGCTTGTTTCAGCGTTTTGCTGGGCCCTTCATCTGCTACTGCCGGTTCGCAATAATGCTACTTCCACCCCTGTGAGCCTGCTGCAGGAGAGGCAGCGGGCGTCAGTCTGAACGTTCAGAAGCACCGGCCATGCCAGAATTCTGTCCTCGGCAGAAGTTTGCTTTGCAGGCAGGACTGGGAGCACGTGCCGGCAGGACTGCAACTCGACAACTGTGCAGCTCGTGTTCGATCCTTGTGCCGAGGACCACTTTCAGATGAAACGTCCGTTTCCCAGTCATGACGCCCGTGCACTCAACGATCTGCCGTTTTCTAGGCTCTCCACAAGCGCCTTCATCTCAGCCAGCGTGTTGTGCCATCGTCATCTGAACCACGCGCTTTGCAAAGCCTACTGATGGGAACGATGAAGGCGTAGGACGAGGAGGATGTATTCAGGTTGGGTTAAAGGTTGTCCGGGTCCCAGTATTCGTGTCACAGCAAGGACAAGATCATTCCCTTCTCAGATTTCCGAAGGTCCGATTCACTTTCCATCTCCCTCTCCCCAGCTACAGCCACCAGATCCGAAGTTGTAGTACCAGCCGCGCTGGCCGCAGTCACCGTGGAGAGTGTACCTGATGTCGACTTGGAATCATCTATTACGGCATGCTCGCAGTACTTCTCCAGCCATCTGTCCATCTCCCAGAGGCAGTGCATCACACTCTCTCTTGCAGAGTAAGAGTGACTCTCAAGAGGCAGCAACACCAGTCTGCACAGTGCTCCATGCCCCTTCAAAGCACTGAAGAAACGCTCCGACTGCAACACACATACGTGTTAGATACATTCTCTGATGTGGAACTTGCTGTATCGGGGTTTCTCGTCTGCCAAGCTCGATCACCTACCTGCATGGTGAGGGTGCCGGAGTTGTTGTCTTCGTCTCCATGAATCAAAAGAATGGGCTTCTTGATTTTGTCAGCCAGCATGAATGGACTCATCTCAATGTACGTCTTCGTCGCTTCCCACAAACTCCTCTCCTCGGCCTGCACGTAGGCATTGCCTGTTTAGTGTTCTGATGCAGTAGACCTACCAGACACTGATGAAGCTTTTGTGTGAAAACCGGGTGTGGCACGTACCTGGAACCCAAATGGCGTCAGTGTTCTGTTGTAAGCACCCGATCGAGCTATCCCACAGCTGAAGAGGTGGGGAGCGTGTGCCAGAAGATTTGCTGTCATGAACGCTCCATATGAGTGACCACCGACAGCAATCCTCTGCCGATGAGAGACCTGCAAGGAAGTCACAATTATTCACACAGAACTAGTAACCCGGCATGGACTGCCAAATAAGCGCTCACTAAGACTTACCCCTCGCCGTACAACCTCATCAACCGCGGCCTCAGCACTAAGCACCAGCTGCTCCACGTAACTGTTCCAAGTTTGGCCTCATGGGTCAGGTTCATCCAAAAGTTTTTCAGAGCCATATAGCTTGTTGGAAAATGCTATTCAATCCACTCAGCAAACATCACAAGCAACAAATGGATGAACAAGCTGACACCCACTTGTCATTTGCTTCTTTGTCGCCTTCACCGATGATTGGCATGGTTGGCCCATCCAAAATGACAAAACTGCATTGCACCGGAGCAAGAATACAGTCAGTGGAAGTGAGTACGCAGTATGTGAAGAACAAAAGTGTGTCACCTCACACTGCAGCCACTCACCGTCTGGCTAACCACAAAAGTGGCGAAGTTGATCCAATTCCAGCAAATGCATTAGGGGAACCCCGCATCTGTCCAGCATTATCCTTGCTTTTGAACTCCCTTGGGTAAGCCCAAAGCAGTGTTGGCAAAGGACCGTCTTTTGCAGGATCATAACCAGGAGGTTGGTAAAGATTGGCTTGAAGTTCAACACCATCCTTCCTTTTGTACCGGATCACCTGCTTCTTGATGTCTTTCAGCTGAGGATAGGGGTGAGGGAAATCTGTGATCTGTTTCAAAGATTGTTCTGGCCACTGTTTCAGATAGTACTGAGGCGGTTCTGATTGAGACTCCCTGGACAGCAAAACCTTTAGTTTATCCACGTACAGATCTTCACTGACTGTGTCTGACAACAGACCCGCAACATTTTCATAATACTTCTCCTTGTCACTATTCCAAATGCGCTTCTTCTCACCTGTCTCTCTGAGAAAACAACTGTTGGCTCAGTAACATTGCATAAGAGAGACAGAAACAAGAACATATTGGCACCATATTTGCATCGACCCAGGCCTTACATGTCAAAGAGGTCGAGAAAGGGTATGTTGCCCTCTGGGCTAGCTCCTTGACCATCCAGCAACAACCAATTGCGGCCGTCTGCATCCTTGAACTGAGCTATTACATAACTCCCAAAGACTGTCCTCCTTTGCATGGGAGAACCAGGGTCCGAGTACACATCCTCAGAGGACCTGTCAATTAATAGCCGGGGCTCTTTCTCCAGGTTTCCCGGGGTGATAACCCAGGTGCGAGTTCTTCGTGTTTTGTGCCATGACTCGTAGACGAGGGCAAGAGATTCATCACCCCACATAATGCCTCTGCACAGCAACTATACCACATTGAAGTAGAGGGCAGGAACAAGCTGTCCACTTTACAAGGCCTTGTTCTTGTGAGGCCTTGCAGCAGCTTCTTCAATATAAGAACAAAATTGTGCCAGTTATTACAATTACATTGATGAGACCATACCCATAGCGCCAATTAAGCTTTTGTAGAATCACTGGACTTCCGCCTTCTGCGTCAACCATGTACAGGATGTCACGAGGTGAGGCCTCTACCTTAGCATCACCGCCGTCTTGTGTTTCAACCCTGCATGACCATCCACAACACTTTTTTAAGGCCTTGCAGTTTGGGCACAAGGCCACCCGATCTACTGCAACAAATCACACTTACAAGCAGGTGACCAGAGTCCCTTACCATGTGAAGGTTGATGGCTTATCAGATCGCCATCGAAAAGACCTAGGACCTTTCCGAACACTATCAAAAGTTATTGGGATATCATCAGCAAGAGGCAGATCGCAGATCTCTCTGACAAATTCTCCATTGGCTTTCCATAGATCCACTTTTTTGGGGAAACGCCCACACGGAACAATAAAGGAATATGGCCTGTGTATTGTACTGATGAGCAAGTACTTCCCGTCATTTGATGCACCCACATCAACATATGCAGCAGGGGCTCCAATCGGCTTCACAGATCCATCTAAAGAGATAAGCAGTAGTTGACTTGTTACATAGTAGTCAAACAAATCTTCATCAAACTTGTCCTTCAGTAGGTCTTGATATGTTCGATTCTGAGCAACATTTCCTTGTTCATTTGACTGCAGCTTCGGAGCTGATGGGGTCAAGGGCCTCGTTGGAGCTGGCCCACGGCCTTGGGGTATTGTGCATGCAACCAAAGTTGTGTCATCCACCCATGAATAACTGTCGCGCAAAGTCCCAAGATTGCATCAGTATCTGTAACCAGAAAACCAAGTAACTTCTCACTAGTCTTTGGCAATTCAATAACTATGGCCTGGACTAGCACAAAGCAATCCCATATTGAAGGGCAGCAAGCAAGACCAGCCTCAAAGAACTTACGATTCAAAAATAGTGTTCAGGGCATGCGTCTGTGGCCCAACTAGCTCCCTCGCCTGGCCTGTTTTTACGTCTGCAACCCATAAACCCAACCGGGGTTCATAGACATCCCCCTGCAACGGCCCAAGACATCGTAGCTGCCCGTTCTTAAGACAGAAGGCACACCATTACATCTAACTCGAATCTGGAATGTGCAAGCCAAGTATGCTTCAGGTCAGGTGAATCGGCACCTGAGAAGTTCCTCGGATTGTGAATGCAAAATGCAGTCCATCCGGAGACCTGGCCAGCAACAAGGAACACAACATCCAGGGCTTGGTTCCTTATCAGCAGAGTATGCCCATTATCACTGCTAAGCTGGCAATGGAGGTAATAGATGCAACTGCAGGGAATAAGGTGCACATGAACTACGTTACCAGGTTACATGGTTTATTTTGCCATCTGGTGGGTATCCGACAACCACCCTCTCCGGCCCCAAGGATCCGTCATCCAGCAGCTTCTGAATTTTTATCCCCGAGTAAAATGACCTGGACGTAAACCTCATCACAAGTCAGACTCAAGGATAGCCAGCTAAGGATAGTACAAAACCAGTCTGCTGGACACACCAGCACATCAGGACCCATGCTAATTCTCAGGTAACATACGGGAAGATAAGTCTCACAAGTCCATGGTACGTGACAACTTACATCCTACTACGGGCATTAGACTCCGGGTCAATGCGGAGGCCCGCAAGCTTGAGTTCAGGCTTTGAAATCTCTGACAGAGGTGGCAAGGACCTCCGGCCCAAGAACATGATCTCATCCTTGTTGGGCGAAAACGACAAAGCGGGAACAGGTGGTGCATCAACTATGTCTCGTAACTCCGGAGGTGGAAGACGATATCCACTTTCTGTCACACAGTACACCACAAGGAAACTGTCAGAACATGCACTGGATGCAGCCGGCCATTTCGGGGCACTCAATGACATAAGCAAAACATCAGTTCTCCAAAGCGTCCCACACAGGACTCCCAGCTCCACACTATCTATCTAGCAGACCCACCAAACAAACCAATTCCATTTTCGATCGCCACCCATAGTCATGGCAACGCTGCTGAATTAGCTAAACCCAAAAAAGAGAGCACACACGCACCATCATCCGCAGTGGAGGCGGCATTGGACGACGCCAAACCCGCTCCATTGGCACTCTCAGCTCGAGCCAAGCCAGGGATAGGAGCGCGCGCCAGAGACCGGGAGTGCATCATCGACCCTGCCCGCAAAAGATCGAGGCTCGGCTGGGTTACTTGCCCGAACCGGGAAGCCAGGAACGAATGCCCCTGGCGAAGAGGCAGCGGCAGATGGTCCAGCACCTGCCCGGTCCGCAACCACGCACGGGCCGCCGCAGACGGCAGCGGCTGCGAGGAGCAAGAGCGCAGCGATAGACTGGAGAGCTTGCTGGTTCTCATAGCGTGTTAAGCTCCCCCTCCCACTGTTCCCTTGCACACGCACAAAGGGAGGCCGCCCAGAACAGAAGAGCGCGAGACGATACTCAAGGCCCCACCAGCCACTCAAAACCTTCCAGGCTCGATGCAGAATCGTAGCAAGCACGAATGTTTGTGCATTCTACGTTGGCAACTGTTCACAATCGCCCACTCCACACGGGCGTCCTGGAGAAAGGCACGATGCCAAGTATGAAGCAGCAGCAGGCATACACTCAACTGTGCCCGCATTGGTCCATCTTCTTTTACCCGGCAAAGGAAATGCAACTACGAGCCAAGAAGCTCAGGGTAAAGTGCATCGCCCAGTTTCCCTCCACTGGATAAGATCCATTGCAGCCATTGCTGACCGCCTCCCTCTTGGACGACAAACCAGCGGCTCCCTTCTCATTCCGCTGCCCAGTTTTGCTAAACACACTCCCTGTAGGGTCTATGTATAAGTTAAGGCTTAATCTAATATTACTTGTATTTATAAAATTTAAATAAAAATAAATATTCATCATCTTCCTTCTTGGTTGGCTTTGTTTGATAACTCATATCAAGCTTTGTTCTTTCGGTTTAGTATTTTTAGTCCTATTTTCCTACTGTGTTTGCATATTGATGAGTTCTAATGCATCTCATTTATCCTCTTTCTGTATTTAGGCCAGCTTATATATAATACACCTAACCTTTAGAAGAAAGAGAATAAGAAGAAGAAATTATAAGGTTGTATCTTTAGAGGTTATATTTTTAAGGATTTTTCTTCCATACTGCTTTGGTGGTGCAGATGGGATTATCTATCTCTTTATATTACATAAGATTTATCCACTAAGAATATTTAACTATACCTATCTATCACTTTAAAAGAAAGCTATAACCTACATAGCTTTAGTATTCCGTCCATGAAACATAGCTCTCTACTTCCTTAAGAGCTTTCAAAGAAGACTATATCTTAAATAATTTAAAATATTTAATTATTTATATAAATAACTTATAGCAATCTGATTATTTGTATATATTTTGTAGCTGCTATATATGACCTACAAATGTCATCCATATACAGAACAATCGAGTTATATTATTTTTAATGTGAATACGAGTCTAGAATTTGATGCAAATGTATTGTACTGCATTGTGAAGGCAATGTGGCTGGATGGAAGCGACTGTGGTGGAAACGACGTGATAAAAACGATGGGAGGGGGGAGAATTGCAGGAGAGTAGGCGGAAGATCCAACCTGCCTGCTTCGGCATCATCACGCGAGCTGCATGGCAGCGGCAGGGTTTTAGTTCTGCCGTAGCCAGCCTGCGTCCTGTAATCTCACCCGCCCTCACCGAGTAGGCCACTTGAAGGTGCAGTAGCAGTCCCATTCTGCTTTTGCTCTTGCTGGTGACCAGCGAGCTCCGAGATGGCTGCGGCCAGCTGCACTGGCGTCGCTGTGGCAGCCTCGGTTGCCGGAGTCGGGGCTTCCTCCTCCTCGTCCCGTGGCGCTCGCAGGGACCGTTCCCTTGTGCGCTTCCAGGGACTAAGGGCGGGGGAAGCTGCTGGCTCGGATGTGGCGCTGCTTAAGGCTCTGAATGCCGGGGGTGGCCGGAGAGGGAGGTCAGGTGAGCTGCTCGCCGTGCATGCACTTCTTTCGGAGGCTGAATTTGACTGTTGGAGTGGTTTTCGGCTGGCTGGAGGTCACAGCTGCATTTGCGTTGTGGTTTGGTGACAGAATGCCGTACGGGAGGAGCTGTGGTCGTGGCTGCCGCTGTCTCTGCGCCGAAGAGGGAGACGGACCCCAAGAAGAGAGTGGTGATCACTGGCATGGGCGTCGTGTCTGTGTTTGGAAATGATGTGGACACCTTCTACGATAAGCTGCTTGAAGGCGAGAGCGGAATCAGCATCATCGATCGGTTTGATGTGTCCAAATTCCCGACTAAATTTGGGGGACAGATCCGGAACTTCTCGTCCAAGGGGTACATTGATGGGAAGAACGACCGGCGCCTTGACGACTGCATAAGATATGCCCTAGTCAGTGGGAAGAAGGCCTTGGAGCATGCAAATTTGGGTGGAGACTTGATCGATCAGGTAGGGGTGTTGCATGCCTGCTGGATGTGTGGTTTTGCGAGGTTGTAATTGTGCATCTGCTTGCTTGTCTCTTTTTGTGAGAAAGATCTAAATATCCGGGACCACTTCTGATGTTGTGGACGTGTTTTCCTGGACTTCTTCTTCTGCAGGTGGACAAGAAAAAAACTGGCGTGCTCATAGGCACAGGCATGGGCGGGCTTAGTGTCTTCTCTGATGGAGTTAAGGCACTTATTGAGCAGGGGCACCAGCGAATTACTCCCTTCTTCATTCCTTACGCTATCACCAACATGGCTTCTGCTATGCTGGCCATTCAGCTCGGGCTCATGGGCCCAAATTACTCCATCTCCACAGCATGTGCAACGGCCAATTATTGTTTCTACGCAGCTGCTAACCACATCCGCAGAGGTGAGGCGGACGTCATGATCGCTGGAGGAACGGAGGCAGCAATCATTCCGGTGGGTCTGGGAGGGTTTATTGCTTGCAGGGCTCTTTCGCAACGAAATGACGAACCGCAGAAGGCCTCTCGGCCTTGGGATAAGGATCGGGAAGGCTTTGTGATGGGAGAGGGTGCTGGTGTTTTGGTATATCGCACATCCTTAACCTCAATATTGTTGCAAGACTGTGTGATCTCCGTTTTTTCTGGTCTGTAAGGTTTCCTGCACACGTTATGGTACAGATCATGGAAAGCTTGGAGCATGCCCTGGCTCGAGGAGCACCTATTATTGCGGAATACCTAGGTGGCGCTGTTACTTGTGATGCGTATCACATGACTGACCCTCGCGCTGACGGGCTTGGAGTATCCACATGCATTGAGAAAAGTCTGGAGGATTCAGGTGTTTCGCCCGAAGAGGTATCAAAAGCTGCTCCATGTGCCTTCTGTTCCTTGCCTGTGTGCTGCATGCTAAGGAGTTCGCACTGCTCTTCGTGTTATTTTGGTCAGGTGAATTACATCAATGCGCATGCAACTTCCACCATTGCGGGTGACTTGGCAGAGGTAAACGCAGTGAAGAAAGTTTTTAAGGACGGCTCAGAAATCAAGATGAATGGGACCAAGGTATATAACTTCTGATGTTGGTTCCATGTGTGTAAATGCTTTGTATGCCAAGGGTTTAAGGTCATTTTGATGTCTGCAGTCTATGATTGGTCACTGTCTTGGTGCGGCTGGAGGACTGGAGGCTATTGCAACTATCAAAGCTATCACAACTGGATGGGTGCACCCAACTATCAACCAATTTGTGAGTTTGAGGCGGACACTGTACCTTTGCTCAACCATGTGTTGTTTGCAATACTATTTTCGCTTACTGCATGGGCCCTTCAGTTGTAGAGGCGGGCGTTCTAACCTGCTGGTTTGCGTCGTCTGTTTTGAACAGAACCGGGAGCCAGAAGTCACGTTTGACACAGTCCCAAATGTTAAGAAGCAACACGAAATACACGTTGGTAAGTTCAAGTAGTCGTCGTCTTGTGCAGGGGACAAGTTTGTGTTTGTGTCGCCTGGAATTCACTGCTGTTTTGTGTGCGTGCAGGCATCTCGAACTCTTTTGGATTTGGAGGCCACAACTCGTGCGTGGTTTTTGCGCCATACAAGCCCTAAAGAGTGTGAATTCGCAATTCAAACTTCCGGCTACATTTTTTCCTGACGCATTTTTGCAAGTTTACTCAGTCGAAAAGCTCTGGTTACATCAGCTGGATAGCTCGATGTGGAGCTTCGTAGTTCTGAAGCTTTCTGGATAGGATCTTCAAAGCTCGCGCATCGATGGTTTCAGGAGCAACTGAATTTTGCACCAAAGATTGTAGGCTGGTGGATAGGCATCCGGGATCTGACCATTCTCAGAGCTGAGGCAGAGGATTCTCAATTTCTGTGAACATCAATTCTTTTTTCATTGCCAACCCCGATGCGAGCTTGACATTCGAGCTCACTAGCCGAGACAGCTTGTTGTGCCAAAATTGAGTGGCTTGTGTGCTGTGTCGGACTGTCCTCCTGCATGCTTCCTGAGCCTGCAAACAAGCCACATGTGGAGGTGAAAACTCGTGAAACTTGGTAATAAGCTTAACAGAGTGGCGTGGGTGCCAGACATTTCCACTCTGTTTGCGGCATTTCGTGAACTCTGTGCTGTGTGTCCGTTGGGTGCATTCCCAGCAGGTCCGTTCCCTCCCCTGGTCTGCTGTCTGGACAGTGCATGATGGCAGCAAAGCCAGAGCTGGTGAACCTGACTGTGGATGAATGGCTGTCCTGCTGCGGGAGCACGCAATTTGCGGCTGAAGTTGCAAAATTAGGACCTTTCGATGGCCTCGATCAGGCAATCGAGGCTTCACGGACAATCTGGTGGAGCAAGGTACCATCTCATCCTCCCTGTCTTCTCCTTCGTCTGGCCCCTGTGGCCAATTGATGCATACAATGTGGTTTCCTGACTTTATGCGACTTGCGTCTAGGTTGACATTCTGGGATGGCTGGAAGCGTTTGCAGCGCACCCTCGGATTGGCGATGTCGATGCGCTTCGCAGAAAGTTTGCCTCTGAGTGCGTATTTCCTTGCCACTAAAGGTCAGGGAGATAGAAATCAAGTGAGGGACTGATAAGGATGTCGTGCGCGGTACCGGGTAGCTGTGTAGAATTGGTGTTCAGTAATGTGAACGAAGATGCTTGCCAGTGCTTGATAGCTGCAATGGAACAGGGTATATGCGGAAGAGCAATCGGAAGCCCTGGGAACTGCCAGTGACCAGATTTTGAAGGTTTTATCTGCTAGCCTTGTGATTGTGGTCACTTCGGGGTTGCTTTTTAAGTGTGGAAAGGTAGGTAATTGAGCTCACTGTCTGCCTGCGTGCGTAGGATTTGGCAGAGTGGAACCGGCAGTACGAAAGGAAGTTCGGGTTCATCTTCCTTATATCTGCGAACGGGAAGAGCAGTTCTGAGATTTTAGCAGTTTTGAAGGTAGATAAATCTACTCCTTTTCAATATAGCTTGACATACTGTCTGGGTGAAAAGCGGAAGAGGCGCTGCCATCATTTGCTGAGGGTCCTTTTGTATAACAGTTGCAGATACATCAAGACTGTTCTGCTTGTTGCGTCTGACAGACAGACTGCTATCCACGGTAGCATATGAATATGTTTTTGTCCCGATGAACTTACTCTTTGCAACTTGTACATCCAGTCTCGCTTTACCAACAGACCGATCATCGAATTTCAAGTGGCAGCAGCAGAACAGCAGAAGATAACAGAGCTTCGCCTCGTCAAGAAGCTTGAGGGCTCGGCCCAGAAGCATCCTGAAGTCCCAAATTTGGACCACGTTACCAGTTCAGGCCCTCCAACTGGTGCTTCTACAGACGATTCAGCTCCGGGAGATGGTAATGACTCAGTTCTTGTTTCCAAGTTGAGTTTGGTCTGTGGTGTCGGATGTGGTTTGCAGTGAGCCCGTAAATGGAAGTACAGACTCTGGTGGTTGAGCTTAAGTTGCTGTTGCTATCCTTCAATGCGCAGGATCTTAGTGCATATTCCCATTCTGATTTGATTTTTCAGGCTCCCGACTTTCGTGTGAAACAATTGTGAATAAGAACCCCAGAAGTTTGTGGAAAGGTGGGTATTGAGCTTTCTGAGAAACAACTTGGGCGTCCGATTGAGTCTTAAACTTGTAGCTTCCCCTGTATCTCTCGAGTTCATGAAGGTTGTGAGGTCCTGTGTTAGACCTTAATAGATGCAACCCAGTAGGTTCAGTTGAAGTTCTTTGAGCAGTTTACTGATCATGGTGTTCCACAGGTAAGGACCCAGTGCATCGAAGACTGACGCAAATAGAGGCACACATCACTGGATCAGGGATCGACAAGGGCAAGCAAGCTCCTGTTGCAAGCCCAGAGCAAGCTCCAACAGTCACGCGGACCCGCCCTCCCATCACAACTCATGTCTTGGATGTTTCACTTGGAAGACCAGGTTCGGGCATTGATGTAACACTGGACTGGTGGAAGGAGAAACCGGCAACAGTAATTCACAGCTCGAAGGACTCGGACAAGGGAGAGTGGACGACTCTGGGCACCTCTGTCACAGATAATGATGGCCGATCTGGCCCCTTGATGCCCCTGTCCAACACTATTCCTGCTGGGAGATACAGGCTCACGTTTCACACCGAGCAATACTTCCTCAGACTAGCTGGTGCAAGGCCTGAAGGATCAAAGCCATTCTATCCCTTCGTTTCAGTTGTGTTTCAAGTCACTCCCGCTCAAGCAGCTGAGCACTTCCATGTGCCTGTTCTCTTGTCTCCTTATGCGTATAGCACATACAGGGGTAGCTGATGAGGCAGTTTGTGTTGGAGCAGAAACAGGTCGGTGGAATCACGATAGTATGTTCTTTGCGACTGTATATAGTAAACTCTCTCCCCGTGTTTTTATGCGTCAAACAAGATGACCATGAAAGCAATGAGCCAAAGGTTATGCTTCCTAGCCTGCCTAGTTGTAGGTGTGGTGCGTTCATCGGAATTCCCATCCGGTTGGGTTACTGGCAAAGCCAACAATTACCTGACCACAACCAAGCTCTCGCTGGTCGTTCTACTCAAAGCTATATATGGCCTCGTCCTTTTTGAATATGGAACACGAAGGTTAAAATATTTATCTTGAGTTTTGGGTGATAAAGGTTGAAATATATTATTTCACCACGGGAGGTGGGGTGAACAGCTAGTGGCGTATCCTGCTTTAGGTGCACGCCTCGGGCAACTTGGATACATATCTAGCCGCCGAGCCCGAGGAATGAATCACTGCGGCGAGGCAAGCCTTGCTTCAGGCAGTGACTTGCGGCCGACAGGAGAATTGAGCTGCTCCGTACAGTGACACAAGGATGTTGCAGCAGGTACAGGCTCAGGTTCCATCAAGCTTGCAAGTTCTGAGGAGCGTGAGGAAACGGCATCCTGTTCCTGCGACGCTGCTTTCCATCTTCATGTCAGCGGCGCTTCTCTGCTTGTTGTTCGCTTCTTTGAACAGCGCGAAGCTGATTGCAGTGAGCTTGCTGAGTCCAGATGTTGGGCTCAGCGGACAGAATCCGGTCCCCGAGGACGTCGCCCGGGCGCTTCTGCACTTCGCAACCACGTCGGAGGTTCCGCAGCAATCCAAGGAGGAGGTAGGAGCGGTGATGGGAGCGCTGTTGCGGAGAACGCCCAGCAATTTCCTGGTTTTCGGATTGTGGCACGACAGCCTGCTGTGGGCGACGTTCAACTACGGCGGGAGGACGGTGTTTCTGGATGAGAGCCAGGAGTGGATAGATCGGACGAGGGAGCGCCATCCGCAGCTGGAGACGTACAAGGTGGACTACAGCACCAGTTTGGGGGATTCGGACAGCCTGTTGGAAATAGCTCGGGACAGGCGCAGGGAGGAATGCCGGCCCCACCAGCCCATCCAGGCGTCCTCCTGCCCTTTAGCGCTGTCCAGGGAGCTGCCGGAGGAGCTGCTCACGGTGCAGTGGGACGTCATTCTTATTGACGGCCCTCGTAGCTACCGGAATTCGTCGTTTCCAGGTCGGATGAGCCCCATCTTCACCTCCTCCGTGATGGCTCGCACCCGGACGGCTCCTGGCCACCTTGACATATTTCTTCACGATGTTTCCCGCCCTTCAGAGTTCGCATATGCCATGGAATTCCTGTGTGTCAGGAACTTGGTGAAGGCGGTAGGCGACTTGTGGCACTTTCAAATCTACTCCAGTCCGGCAGAGGAGTTCTGTTCCTGAGCTCAGCACTGCTGAGTCTCCGCAGCTTGAGGTCCGATGAGCATATTGACCACTTGTGAGGGGAGCAAAGCTTCCCAAAGGCGGGCGTGCGGGAGACTTGATCCCAGGATGATCGATCGTTTCGAATTGAGACTTTGAGGTATGTTTTTTAGTTCCCAGGAAAAGATGTGGCCCAAAAAATAGAAGCTTTCTTTCGCTTCCTGCTCCACATCCACTGACCCAGAAAGCAAAAACAATGGATCACCACAGCACCATTGAACGTCAATCTGAACTTTCCCCCGTCGTATCTCTCGAGCGCGGTTAGAGAACGGCATACGCTTCTGTCCCATCTCTACGGTACGATACGGCAGCAAAAAGATGCTGGTACGATGAGCTGACGTGGCGTAGGGACGGAACGCGTTTTGGAGATAGGTAGATGTAGGTGGGACGTGGTAGTGGTAGGTGTTGACCAGTGGTCACTATGTATGTTTGCCTGAGCCCCTCCAAGTTTGTGAAGGCCATGTCCATCTCAACTTGGACAATTTTGAGTTTTTCCACTGATTACCGATGAAGATGCCACACATTTCTGCAGAATTTTCTTCTCACCAGGTTGAAACCTTCGGAAGTTGCAAAATCTTAGCTCCCATTGCGGGCTGTATTTCGGATTGTGCATGGGTCGGATGAAGGCAAAGCACATACCATTGCAAAGCCTGTGAATGCACGAGGCAGGGCCCATTACTTGATACCGACAAGTGGACGGGAAAAATGAAAGAGTCCACATTGTGAATTATCGGAAAAATAGGCCCGCACCACCTGGGTCATTCTGGAGTTCAGTTTCAGTATGGCTGCGTGCAGATGCAGATGCTAGGTAGTGTAGCTATCAAGAGGGAGGCATCCTCTCAGCATTGAGATACTTTTTGGAAGCCAATAGCATGGCTGCAAATTCGGCACGATTTGACGATGTGCTCTTTAGGTACACCTATAATGTTCTCCTGTCGTTGCTGCTTACAAGAGATGGCCTACAGTGATGGCATTTGGACATGTCTTTCTTGAAAGTCCAGGGAGAAGCTATTTATGTGTGACAGTCAGCTGGCTCCAGGTGAGCCTGACACAAGGATGAATGCAGCACGTGTACTTGAACAAGGCATCTCTTCGATGCCCAGGACAAAGATATTGTTCAACTTGGCTTCAAGAGCCCCATGCTTCTCGACCAGGTTCATTGCATATGAAAGTCTCATACTCCGAATCGAGGGGGCTGTTTGCATCAGCTGAAGTTCTGGCACAGCAAGCTTCAGACCTAAGCACCTAATTAAGAAAGTCGAGAAACATGGTGTAGTGTGTCAGAACTCCAGGCGAACGACAAGCGGTGTCGGGGCTGCAACAGTGGTCGAAAACGTACCTCCGCGCTGAGCTGTTGTGAGTATACACACGTCGTCTGCATCCTACTTCACAGAATAACTTCGAGAGATTCCATGAGAAACAAAATCGTCTATTGGTGGATGGAGCAGATGATGGCCTGTTACGCTTTGATACGCCATACCCAGTGCCAAAACCTGCAGCCGGAAGATTCGCGTTTTGGTAATTAAAATCACACTCTCACAACACGTAGAACATGCATTTCCCGTAATGAACGAACCTCGCCATCTTTGAAGGGTGCGCCGTAAATCCCTGCGCTGACGATTGTCCGTCTCTGGCTGCCTTCAGGAGGTGCGTCCGGAATGTTCTTCATTCCCGTGGGAAGAACCAGCACTGGCAATCCCACCAAGTTACTCACCGCAATTTTCTCCCGGTCAGTCGCGTTCCCGATAATGGCATCAAACTCTGAAATCGATGCGAGCACTTCTTGAGACAGCAAGCCCCGAACTCTCTGAGCATGGATGTAGTCCACGGCGGAAATCATGCGGGCACGGCGGGCTGCTACAGGCCAGTCTGCTTGGTCCTCGTACTCGTCATCGAGACCAGCTCTCTGCCAGTGGTCAAAATGGGAGAGCATGTCGGTCTCCATGATTAAACCAAGCAGTGCGGGAGCTGAGTCGACGCTGTAGGCGAGTTGCAAGGGAACCAGCTTCACTCGCTTGGCAGCCAGAATGTTCAGCAGCTACACACGCGCACAAGGCCATCCGTCAGATGCAATGCCAAGCAAATATGATGCTTAAGAATGATGCTTGTGGAACGAGAGGAAGAGATCCGCTGCTGCACCTCGACATCTGCATCCGCCAGGTAGCCGACAGTCAGCCTCGACACGTCGATACCAAAAGGGTCCTTCAGCTTGATATCCTTTGAGGAGTAGTCGTCTGGATCCTTTCCTCGTATCACGTCCAGAATGATGGCGCAGTCGCTAGCACTTCTACAAAATGGACCTACTTTGACCTGCACGAATCAAGAGTCGACATCAGTAGGAAGACGCCTTCAGCATGCAAGATGAGTAGAGTGAGATCTTGTCGGAACTCCTACCAGGCTATCAGAGAGGCTCATTGTCCCTGATCGTCCGACCATGCCAAAAGTGGGCCTGAAGGCTGTTACTCCAGTGCGGGCTGCAGGGTATACGATTGATCCAGATGTCTCCGACCCGATTGCAAACGGAACCAGAGCTGCTCCAAGTACCGGAAAGGTAACAGCCGAGTGTCAGGGGAAGGAGTAGGTTTCCAAGGAGCTCACTCACAAACATCAACATCCGGGTAGTACCTGCGGAGGTGCCTGCAGCAGAGCCAGATGACGATCCTAGAGTAAATTCTGCTATGTTCCATGGATTCCTGGTTCGACCTCCAAACCAGATATCGCCGGATGCTAGGGACCCACATGCTAGCTTCGCAATCAGAACTGCACCTGCCGCTTTCAATCTGCAATACAGAAGGTGAGCTGGTGCTCTTGATGACAAGGAATGAAAGAGCACGAGGAAATGGTGATGAAAGTACTTCTTATAAACCCAAGCTTCTTCATCGATGACTTGGTCTTTGAAGGAAGTCGAACCCCACGTCGTCTTGTAACCAGGAACAGCTATTGTATCCTTCAACCCATAAGGGATTCCGTGTAGAGGACCTACACAGCAAAAGTTGATGGCAAGCTAGTTGTAGCGTCTTATACACTTATGAAATGAAGATTGTACTAGAACGTGCCACACCTTGGTATTTTCCATGCTTGATTAAGTCATCGGCTGCATCGGCTTGTTCTTGGGCAAGTGCTGTCGTGTATGTTATGACCACTTGTAAAGTTGCATCGTACCTTTGAAAAAATGCAATGTTCATTGAATCAAGTGAAGAACCCCTCTCCTGGCAAACGACAACCAAGTCGAAGTCCACACCAAACACACCTTATGAGCCGTTCAGTGAAGACCTTCACCAACTCGGCAGATGTTACCTTCCGGTTCTTTACCAAGTAGGCCAGTTCTGAAACCTGTGACAGCCACACAAGAGAACCAGTTCATAAAATAGGACAGTTTGACGAGTAGCGATGCAAAGGAATCGAACACTACCTTCGATGCTTTTCCAGAACTGTGACAAACTAAAATCTAGCATACAAGTTTTGCATGTACAGCTTACAGTCATAAAAGCAAGGTCCTCATCGCTCGCTGGCCGCTTCACCCCGTAGGTACCTGGGTACTTGAATTTGAGATCGGGGCTGGCGAAGGCCTTCGTGTTCAAACTGGGGTCAAAAGAGAGAACGGACGGGTTCTTCATGCCTCCATCAGGAAGTCCAACCAGGCTCCTGTGATATCGGTAAATAGGTATGTTCATCGATTGGACGTCCTCCGCCATTTTGCCTCTCTGCAAAGCTAAAATGTAATCAGTGATCAGGAACAAAATAGAAAATCTGTATAGTGGGACACCACATTGTGTAGCATGGAAATGGTTATGACTTCAGAGTGGCTGTCCGTTACCTTTTGATCGTCAAAGACATCGAAGTCTCCCAGCTTAGAGGCTGCAAGAACTGCTGATGAGTTGAATGATACATCAGATGAGAGACCTGTTCTTTGGTTGATACTTCCCAGCACGCTTCCATTGATAACGTGAATGACACCATTTGAAGCAAGAAAATAATCAACCACCTTCGCATCTCCAATATACAAGCTCGACAGTAAGTCGGTCACCTGGAGCAAAGGAAAAACAACTGAATCCATCCGGATGTGCCAGATTACGTCACAATCACAACATAGGAAAACTTAATGGAAGCTTGTTCTCACCTGTATGACTATATCACCAAGAGATTGTAGTAGCTGCCCATCAGTCAGGTTCTCTGTCTGAAACATGCCCTTCACGACTGCTTAAAACACATTTGACAGCGTGTTAAGGACAAACACCTTGGATTGACAGCCATGCACCAGAATAAAAGTCAATACAGACGACAGAGTACCGCAGAAACTTTAGAAACCATGCCATCTTTCTCACAGCCAGAAAGGCTGGGAACATTTTCCAACATCTCATTGCGTTTCGTCTCAAGGATGACATTCGAGCAATCCCAAACAACAGGTAACACTTGAGACTCCACTTGAAACTCCAAAGGCTTACAATGATTAAGGACAATCGCCTTGAGATTCGTTGCAGTGAGGAGATCAGCGTCCGAGGTGCAAGGAGAAGCTTGATAAAAATCGTGAACACATGTGAGGAGAGACTTTCTGAACACCTCATGAAACGCGTCATCTGTAGGAGCGAAGAGGGTGAAATTGGCTCCTCCTCCCAGAGTAAGATTTTTCAAGGCAGTTCGGTTCAGAGCTGCGTTCAGCAGCGTCTGCGATCCGTGGCGCCATATGTTAGTAAGGCAGGGTTAAAACGAGAAATTGGAGCAGGTAGAACATACTTACAACTCTGAAGGCTGAAGCTAAGAGCTTGCTTAACAAGTAACCGACCACCAACAGAGCAGAGAACAGGTTCCCAGGAATGCACGGGCCAGACGAGACAATTACCAGATTAGGCAGAGAAGCCACAAGCGAGACAACGTCTAAAGCCTTGGCCGGCCCAGGCGGCCCTGCTACCATGACCAGCTCGAAATACAAAGCAGAGACAAGGAGCACGACCAGAACTCCCTTCACCGATCTGCTGATCGTGCTCCAAGTCTCTGGCTGGAAGGCCAGGCATCCCTGGAACACAGGAAGTGCAACGAAACTGGCCAAGCAGCCCGGGGCTGCTTCCGGCTCCCTCATAGCCCGCAAATTCCGATTCAATAGGCACCCAGAGCTCACAACCTGAACTCACCAAACCCATCCAGTGGTGAGGCCGGAACTCCCAGCTTGCAAGCCTGGAAGAGTAATCCAGACTCTGCCAAGCAATACAGCCTGTAGCTGCTCAGCTGGTCCCGGCCGCAACAGGTGAGAGGTGAGGCTGCTCTGTTCCCGTGAGGTCGCCTGTTGAATCCTTCCGGCGGGTGTACACAATCGGACATGCTTGCTTCCTCCACTGGAATGCAGTTTGCAAAGCCCAAATTAAGAAACGGGTGCCTGGCCCACGTCCGTCGCCATCTCCTGTGGGGAAGACGAATTCCGACTGGATAGCTGACACTTCCCCGTACCACGTCCATGCTGTTGCGTCTCCTGTGACATCATCTCTCTTAGATGTTTTATATACCTCATCCCCCCCATATCCGCCCCTCATCCCCCCATCCCGTCCGTCACAACCAACTACCCTCCGTTTCTCTTCTTTATTAATCCCTCTTCATTTTTCCTTTTCCTTTCCTTTCCTTTTCTCCGTTTATTCCACTGCTGATCTTTCTTCTTTTTTTCTAGATACCTTCTAGCTCAAGTCTTTTGTAATCATAACCCTGGTGGACTAAAAAACATCTTAAACGCTTGGGGAAGGCCACCTGAGGGAGCTAACAATGCATAGCTAATTCTATTTAACAAGCTTAAACCTTTTAAAAGAAAGCCCCACAAGGGATTAGTCCCCTATGGAGTGCCGCTTCCGGTTTACATGTGCAAGACATTTCAGTATTCAACATTCAATTGGTCTACTAAACTCATAAATTAATTGAAATTGATGCGATCATAAGTTAATTAGAATTGATGTGGGGCTGAGAAAAAATAACCGCACGTCTATAGGGTTCATGGCCCTAAAGAGCACATAAAAACATCCCATTTTAGTCAAGTCCAACACCCAACTCTTGTTTTGCCTATAGATAATGACATAGACTGAATTAATTTTCTTGGGATGCGTTATGCACTCCGCGTGACATGGAATTTAGAGTATATATATTATTTTAAATAGAGATATTTTATATCAAATATATATCATAGTATATATATAATATGATATAAATTAGGGTGATATATAGATTAAGGTTATAAAACCTAAATTAAAACTAATTTTCGATTTTATTTTATTAATAAAAATAATGATTATATCTATTTTATAACTCTTTTTATTCATAAATCCTAATTTTGAAGAATCTAATCTCACAAATCCGCTGTACTGCTTATCATGGGGCAAATATGACAGCCCTAGATGCTGGATTGCCTGGAGCCGCGAGCCCTAAGAGAGTTTACATGATTACACACCTAGACCTAAGTAGTAGGAGACAGTTATTACTAGGTATTTGGGTTTTATTATTTGGTCAAAAGCACATGGGGATATAGCAAACTCAGCGTTGGATGCCGAAAAGAGACACGTGACTGACAAGTCACAAGGGGTCGGAAAATGTGTCGAGCACAGAGAGGCATTACGGATGGATGATACCAGCCTACCAGGGAGCAGGGCAGGCAACGAGGAAAGGCGCAAC
Organism: Anthoceros angustus; assembly: GCA_010909165.1. Lineage (NCBI taxonomy): Eukaryota > Viridiplantae > Streptophyta > Anthocerotopsida > Anthocerotales > Anthocerotaceae > Anthoceros > Anthoceros angustus. Next base: position 311,628 of record VJWM01000205.1, read on the forward strand.
GTCCACCCTGTGGTCCATGAAAAGACTAAAGAATCGATTGGCGTCTCGGACGTCGCAAAAAGCTGGACGTCTCTTGCTACCGTCGCTTCGGCACTTTCCCTTGCTCTTGCCTCTCCTTTTGTCAGCCAGCGTACTGAGCCAGCTCCCTCGTCAACCATGTCCCGACCTGCCTTGAAAGCAATGCGTCGTGCACATTGTTGGAGCTCCGGCTGCCGGTAGAGCAAATGGCTGCACTGCTGTGAGAAGCCTTGCCGTTTTGGTGGTGCTCAACATCGTCACGCATTCGGAAATTACTTCTGCACTTCACTCATTCGCATACAGGTGCTGTGCATTGCTGGCGGATTGCCTCCGTCAACATCCACGCTTTCGGCGTGTGCTGTTTAGGTGGATGAGAGGAACTGTCAACTCTGTTGAGCCGTACCGTGTTGGGATGGTTTTTGCTTGCACGCGTCCTGATGGTGCACTGTGATTTGGGATTCTGATGCGCAGGCGGACGCAGGCGTTGGTGAACCTCGCTGCGGTGACGGTATCACGGGTGCGGCATGTTTGTTGCACTGGCGACATTGGGCTGGTGTGCCAGGTCACAAGACTCCGGACAGAGATTGAGAGCAAGAGGAAAGGTTGCTGCCTGTGAGTGTCTTCGTGTACAAATTTGACCTGGAGGGGTGCTTTCTGTTCATGCGCTAGAGGCAGAATGGGGAGTGTTTGCTCCAGAGGCGACATGGTTGAGGAAGGGGATCAGGTTGCGGAGGTGGAGATAGACCACCGGATAGCGCAGGAAAGGAAGGCGGAAAAACGTGTGCGCAAGCTGTTGTTGCTGGGGGCAGGGGAGTCCGGGAAGTCTACCATATTTAAGCAGATCAAAGTGTTGTTTCAGACCGGGTTCGATGATGTTGAGCTGAAGAATTACACATCTGTGGTGCATGCCAATGTCTACCAGTTCATCAAAATTCTTTTGGATGGATGCCAGGAATTCGCCCTTGAGGAGGAATGGGCAGAGCATTATGTTTTGCCACCCGATGTCCAGGATCTGGCTGACAAAATCTCTGCTCTGTTGGCGAACAATGCTATGCCGACTCTGACCCCGGAGCTCGCCACGGAAATTGAAACACTGTGGAGAGTTCCTGCTATTCAGGCTGCTTATGTTCGGGCGAATGAACTGCAGCTTCCTGATTGTACGCATTATTTTCTCGAGGACGTTCAGCGCCTGGCGGACAAGAACTACATCCCTACAGCAGAGGATGTTCTGCATGCCCGGGTGCGGACCACAGGCATTGTTGAGACTGAGTTTTGCCCTACAGATGAAGCCAAGAAGAAGGCCACGTCGGAGGAAGTGTACAAGATGTTTGATGTTGGTGGCCAGAGGAATGAGCGCAGAAAGTGGATGCATCTGTTTGATGGTGTCACTGCGGTTATATTTTGTGCTGCTCTTAGCGAGTATGACCAGACTTTGTTCGAAGATGAAACCGTCAACCGGATGATGGAGACGAAGGAACTGTTTGAATGGGTGCTCAAGCAGCCATGGTTTGAGAAAACATCTTTCCTCGTCTTCCTCAACAAGTTCGACATCTTCGAGAAGAAGGTGTTGCAGGTGCCGCTCTCTGTTTGTGAGTGGTTCAAGGACTACAAGCCTCTGACGACCGGGCAAGGAGAAGTGGAACAGAGGGCCGAAGTGGAGCATGCTTTCCAGTATATACACCAGAAGTTCATTGATCTGTACATGCAAAATACAGATCAAGAAAGAAACATGCACCGGGAGTTTCGGATCTACAGAACCACGGCTCTTGATAGGATGCTTGTCAAGCATACTTTCACTTTGGTTGACAAAGCCTTAACAAAGAAGACACTGATAGAGTCGGGCCTCCTCTGATTTTCTGCGAGATGGACTTGAGGCAAATTTTGATGTATATAGAACGCGAGGAAAAGGTTGCAGTGGAAAGGTAGGTATATCATTGAGATACGTTTTGCAAGTTTTCACATTGGAATCGTGGGCTACATGAATTCAACTAAGTTCTGTAGGCAGGGCCATCGGTTCGATTAGAACCTTCTTTAATTTGTTGGACCGTTAAGGGTTGTCATTTGCTCCGCACAACATGCCAGGAACCGTGCATGCACTTGTCTTGGGCAGCTTCTGAAGCTGAATCTCGGTGTGAGGCTGTGAGACCTTCCGAGCTGTTCACACAAGTAGCTATAAATATTTCCTGCTGAAACACACCCGGGCCCAGAAGCTCCAGCACTTTGTTACCCATGATTCCGAGCAAACCCAGTGAACCTCTCAGATGTTGACCTCTCAGATATGACCTCGACCACCACACGTCGGGCAAAGAATGTCCCCAGTGCCACCACAACCTGCAACAAAGAGAAATCGAACAGGGAACAGGTTAATCGTCGAGCAGCAACAAGCCAGCTAGATGTCTTGAAGGCATAAATTAGTCCCTAAGAACAAACCAGTGTAGAAACACTTACCAAGACATCTGACCTTGACAATGATACCCTGGCTTTCCAGGATTGAGTCCACATACAAGCCTGACCCAGTACAGGTGGTGCACTGTATGGCTCCTTTTGCTTCACACGATGAACAGCTGGGCTTGTTTCCTATAGAAAGTCCTTTGGAAGGCAATCCGGTTGGCTTCACGCCTTCCTCCCTAGGGATAGAAGAATCAGAAATAAATAAAGATTCCAGCTTGTTCCTGGCTCGGTCCAAACTGCTCGTGGGGTTCCCACCTGGTTGGTTACCACTAGCCTGAAGCAGCCAAACATCATCGTTGCTATTACAGCGGTTAACACCAGAAAAGCCTAGCTCAGAAAAGCCTAGCTCGGAAAAGCCTAGCTCGGAAAAGCCTGTCTGCAAGCTAATCAATCATGGTTCAGGACACTCTACAAACATGTCTCAAAGCAAGCAATCCTGCTTAAGGACCCTCCAAAGAAGCAGGGATTTCAGGAACCTGAACCCTCAGCAGCCCATTCCAAATTTCCGAACGCAATTGCACACCGACATCAGAAAGACAATCGCAAAACATGATGGAAGAACCATTACTTCTCCTTTCCAGGGCATAGCTCCATTCGTGGGCGTACTGCAGTGCAATTGTAGCCGAGGGACCCCATCCTGCCAATGGTACCTTGAGCGGACTGTCGAACACACTGTCCACTGCAGCAGTGGACGCACATGAGAAGATGCACTCAAGTGCACAACACCTGCTCCAGCATCGTTTGTGGAGGCTGCGGGCATGCAGAGAAGCCTTCCTGAAGTCCCCATCTCCTGGCAAACGGATTCGAAACAGACTTGAGAAGTGTAAACAGAAGCCCGCTCGTCTTCAGATGCTCAAACCCGAATTGCCTCGGAAGAAGATCGTGACTGCCAGCCTCTCAGAGGATTTGTGGGAGTCAAAAAAATTGCTCCGATGTTTTCTCCGTGAAGCCTCGGAGACGGAGTGCACGAACCGGTCCAGGGGAGCCATCAGTTAGAAAGATGGCCCTGTGTATCGGTTGCTGATCACAAATTAAAAGATGCTACTTTAGTTTACTTCCAGGTGCTTTCCTTAAGTCCACTACCCCTCGACCAAAGTTCTGTGACCTTCTCCAGTCTCCGGTAGGGGTTGTGAGTATATGAGAATGGTGGGACCGCCTTAGGGGAATTGCAGTTTGACGAGCTGATCCAACCGTTAGTATTCCAGCTTGTCTGAAATCTCCGGTATCATCTAATTTTTTTTTGGTTGTACTTTGACCCCTAAACACCGAACCCTAAACGCCGGGGCACTTTCAGCTTCCGTGGTTTTTTATCTTGGGGACTTGAGTGGTGGGACCTTTGAGCAAATTATGCTAAGTGGTGAAGAGAACTGATTCTGAGGATAAGCAAAAACTTTATATTAATCAAAGTGCCTTAAGCAATCTCCCCTCCTATATATAATAATGAGAAGAGTAGACGTTATTAATAGACGAGATGGGGAATCCCAACTACCCCTTGAAGACCGAGGAGGAACAACCCAAAAATGGCTAATAATAAAAGGGGAAGTCCTAAGTCCCCTCGAATGCCTTTCCCGTAACTACCTACTGCACCAAGGATATTGTGATCAGGGATGATGAAGGGCCTATATAATATATATATTGGAAAAGGAAAAACATGATAATCGCATGCATTGTAACAAGTTGAGCTAATTCCTAACAAGTTAATTGAACGTCACAATGCATGTTTATCAATTGAGGTGATCTGATACCAAATTTCAGGTGCTTTCCTTGGACTTGGGCTTCTTCTCCTCCTCTTCTTGGACTTGGGCTTCTTCTCCTCCTCTGCTTGGACTTGGGCTTCTTTTCCTCCTCTCCTTGGACTTGGGCTTCTTCTCCATTGGCCTCAAGACTTGGGCACACTTTAGAGGGTCCCTTGCCTACTTGCTTAAAGAGCTAGCATCGCCTAGCATCGCCAGCACACTAACCCTAGCACGACCCTAGCATCGCCAGCACACTAACCCTAGCACGACCCAGCATCGCCAGCACACTAACCCTAGCACGACCCTAGCATCGCCTAGCATCGCCAGCACACTAACCCTAGCACTAAGCCTAGCAAGCTTATCAATCCCAAGACGCCTATCTAGCGTCACAATGCATGTTTATCAATTGAGGTGATCGATACCAAATTTGTGTGCCTTGGACTTGGGCTTCTTCTCCTCCTCTTGGACTTGGGCTTCTCCTCCGCTTGGACTTGGGCTTCTTTTCCTCCTCTCCTTGGACTTGGGCTTCTTCTCCATTGGCCTCAAGACTTGGGCACACTTTAGAGGGTCCCTTGCCTACTTGCTTAAAGAGCTAGCATCGCTAGCATCGCCAGCACACTAACCCTAGCACGACCCTAGCATCGCCAGCACACTAACCCTAGCACGACCCAGCATCGCCAGCACACTAACCCTAGCACGACCCTAGCATCGCCTGGCAGCCAGAGCACAAAGCCTAGCAAGCTTATCAATCCCAAGACGCCTATCTAGCGTCACAATGCATGTTTATCAATTGAGGTGATCGATACCAAATTTGTGTGCCTTGGACTTGGGCTTCTTCTCCTCCTCTTGGACTTGGGCTTCTCCTCCGCTTGGACTTGGGCTTCTTTTCCTCCTCTCCTTGGACTTGGGCTTCTTCTCCATTGGCCTCAAGACTTGGGCACACTTTAGAGGGTCCCTTGCCTACTTGCTTAAAGAGCTAGCATCGCCTAGCATCGTCTAGCGCACTAAGCCTAGCACAGCCTAGCATCGCCTAGCATCACCTAGCATCACCTAGCATCGCCTAGCACACTAACCCTAGCACGACCTAGCATCGCCTAGCACACTACGCCGAGCACAAAGCCTAGCAAGCTTATCAATCCTAGTACGCCTATCTAGCGTACACACAAGAGATCATAGCTTGTAACAACAAGAGGGAGTAGCTTGCACATCGTGGCACAAACACACTCTCCGCACGAGAACAACACGCAAATTCCTCACACGTCGCTCTCAGAGTCATAGTTTTGGCCTCCTCACAACACCCTTGCATTGCATATCTAGAGGACAAGCTATGATCTGAGCTTGTCCTCAGTCGAAGGGTCTATATATACTAGCCTTTGGCATCGGCATATTCCTAAGATATCCTATGGCATCAGCATATGCCAGAAATATCCTAAGAACACACTATAATATGCAAGGAATATGCTAAAGCATATTACTTGAGCTTATCCACTTAGCTATTGTATATATCCTAAGAATATACTATAATATGTAGAGAATATGCCAAAGCATATTACTTGAGCTTATCCACTTAGCTATTGCTAACCATGTTTAATTAACACTAATCAATGCTTAATTAACATAAGCGCCTTAGATTAATTAACACTAATTACTTGCTCAAAGATGAGTAATTAGATTAATTAATGTTAATCAAATACTAAACCCAAGTGCAGAGATAAGTGTCACACGGCATGACAGCGGCCAGCTCTGCCGTTTTCTATTATGTATGTGCGTGGGTCTAAGGCGATTGGCCCTTGGCAGCGACTTCGATGGAGCGAACTACACTCCCACGCAAGGGACCGTGGGCAACAGCCAGACCGTGATCGGGCCTCGGGAATCGAGAGTTGGCGACGTGGGGGACGGGCCAGCCGTGCTCAGACTCATGGCCGCCCCGGACATAGCCTCAATGCCCTCTCCTCCGGGTCAGCATTCCTTCATTGCAGCTTCCTAGCCCGATCCACTGGCTCTTGCCATTGCGAGGAGGTGGCGGAAACGAGGCTGGCTTGGGATGGATAAACCGGGTTTGAAGCTATGTGGGAGTGGGAGAGCTCTCCACACCTGCACTCTACGGACTTGGCATGTGCGAGGGTCTACCACGTACGATCAATAGATGTACCAAATGTGTGGGGTCCATGCTGGGAAAATGGATGCTTCAAGTTCTAGAGGGCGGTGGCCTCCACAGCATACACAAGGAATTCATTGTTGGCAAAGTGGAAAAGACCAATAGTGGCCCAAAGCCGCTGCGTTTGGAAAGGAGGTTGAGTTCAAAGAGCCACGGTGGGCAGGATGTTATCGGCGCCTAGGGCACGGAATGTTGGAGTGCGCCATAGAGTTGGCTTGGCATGTAGGAGTAGTTGTTGATGCAATCTGTGAAGACCCGGGCTTATGAACAGCGTGCCTTGCAATCAAGATTGGGACACCAGCGGTGACTCATCTATGAGAAGCCTATGTTGACTTTGTATAGGAGTTTTTACTTGTTAAGAAGGAATTAGTGTTCGGTGAGTACTATCTATCAAGGGTGAAGGGATCCAGATTGGAAGGAGAGTTGTGTACGGAAATTGAACAGGAGATATGTTATGTATTTCTGTATATAGGTATTTTTTGCATACATATATTACCTAAAAGGGCGTTGTAATTTCAATGTTGTAACTCCTTTTGTAATTGCGATATTATAGATGGATTTGTAAAATAGGTTGTTGTAAAGTGCGTTGTACCCGCACCGAGACGTCTCAAACTTAGATGTTGTAATTCCTTTCGTAATTGGGATATTGTAGATAATTTTGTAAAACAGGTCGTTGTAAAGTGCATTGTACCCGCACCGAGACGTCTCAAACTTAGATGTCGTAATTCCTTTTGTAATTGGGATATTGTAAATGGTTTTATAAAAGGCATTGTAAATAGGTGACGCGGCAAGGGTTGTTGACTAGGCGCCACATGGCAGTGGACACCACGTCATCACATGGTGATGTGGCGATGAAGGCCATATCATCAAATCCTGCCACGTCATCACCTAAAGACGTGGCAATGAAGGGCAACGTGGTAATAACATGCCATCACTTGGTGATGTGGCGATGATGTGGCACCATATCACCACTTTAATGACATGGTGCTAGAACTGGCCATGTCAACAATTTTACAACGTCATGAAGCTCTCGGTTTACAACGGTGCTGCGCCGTTTTACAAGTTAGAAGTACAGACCGCGTTGGTTATGGTTAGCTTAGCTTAACCCAGCGTGGTCATACCCTTTGGTATCTTGTACCGAAGAGGTACAACTCTTCAGACACAGGCTATAAAAGCCCACCTCTTATAATCAATTGTATCAATTAGTAACGCACTAAAGGGTGGTAGCATGGTTTGGTGGTACACTTTAGTACCATATGGCTTGGTACACTTGGTTACTTTGAAAAGGATAGAGAGATGTGAGAGGGTGACTTTAAGTTTTCATTAAAATAATATTTCAATATATGTTAGTTTCACTTTTATATACTTTTCGTTTGCTATTATTTACTTTAACTTACTTTACTTTTACTTGATCTGCTTTTATCCGGTGGTAAGTCAACCGCTTACCCCAATTTGACCTTTGTGGGTGCACTCGCTATTGCCATCGGGCTCGATCTTGAGTTGATCCTTCGCCCGCCACGAGGCGGCTGGATGCAATCTCACACGCACTCGCCCACATCCGGCCGGCATCGCACACACTCGCGGGCTCAAAAGTTCGCGTTCGAGCTCGTTGTTGTAATCAACCCTTTGTCTTTGCATTGTGAGCTATGTGGGGCTTCTTATAGGAGCCCTCCTTCCTTCGCGTAACGCGGCTCCCCACATGCAAGATCGAGCCGGCTGGAATCAGCAGTTTTGTTTGTGCGATTTTGAAGGTAATGTGCCTTGTGTGTGGCAATCGGTGTTTTGCGGCTTCGAGGCTTGCTTTACGCTCTTGTGTGCACACATGTGCGAGTGCAGGGCGTGAGATGCGCGTGAGGTCTTGGCCTTGGAGTGGGTGCCGACGTGTGGCTTCTCATTGTCTGGTGTCCTTTGAAGAACTTGAGCCTTAACGGTCTTGTGTGGACATGTGCATGCTCTAGGGCCGTGAGGTCTTTGGGCGTGTGAGGGTGCTCCTGGGTGCGAGTGCAGGGCGTGAGATCTTGCGGCGTGAGGTCTTGGCCTTGGAGTGGGTGCCGGCGTGCGGCTTCTCATTGTCTGGTGTCCTTTGAAGAACTTGAGCCGGCTTAACGGTCTTGTGTGGACATGTGCATGCTCTAGGGGTCTTTGGGCGTGTGAGGGTGCTCTAGTGGGTGCCGAGACTCCTTTGATCATTCCTTGTGTTCAATGTCACGGTGAAGGACTTGAGCCTTTACGCTCTTGTGTGCACATGCGTGGTCCGGGCCGTGAGATGTCAGGCGCGTGAGGTCTTGGCGAGTGGGTGCCGGCGTGCGGCTTCTCATTGTCTGTGGTGTCCAAGAACTTGAGCCGGCCGCGGTCTTGTGTGGACATGTGCATGCTCTAGGGTGAGGTCTTTGGGCGTGTGAGGGTGCTCCATGTGCGGGTCGCTCCTTTGATCATTCCTTGTGTTCAATGTCACGGTGAAGGACTTGAGCCTGAGTAATGCTCTTGTGTGCACATGTGCGGTGATGTGAGATCTTTGTCGCGTGAGGTCTTGGCCTTGGAGTGGGTGCCGGCGTGCGGCTTCTCATTATGTGGTGTCAAGAACTTGAGCCGAACGGTCTTGTGTGGACATGTGCATGCTCTAGGGCTGTGAGGTCTTTGGGCGTGTGAGGGTGCTCGTCTGCGAGGTGCGGCTCCTTTGATCATTCCGTGTTCAATGTCACGGTGAAGGACTTGAGCGAGTAATGCTCTTGTGTGCACATGTGCGGGATCAGGGCGTGAGATGTTGTGCGTGTGAGGTGCTGGCCTTGGAGTGGGTGCCGACGCGGCTTCCCTTGTCTATGGTGTCCTCAAGAACTTGAGCCGCTTAACGGTCTTGTGTGGACATGTGGGGCTCAGTGGTCTTTGGGCGTGTGAGGGTGCTCTAGTGGGTGCCGAGGTGCGGCTCCTTTGATCATTCCTTGTGTGCAATGTTACGTTGAAGGACTTGAGCACGAATAATGCTCTTGTGTGCACATGTGCTAGGCTTGTGAGGTGGTGGCATTGTGATTTTGTTGGAGTGGGTGCGATGTCTTGTGCGATCTTTGGAGTGAAGAACTTGAGCCTGCGGTCTTGTGTGCACATGTGCGGGTTCGTGAGGTCCGTGTGAGGGTCTTTGGAGTGGGTGCCGGTGCGGCTTCTCGATCTGCTCCTGTGTGTCTTGTCAGAGAACTTGAGCTTAATGCAAATGTGCACATGTGCGGTGTAGTGGGTCGAGGTGCTCGGTGTTGGAGTGACATGGCTTCCTCGATGAGGAGGAGACATTAGGCATCTCAAGGAATCAAAAGCGTGCCCTCAAAAACATGTTGAGCCGCTCACGTGTGAGTCGAGCCTTGGAGGCGGTGCCAAAGTGGGCGTTCGCTGGTCTTGGCATGAAGGAGACTACAACTCTTCGTACCACTGCTATAAAAGCCCACCTCTTATAATCAATTGTATCAATTAGTAACGCACTAAAGGTGGTAGCATGGTTTGGTGGTACACTTTAGTACCATATGGCTTGGTACACTTGGTTACTTTGAAAAGGATAGAGAGATGTGAGAGGGTGACTTTAAGTTTTCATTAAAATAATATTTCAATATATGTTAGTTTCACTTTTATATACTTTTACGCTATTATTTACTTTAACTTACTTTACTTTTACTTGGATCTGCTTTTATCCGGTGGTAAGTCAACCCGCCACCCCAATGGCCCTTACGCGTGGGTGCACTCGCTATTGCCATCGCGAGCTCGAGTTGATCCTTCGCCCGCCAGAGACCTGGATGCAATCGCACTTGCTCGCCCACATCCGGCCGACGACACACCATGGGCTCAAAAGTTCGCGTGCTCGAGCTCGTTGTTGTAATCAACCCTTTGTGCCGCATTGTGAGCTATGTGGGTTTTATAGAGCCCTCCTTCCTTCGCGTAACGCGGCTCCCCACATGCAAGATCGAGCCGGCTGGAATCAGCTTTTGTTTGTGCTTTGAAGGTAATGTGCCTGTTTGTGCGGTCGAGGCTTGCTTTACGCCTTGTGTGCACATGCGGTGCCTGGAGATGTGAGGGTGCCGGCCTTGAGTGGTGCCGACGCGGCTTCTCATTGTCTGTGGTGTCATCAAGAACTTGAGCTTAACGGTCTTGTGTGGACATGTGCATGCTCTAGGGTGAGTGGGCGTGTGAGGGTGCTCCGGTGCCGAGGTGCCTTTGATCATTCCTTGTGTTCAATGTCACGTGAAGGACTTGAGCCTTGCTACGCTCTTGTGCACATGTGCGTGGTCCGGGCCGTGAGATGCGCGTGAGGGTGCTGGCCTTGGAGTGGGTGCCACGCGGCTTCTCATTGTCTGTGGTGTCATCAAGAACTTGAGCTTAACGGTCTTGTGTGGACATGTGCATGCTCTAGGGGCGTGAGGTGCGGCGTGTGAGGGTGCTCCAGGTGCCGAGGTGCGCTCCTTTGATCATTCCGTGTGTTCAATGTCACTGAAGGACTTGAGCCTCGAGTAATGTGCACATGTGCGTGGTCCGGGCGTGAGATGTTGTGCGTGAGGGTGCTGGCCTTGGAGTGGGTGCCGACGCGGCGGCTTCTCATTGTGGTGTCATCAAGAACTTGAGCCGGCTTAACGGTCTTGTGTGGACATGTGCATGCTCTAGGGTGTGAGGTCGGGCGTGAGGGTGCTCCCAGGCCGAGGTGCAGCTCCTTTGATCATTCCGTGTGTTCAATGTCACGGAAGGACTTGAGCTGAGTAATGCTCTTGTGTGCACATGTGCGTGATCCGGGTGAGATGTGCGTGAGGGTGCTGGCCTTGAGTGGTGCCGACGCGGCTTCCCTTGTCTATGGTGTCCTCAAGAACTTGAGCCGGCTTAACGTGGACATGTGCGTGCTCGTGAGGTCCGGGCGTGTGAGGGTGCTCTAGTGGGTGCCGAGGTGCAGCTCCTTTGATCATTCCTTGTGTGCAATGTTACGTTGAAGGACTTGAGCACGAATAATGCTCTTGTGTGCACATGTGCAGTGCTAGGCTTGTGAGGTGGTGGCATTGTGATTTTGTTGGAGTGGGTGCATGTGCGCTTCTCCTTGTGTGCGCCGGAGTGAAGAACTTGAGCCTGCTGCGGTCTTGTGTGCACATGTGCGTGGTCCGGGCGTGAGGTGGGAGGGTGCTGGCCTTGGAGTGGGTGCCGACGCGGCTTCCCTTGTCTATGGTGTCCTCAAGAACTTGAGCCTCGAATAATGCTCTTGTGTGGACATGTGCATGCTCTAGGGGTCTTTGGGCGTGTGAGGGTGCTCTAGTGGGTGCCGAGGTGCGGCTCCTTTGATCATTCCTTGTGTGCAATGTTACGTTGAAGGACTTGAGCACGAATAATGCTCTTGTGTGCACATGTGCTAGGCTTGTGAGGTGGTGGCATTGTGATTTTGTTGGAGTGGGTGCGATGTCTTGTGCGATCTTTGGAGTGAAGAACTTGAGCCTGCGGTCTTGTGTGCACATGTGCGGGTTCGTGAGGTCTTGGCCTTGGAGTGGGTGCGTGCGGCTTCTCCTTGTCTATGGTGTCCTCAAGAACTTGAGCCGGCGGTCTTGTGTGGACATGTGCGCTCTGGGGCAGAGGTCTTTGGGCGTGAGGGTGCTCTAGTGGGTGCAGCTCCTTTGATCATTCCGTGTGTTCAATGTCACGGTGAAGGACTTGAGCCTGAGTAATGCTCTTGTGTGCACATGTGCGTGATCCGGGGTGAGATGTTGTGCGCGTGAGGTCTTGGCCTTGGAGTGGGTGCGTGCGGCTTCTCCTTGTCTATGGTGTCCACGAAGAACTTGAGCCGCTTGTGTGGACATGTGCGGGGCTACAGTGGTCTTTGGGCGTGTGAGGGTGCTCTAGTGGGTGCCGAGTGCGGCTCCTTTGATCATTCCTTGTGTGCAATGTTACGTGAAGGACTTGAGCACGAATAATGCTCTTGTGTGCACATGGGTGCTAGGCTTGTGAGGTGGTGGCATTGTGATTTTGTTGGAGTGGGTGCCGATGTGCGGCTTCTCCTTGTGTCTGAGTGAAGAACTTGAGCACCTGCGGTCTTGTGCACATGCAGGTTAAATGTGAGGTCTTGGGCGTGTGAGGTCGGCCTTGAGTGGGTGCCGAGGTGCGCTTCTCGATCTGCTCCTGTGTGTCTTGTCAGAGAACTTGAGAATGCAAATGTGCACATGTGCGGTGTAGTGGGTCGAGGTGCTCGGTGTTGGAGTGACATGGCTTCCTCGATGAGGAGGAGACATTAGGCATCTCAAGGAATCAAAAGCGTGCCCTCAAAAACATGTTGAGCCGCTCACGTGTGAGTCGAGCCTTGGAGGCGGTGCCAAAGTGGGCGTTCGCTGGTCTTGGCATGAAGGAGACTACAACTCTTGTGGAAGGAGTGGATGTTCGCCAAAGCAAGTTGCAGCAAGGTTTGAGGGAGGCGTGGGCGGCGGGCGTGCTTACCCTCCGGTTTGGGGTAGCGAAATGATGCTTATGGGTGGAAGGGATCGGATAAGTCGGACAAGGAGTGGAGAAACATCGACGACTTGGTTTTCAAGATATACGGCAAGCGAGTTAGTCTTGAGGTGCTCGTGTTGGAGTGACATGGCTTCCTCGATGAGGAGGAGACATTAGGCATCTCAAGGAATCAAAAGCGTGCCCTCAAAAACATGTTGAGCGCTCACGCGTGTGAGTCGAGCCTTGGAGGCGTGCCAAAGTGGGCGTTCACTGGTCTTGGCATGAAGGAGACTACAACTTGCGGGTGGAAGGGTGGATGTTCGCCAAAGCAAGTTGCAGCAAGGTTTGAGGGCGGCCGGGCGTGCTTACCCTCGGTTTGGGAGTACGAGGGCAATGATGCTTATGGGTGGAAGGGATCGGATAATTTGTCGGACAAGGAGTGGAGAAACATCGACGACTTGGTTTTCAAGATATCTGACAAGCGAGTTAATCTTGGAAGATCCCTAGGTTGATGGCCATTGGCATCCTTGTTGAGAAAAAGTTGCACAGTGCATGGGTTGGTGGCCTATGCACGAAAACTAATGAGGTAAAGGCCTCCAAGCACAAGAAATGTGAGGACATGGAGAAGGATAAGAAAGTGCACAAGGAGAAGGAGACCCTGGATCACATGGCCCTATGGCGAGGTCCAGAGCAAGGGAAGGGCAAGAAGGTCAGTGTTGGGGTGTCCTCGGACTCGAGGACACCGGTGATGAGAGGTTGACAGGTGGCCGGTGGAAGCAAGACCAAGGAGGACTTGCATGCAGGAGCGTGAGCAAGAATGTATTCAAGAGGAGGTTGATGTCATAGCGGTGAGGAGGACGGAAACCATCGCTCCGGAGGCGGAGGATGTAGAGAGGAGGCAGTGCAATGTCGTGGGTTTTCCTTATAGTTTTAGATTCCCTGCGGTTTAAGATTCCATGTGAGTGCTACCCTTAGGTCATGTGCTTTGCTTAGGACTGCCTTGAGCTCATTTGGAAGGGTTTGTTCCGGTTTTCGCATCCATCACGTTTAAGTTTGAGCTTGATTTATGTGAGCTTGCTCTTATTGATTGCATAGAGGGAGCAACAAGCTTGACAAGTTCTTTGCTGGTCTTGACTTAGCCTCGCCTTGTAAAGTTCACTTACATTTTACTTGCTAGTGTCTTGTTTGTGAGCTTGGTGTTTTCGTGGATTGAGATAGACTCTTGCGGTAGCTCAATTGTGAGGATTCTTCACGGGAGGGAGGGAGGAGAGGGGCCTCATGGGCATTCCGACATCTATCAGTGCGGTTTGGCGGGGGCCACTGGGCACATCAACACCTAGTGGTGTCTTGTCATGTCGTCATGTGCATGTAGTGTATGCTTGTCATGTCGTCGTCCTTTTGTCCGTCATGCATGGCGGGTGGTGATACTGATGGCGTCTTGGAGTGTGGGCGGTTTCTTGGTGTCGTGTATTCACGCGGTGGAAGTAGCGACATTTGTTCATCATCATCATGTCACGTTAATACTGTAAGCATTTGTTCATCTTGTCATCGTATCACGTTATGTAGGCATCTGTTCATCATCATCGTGTCACGTTGTGCACTGTAGGCATCTGCTCATCGTCATCATGTCACGTTGTGCACTGTAGGCCTCATTCATCGTCATCATCTCACGTTGTGCACCGTGGGCAATTGTTCATCGTCATCATGTCACTTTGTGCACTTGTGGGCATTTGTTCATCTGTCATCATGTCACGTTGTGCACGTGGGCATTTGTTCATCTTTGTCATCATGTCACGTTGTGCACTGTGGGCATTTCTCCTGCCGTCATGTTGTCATGGACATCTTTACAATTCGATGCCATTGTTATTATGTGACATTGTGGACACATGTGCAGCTATTCATGCGGCATTGTCACATTTTGGACAGTGGGCACTTTCTCATCTTGTCTTCTTGGGTGGCATGGTGGACATGTTAGCATTTCCTCAAGTTGTCGTGTGCACACTTGTTTTCGTGTGTGGTGGGATACGCTAGAGTTGCACACAAAGATCAAAAACGGCGGTGGAAGACCTCATCTCCTTGTCGAAGCAAGAGACCGGTGTCGGTGATTGCAAGCGAGGAGACAAGCAACCTTGCGGCAGCAAAATTGCTCTAGGGGAGCTCACAGGCGCCTTGGCGCAATCTGCTATAACAAGGAGGTGCGGTTATGTGGGCGGTCATCAACTTCATACTCACACGAGCTGACCTAATTATGTCTTGTCGCTGCGGTAGAAGATGCACATGTTGCTCGTGTCGAGCAAGAGACCGGTGTCGGTGATTGCAAGCGACAAGCAACCTTGCGGCAAAATTGCTCTAGGGGAGCTCACAGGCGCCTTGGCGCAATCTGCTATAACAAGGAGGTGCGGTTATGTGGGCGGTCATCAACTTCATACTCACACGAGCTGACCTAATTATATCCCTTTGCGGTAGAAGATGCACATGTTGCTCGTGTCCGAGCACAATTGCGTGCGGTCACGGGAGGCGGCGGACAATCGAGAGCCAACAACAAAAGCGTGGCGCCCTCCAACGTGTCTGGCGGAGGATTTACATGATGCCTTTGGCGCATATTGACGCAAGAAAGCGCTCCAACACATGCTGTGCAGGTGACACGCCCCAATCCATGCCTTGTTTTGTAAGTCGCAGATTGGTTTTGCGGGCTAGGTTGGCCATTCACTAGTGGAGTCCAACGGATGCGGGCGTGACGAGAGCGAGAGAGCATTATCATGGTTTTGCCGCAAATTCCACATCATGGAGCACCGCTTTGGAAGAATTGTTGGGGAGTGCCGCAGGATAGTGCCCTGGTGACTCACATAAGAAGGCGGTTCATGAGTCTCACGGTTAGTAGTGCTCTAAGGTTGTTGCTTTGCATGGAAAAGCTATATCTGAGACCTTGTGCTAATAGCATTCGCTTGTCCCTAGGCACATATAGTAGGCTGCCCTGTCCTCGCTTGGCGGTGGAGGCGTTGATCACACCACCACGTGGGCAGCGGCCACCTATCCCAGCGGCCCGATTCGATTCGTTGGCCAATGCACAACTATGTCATGGAGTCGCCAGATCTGGTGGTCCCTGTGTCTCAAACCAGTTGAGTCTGGTGAGGCACGCGTACTACAGTGCGGTGTGGCGTATTTGGCCCACTCATGTGGCGATCCAAGATGTCATGTTTGGGGTTGGCTCCTTTGGTTGATGCAGATGCCTCTCACGTGGCGACTTCTTTGTTTCTTGGCCCCAGTTTTGATTCCACTCCAGCGTGGGTCGATTGGTGGTGAGCCACAAGGTGGGCACCCATGTGTGGTCGGCTCCAACAAGGCCACCTACAACTCGTGTGTTGAAGATCGCAATGCAGCGGTGGAAGAGGATACCAGGCGGTGGAAGAGGATACCAGGCGGTCAGGAGGATACCAGTTTTCTACACCGAGACTCGGTCGTGCGGTGGACACCCACCTTGTGCATGATGATGAAACTCGGGCACAAGAATGACACCTGACTTGTGCACGAACACGCAACCCAGAACTTGTGCCCCGTGGAAGTGACCACGGTCTGGCGGAAGATGAGGTGGAGGTGCCCAGCAAGGATGGGGAGGACGTGACCACTATGGCAGTGGCTTTGCAGACTGGTATGGATGTGGCCACTTGTGCTGGTGTTCCAATGGCCGATTCTACTGCTGGTGAAGCGGCCACTATGTGTCAGGCCACCGATGAAGTGGCTATTGTCATTCATAAGGATGCGGAGAAATCGCCACTTCCCGAAGCATCGGCTGTACCTGAAGTGGTGGAGGTATCTGGTGGACGACGTCAGTCTTTGCGTAGAAAAGGCAAGTCGGAGCAGACTCCGGGAACTTTGAAACGGAAGGGTGCCTCCAATTCCGGGAGACCAGGGCGTCCCAAGAAAGCTTCACAAAGTGCCATGGTGGAACAACGCGGGTTTGGAATTTGGTGCGGCGTCACGTGTGAGATAACTTCATGGTGCGTTCGAGGCACTGGTAATAAAGAGAAAGTTCTGGTATGTATTGCGTTGCACTGAGCCCATGGTCACATTAGGCGAAGATCCAGTGGGGTGGTGAGATTTTTGCGCAGTGAAAAGGTTGTGAAAAGGTTACTACTATGAGCGGTGCCCTCGACAAAGTGCCTACCGACTCGGATTCGAGCCACGTGGTGACCCAATAATGCTTGAAGGAGGCATCACGACCACGAAGTTTCCAATGGTAGCTATTCCTGGGGCCAATGAGAAGAACAAGAACACTCATGACTTTCTTGGCTCTGCTGGATATAGAACATGGTTGGATCAAGTTGTGGCGACATAGCGTAAAGGGAGGGTCCCCAAAATATACATGGGCTTGCTTTGTTCTTAGTCCACAGTGGTCACTTTTTGTCAAGGCTTGGACGTGTGTAGGATCTTGTGGATGGGCCAGATAATGTGCAAGCATCCATAATTGGCATAGATGTGAATCCTTGCACTTTTGACAATCATGTTACTTGTGGAGAATGCACCTGGTTTTTGTGGGTCTGTGAAGCAATTCTCCGTTTGTAGTTCTTAGCAACGTTGGGAGGAGGCTACCGGTTGTAATTGCTCAATTACGAGCAAACCCGATTGCGCGAGAAAAGAGGGCCTCGGATGGTCTCACAATGCTCGAGCGATCCGCGATTCGAGCTCGTGGTACACATATGCAATTCCAATGACACAGTTAGTTTAATGACACACGGCCATGTAGACATTTTGTGGGAATGAACACACAACAAAGGCTGCTCTGCAGAACCAGCTTTAACATGAAACCAAAGATCCAAAATATGCCACACCACCGATTTCACGCCACCCCGTGGCCCAAAGTCGATGTAATGTACAATGCCACAAAACAAGCATCAAGGGATCGCTCCGCCATCCACCCATTGTCACACAACCTATCTAGTGTCGTGGATGTGCGAGCTAGCCAGACGGAAGGAACTTGTTGCCCGACCTCGGGTGGCGCCCTCAATCTATCACATCGCTGTCCTCCTCGCTTGAGTCCCCACGCGCAGCGGTCGGTGCCTTCGCCAACCCGACCACCTCCATGATGTGCGGCACGGCGTGCGGCGGTGGAAGGCTTGGCATATGGGGCCACACCGATCTCGGACCTTCTTCCGATGGCGCTTGCGTGCCTTGGCCCGTTCCATTCGATGCAAGTAGTGTGCGCCAAGGTGACTAGTGACTTTCTGTCATTGACAAATGGCTGATACTCACCTCCGGCGCGAAGAGGGTGCCCTTGGCCAGCTTGCCTAATCCGGCTTGAAGATTCCATGTCCCCTTCCCCACACCAACCACTCCTCCCAAGTGCGCAACAGCTTCCATTGCATACAAGAGCGAAGTCCGATCTCCACAAAGGACAAAGGCGGGCTAGCTTGCGTGGTCTGAAGTGCTTGCCGGCTTTAAATTGCCAATGCGAGGCCACTCGTGTGCATAAGGCCCGAAGGGTGGGTGACATGATTACTTTTACATGCCCAAGTGTAAGGAAAGCAAGGCTGGATGGCCAATCATCGCGATAGATTTTGAAAATTCGACCTCGATCCTTTCAACAGCTTGTCGAACCCGGCATAGGGGACCAAAGATTTGAGGCCAACGTGACCAAGAGTCCGACACGGCGAAGAGTGCATGGAGTCTGCTTTGTTTGCAATGATTGAAAATGGGAAAACTAGGGCCATTTACCCGGAGATAAAGAATTTCACAACAGTCAAGCCGACTGAACAGTAAGCCGCAGGAAGCAATGTCTGAAACACATCCACAAAGTTCTTAACGCCGGCTTCATGCTTGCTATAGCCCACTACAACTTCTCGGCGTGTTGCGGTGTCTTCAAGGACAACACATGAACTTGAAACCGGGGGTATCACTTACCACCCGCTGGCGCCTCTTTCGTGTTTTCAAACCTATTTGTTATTGCCGTTAGAACCTTCAACATGTGGACAATCAACCTCTTGCTGGTCGTGGTTGCAACCCAAGTCACCCAGCCTCCCGAGTCATAGATGATTGTCTCCAGTTTAGCGATCTGACGCACCAATGTTTGAATTTTGTCCAGAACTCCTTTTGCACCTTGCTCGAAGCTAGTAACCTTCATGTCATGCTCCAACTTGAATTTGCACATAGGCTGGTGCGGCTTATGCGTCACGACACCCACCGGCTCGGCCAGCACACTGCGATCCCGCCTCACCGACTGTGCCTTTCAGCAAATTCTAACGTGCCTTCATTAGCATTCCTACATCCAGAGATAACTCCCAAGTCCGGATCGCTTTGAAAGATCCAAAGGATACAAGCTTGACATTCCAACCGGAGCGGAATCACAACATGCACCGCCCCGTGCGGTCCTTACAGAACCGCGTTGTCCTCATCAAGCACAAACGTGACGGCGAATCAGCATCCTCCTCACATTCAACGTCTTGAGGTAGGGCGGAAGGTGAGTAGACACTTCTGGCGCCGCGACGTCTCCCTCCGAACTCCCGGAAGTTTGGTTTGCCATGGACCCTCCACGCCTGGCCCCGTGTGAATGAAGAGTCCTCTCCCGCCGCACTAACGCCGCCGCACTCACGGACTGTCCGTCAAAATAAGCGGTAAGAAGGATTGTGAAAGCGGCACGTCTCGAGTAACCTAACAAGCGGGCGACCCACATCACCATACCCACATCCCCCACCCCACATCCCCACATCCCCGCATCCCACATACCCACATACCCACGCCCCATCCCACATCCCACATCATCCCCATCACATCCCACATCCCCATCATCCCACATCCCACATCCCACATCCCACATCCCCATCCCCATCCCCATCCCCATCCCACATCCCCACATCCCCATCCCACATCCACATACCCACATCATCCCCACATCCCCATCCCCACATCACATCCATACATCCCCACATCCCCACATCCCACATACCCATCCCCATCCCCACATCCCACATCCCCACATCCCCATCCCACATCCCACATCCCACATCCACCTTACCCACATACCCACATACCCACATACCCTTGAGTTTTATCAAACTTGAGCTCCCCACATCCACATCTATTAGGGCAGCAGCATATCGACAAAGCAAGTTATAGCACGAATTTGGGTCACAAGTCTTGAGCCAAAAACATTTTGTGAAACGGTACAGCCACTCCATGTGACAACATAGTCTAGTAAACTCGGCACCCGAAGCAGGTGACAACATAGCGATCTGAAAGCACCCGAACAATGTGAAAATAGAACCTTGGGGCCTGACATTATTCGTTGTCCTCCTCGCGATGCTGATGTTCATCCAATCGGGTTGTGCTCATCTCAAAGGCGAATGAACATGATCTATCGAGAACAGCGAAACATATATCCAAAAAAACGATAGCGTTATAGCACGAATTTGGGTCACAAGTCTTGAGCCAAAAACATGTTTTGAAGCAATGACCTTGCAAAGCACAGTGTGACAACATAGTCTAGTAAACTCGGCACCCGAAGCAGGTGACAACATAGCGAATCGCGCGGCCCGAACAATGTGAAAATAGAAACCGGGCACGGCGGCTTGCATTAATTGTCCTCCTCGCGATGCAGTGTTCATCCAATCGGGTTGTGCTCATCTCAAGAGACATGAACATCGAAAGAAACTTCTCTTCCAAAGACTCACCTTCCTCGCCACAAAACTTTCTTGTTAGATGGCGGTGACTGTTACCAAAAACAAGTGCATGGTGACAACAGTGCACAGCGAAATTGATGGAGCACTCGGCATGTAAGAAAATCACAAGTCTTGAGCCAAAAACATTTTGTGAAAGCACCCGAAGCAGGTGACAACATAGTCTAGTAAACTCGGCACCCGAAGCAGGTGACAACACATCCCACATCATCAACATCATCATCCTCACCGCTTCAATTGTTGGAAGTGCACGATCGGCAATCATCGCGGCCCGAACAATGTGAAAATAGCATCATCGGGCACGGCGGCTTGCATTAATTGTCCTCCTCGCGATGCAGTGTTGATCGAATCGGGTTGTGCTCATCTCAAAGGCGAATGAACATGATCTGCTCGCATGCATATATCATGGCATGCTATAGCACGAATTTGGGTCACAAGTTTTGAGCCAAAAACATTTTGTGGCATTTGCACAACACATCTGTCTTTGACCACGGCTCTGTAAACTCGGCACCCGAAGCAGGTGACAACATGATCGATGCGCACCCTCAACAATGTGAAAATAACATCATCGGGCACGGCGGCTTGCATTAATTGTCCTCCTCGCGATGCAGTGTTGATCGGGTTGTGCTCATCTCAAGACCACATTGATGGTAAGAGTACTCACCTTCCTCGATTGCTTTCATAGACATAGCGTTGACTTGTTCACGGGCTGGTTAGCCTATATGGACTTCTCCATCGTGCCCATGTGGTGCCATTGTGAACTTGCGTATACGAACAATTTGAGCTGGCAAAATGCATTCCTCGGATCCCAAGCCATTATACTGCGGACACGGCAAATGCTTTTCCAACATATAGTATTGTCCGACAACCACCTCCTCCTGGAATTCTCTTTTACTCCAAGGGCAATACCGAGACTCCGATGCGTGTGCTTGGCCTTAGTGCAAGTCAGCATAAAAATCCAGCCCTTCATCTGCAGTGCCAAGACAAGGAAGTTATCTCCAACTTCCAAGATATCGCATCTACGAGACATCATCAACATCATCATCCTCATTGCTTCAATTGTTGGAAGTGCACGATCGGCAATCATCGGTCGCGGGGACTTGGCGGTCAACCGCTTGTCGTGTTTATGCGGGGCGACTGTCCATGAGGTGTGATTCGCGACCTCAAAAGCTAACATGAGGCACCATTTCACCGAATGGTTGCTCTCCATACACTCTGCGAAACATGCAAGGCTCCGCATTCGCAGTGCGTGGGGTCATGCATGTCACAACCATCTGTGTGCATTTGCTTGGATCGGTATGGGGTCACAACCAAATTTGTTGTTTGGTTTACCTCTGTCTTTCAATGAGCCAAAAACGGTGAAGCGCATGATCGGCACTTGCATAAATGCACACCAAGATGTTTTCTTGCGGTACTCCACCACATCCGCAGCATTTTCCATCTGCCGTGATGAGGGCGACTGCGGCTAGGACGCTTCAAGATGGCACTGCACCATCGTGCTCCCCTTCCGTGCCCACTTCCAAAATAAGACCAAAGCATGTTGCACCCACAGTGATGCTAGGATACCGAGCAATGAAGTAGCTAGTCGACACGCTTTGAATTGGCTAGCCCCGGCCGGTGTTCTCGAGGTTGAGGGAATCCGCATCCGCATCCACGCCCTTGTTTGTAAGCGATGTTGCACAAATAAGTGTCATGGACCATGTCATCGCTAATATAAAAGTGATAGTACTTCTCAATTGATGCGCGGTCCTCTGCATCAGCCATTCTGTAAAAACCAACACCAAAATAGTAACTGTGCGTTACGCGATTGCATGGATTGAATCTCATTCGGACCCCAAATGCATAGTTAAGCAAAATCGAACCGAAACCACAACATCCTGTGGGAACCATTCGAGACAATGTCGAACTCTATCCCACATGGATATAATCATGAAACGAAACTCCTTCACCTTACCTTGGATACTCCACAAACACGGAAGGATGTGTTTCCCTAAACACTAGTTTGATCCTTTTCTTGTCGTTGCCAGACATCCTTTCCGACTACGATATTGAAAGCCACTTAAGAAAGCATTTGCGAATATCCAAACATGTCTCGAAGGCGAAGGAAGTGTGTTGACACCACACATCACATGTTCCTAGCAAGCATGCCGAGGGAATGCGGACATCCTCACCCTTTGCACAAAGAACACGCTCACATAGTGTGTTGAAGCCAAACAAGTGGAGGCGTTACAATGAAGCTCTTGAGCCAAAGGATGAGCACACACAGAACAATGACCGCCACGGGTGAACCACAGGCGTGCCGGAGGTTATTGAAGGCATCTTTAAGGAACGCCATTTCCACATGGTACCAGCGGATTGCGCTCTTGCAAGCTCTTAACAAAGAACGGCTTCAACTTCTCGAATGAGTTGCCCAACTTGTATTTCGGGTGTTCTTGGAGCGAAGGTAGAACTCCGTGCACATGTCAGAAGAACACACCAATCGCCTAAGAAACCTCTGGTAAAAGCAACACCAAACCCACAATGGAGGCCACATGGAGTCGCAGATCATATGTGAGCATAGGGCATTGGGGTCAAACATGCAAGCTTGGGTCCCGGTGGCGTAAGCACAAACATGTAACACACTCGGTTCAATTTGTCTGTTTGGCGGCATAGCGTCACCACTTAGTTGCCCAATAGGAAGACACCCTACGGTTGTATGAGGAAGGAAACACAAGCGGTTAGAAGGACCCAAGACCGTCCTTGGATCCGGAACAACCTAGACACAAATCTGAAACCTAGCAAGTCGGACAATTCCACACATACATGACATGTCCAGAAAGTGCGTGATATGTTTGATGAACGTTTTCGGTGCTATTCGCAAGCTTGGTATCTTTTGTGTTGGATGAAGGACGGAAGGCGATTCCCAAAAGTGGACGATGGTGGCCTTAACATGTGGCGAAAGGATATCGATCTTGATCTCCTTCCATCACCCAACCAGATCATCACGGAGGCATGCCCTCCGCCTTGTGCTTAGGGCTCGATGGATCCGCCTCCTGCGACTCAATGTGGTGGGAAAGCGTAGCAACAAGGTGATTGTCTTGGAGATCTTGAGATAAAAATAGCGTTGAGCAGGTGTTCCTTGCTGCAAATGGTCTCCAACTTGAACGCCTTCAAGTTTGTGCAAGCCTCACGCATTCTTCAACAACAATGCTCCTAGTTGGATCTCTTTTGCATCCTTTGTAGCCCCGCCTATACAACTTGAGAAGTGGTAGGTGACTAAACACCTCCAAGATGTCTCTCGACTTTCTGCTGTATGCGGTAAGGCATAAAAGCGATTGGCTAGTGTCGAGCCACTTCTTGTTCCGGCCGGCATTCCCTAATACTAGTGGTGCAAGAGCCACTGCCGCTCTCTATGCCACACGCAGGCTGTTGATGTTTTGGCCTCTCCTTCAACTCTCCGGAAGGATCCTCCCCTACTCTCCTTGGCTGCTGGAGGCGTGACTCCTCGTTTAACATCTCCTGTCCACCTCCGGGATGTATCCCCCTTCTTCCCACACCACGGACACCAGCTTCACGTGAAGCACCTTATTAGTGCTTCACGACGCGGCGGCGTTTTTGCGCCCATCGACTCCGTTGTTGGGAAGGTGACCGTAGTCCCAAAAAGCCAAGGGTTTGGCACCACCTCCAACGCCACGGCACTATCCGTGTTTGAAGCGACACCGCCGCACTATCCACCAACCCGGTAGCGCGAACCTACTTGCAACTTGGCGCCGTCAACTGATCCGCTCCTTCCACCACGTCCTCCACATGTAGCCACGGAGCTTGTCACGATTACCGGCCTAGCGAGTTCAAGTTTGAGCTCCACGGAGCTTGTCACGATTACCGGCCTAGCCTACGAGTTCAAGATGAGCTCTACAGAGGTCATTTGCCGGCTAAGCGGTATGCACGTACTCGATCCACTTTGCACCACAGCAAATGATATTCTATGTTGATTATTAAACTCGGAGCATTTGAAGGCGGTAGCGTTGGCGGGCCGTTCACAGGCCACGAGTTCGTGAAATGAAGCGGCAAAAGGCCTATGTGGGGACATTGTCCACAAGTTGAATTTTTAAAGCATATTTTAATATACCATTCTTTATTAAATTTTAATCCTAGATAAAAATAGACATGACTATAACATGTAAAAAAATCAGACAAGTTGGAAAAGAAATGAATTTTTCATAATTGTAAACATTGCGTGAGGACAAATTAAGAGCGTTTCAACCGTTTCTAACTAAAGTGAGCACCCAACCATGCT
Source organism: Anthoceros angustus (assembly GCA_010909165.1). NCBI lineage: Eukaryota > Viridiplantae > Streptophyta > Anthocerotopsida > Anthocerotales > Anthocerotaceae > Anthoceros > Anthoceros angustus. Next base: position 336,369 of record VJWM01000205.1, read on the forward strand.
TATACCCTAAACTTTGATCAAACGCTTCCGCAAAGCACCTCAAACTTGGTATCAGAGCTAGCGCGTATCAATAAGAAGTTGGATAGCGCGAAGGCTATCTTGCTCCCTAGGTTGTTGAAAAATGTAGAATTCAGCCTATTATAATTATGAGAACGTTGGTACTTATGTTGGGAAGTTTCGTTATCTTGACATTGCTGCTTTAGAGGCACTCCTTATCGAATTTGAAGCTTGTGTCAGCTGCTTTGGCCTCCCTTCCCATGACTTTCAAGCATTTTGTCCTCTCGGAATGGCATTCGAGAGGCTCATCGTGAAGGCTAGGCCGCACACCCAACATTTCCATCTCTCAAATTGTGCCGTGCACTACTAGAGGCTTCCAGTTCAACACCGGCGGAGCATGGTGGTAAAAGGTTAGTTAGCAAAAGGCCAAGCGTCAGCGTCAATGACAACGTCGTCCTCCTCCACGATGGGCGGGCTTCCTGCGCCTTCTTGGCTCCTTCGGCGGCCCTTCATTCTCAAAGCACAGTGGTTTCGGAGCCAAAAGTGCTGGTGACTTACAAGCCAGACCCATTGGGAGCATTGCGAATTTGCGAGCCTCGGCGTCCATCAAGACTTCCAATATGGCCTCGACCTCCAAGCGGAAGCCTAACATTGCCCTCACGGTTTGTAGTAGCTTTTGAATCTGAACCTCTTGGCTATTGGACCGCCTCCACACATACTCTCACGCCATCACCATATATTTTCGATTATCTTCACAAGATCAACGTTTTGTACTTCGGTGACTCAGCCTTACCATTGCAGACCGCCCGTACTTTTACTCTTAAGATGGTTACATCCTTCTTTTAAGTGATGTCTTTGCATGTTACGCAAATGTGAAGAATCTTATTCCGTTCGCCACTTGGTGAAGGAAGGTATTTTCAGGCTAGAGTTTGGTAGAGGCGATTGCCTCCTTACAAGACATAGAGTTATCTTGAGACCCTCTAGCAACCACGCGACCAGAGCAACAGAGGCCATTGCGGTGATTTCCTCGACCCCGGCTCCATGGCCAGCTGCGGTCTGAAAAGGAGTTCGTAAGGTGATTCCTATTATGGCATTCTCGGCTTGGACATATTAATCATGATAAGCTTTAAGAGATGTCTAGGCGAGGATTGTTAGGGATAAGCTACCACACTTTTCACAGACTCCTTATGTGAACCTTGTATATATGCTAAACAACGTAGCTTCCCTATCCTACTCTACACTTGTCAGACTCTCGATATGAGTTGGTCCATGTTGATCTTTGTGGTCCACTCCCGGTCCCTTCACTTGGCGCTTGCACTTTATGACTATTGTTGATGACTATAGTCGCTATACCTTTGCTATTCCGCTCAAGTTGAAGAGTGATTCCTTTGGCTCCTTTACTCCTTTTGTCACTATGGGTTTTGTTGCAAGCTTGATTGCATTAGATCGACAATGCGGAGAATTAAATAAGCGGCAATTTAAGGACTTACATCTTGAGAGGATTATCCGGTTCGGTTCCTATACTTCTCGTGAGAATGGGGTTCTTGAAAAGGCCAGCGATACTCTCCATGGCCACATAGCCAGCGCTCGGCTCCCAAACCCTACGGCGGGCGGTTAATCTGCGGCGTATCTCATAGCGGTTCTTTCAAGTCGGTTGGCGGACACCCTTTGAGTCTGGCATGGATATAAGCCTCTTATTACTCATCTTGATTTTGGTGCCCGCCTATGCTAATATTCCTCTCGACCGCGACAAGCTTTACCTTTCGCTTGGTATTTGTTGTTGGCTATGGCGAGGGCCGTAAGGCTTATAAATGGTTGACTTGGATACCCATGCTATGTATATGCTCGCCTTGTCACTTTGATGAGGCTCGGTTAGCTGCTCGTTACGAGTCCATGGATTACCTTGGCTCCTTGACGACCACTTCTTCCAACCCAGGTGACCTTATGCAGGTTTTTGACCCTACATTTTCCATTTCGGTCACGCAACCTGCTCCATCCACAGCCTCTTCACCTCAAGCGGCACCTATACCTATTATTCACACCTTTCGAGAGGGGAAGATGAGCAGCCATTGTTGATCCTTATGAAAAGAGCGACTTTGGTGCTCTTAATCCACAAGACCGAGGCAGTTCTGCTCCACCTTCTCCGTAACACTTGATCCATTACCCGGCGAAGTATCCTTGGCGTCATCGTCAACGAGACACCTGGAATGAGATCCCTTTGATTTAGAGTTCAATCAAGGCTACACCACCCTGCTGAGGTCATTTCAACGCCTTGATGTTGCCCCTTGAGAGGAGATCCTCTCACTCTTCAAGAGCATATTCGCGACTATGCTAAGTGGAAGTTGCTATTGATGATGAATATAATTCTCTTATCAAAAACAATACTTGGACTCTAGTAAACTTGCCTCAAGGCAGAACTACTGTCAAGTGCAAGTGGGTTCTCAAAACTAAGTTCCAGGAGGTTGAACCTCATATTTGCTATAAGGCGAGACTAGTGGCTAAGGGTTATAGTCAGAAAGAGGGAGTGGTGTGGCGACTTTTCTGTGACTTGAGAGCGCGCACAATCCCGTGTCGTTGTAGGAAGGGTTCGTTCCCAAAGGAATGGCGGACTCCGTTTGCGGCGTTCGGGCGATTCTCGTCTTACTGCGTCCGTCCCAACACACACTCCTTAGTTCCGCGTCTAACTACCATGACAAACCTGAGGCGGTATGGCCAAGCGTTTAAGGACCCGTTTCCGTTTCGTTCCGTTAGTCTCTCACCTCTCGTTCCTCTCTCCACTCACTACATATCGGTCTTAAAAAGCGCGGGTTACATCAGGACCTCCTCGCGTTCTCACCGGGCCTCTCGTCCGGGCTCTGCCGCCCTCCAAAGTCCCTCCGGCTCACGCGTTCCGGTCCGTTCGGTAGCGGCTCTGCGGGCGACACGGGTCCCCGATCACCCTTCCCACACACCACAACCGTTGGGTCCGTCACGGGACCGATCAATCCCTCCGGGCGTGCACCTTTCGGTGACTCGGGACTCACGTTATCAAGAAGACACACAAGTGCAAGAGCGGCATCAACACCAAGGAAAGATGATTTATTTGACCCTCTTATACTACGCCCGGTCGGCGTCTTTATTACACCCCTATTACGGTGGTTTCGGTATACCTAATCGACGCCTACCATCCTATTCCCTTCCCCTATCTCCTTCGCCGGCGGTGGGGGGGGAAGGTCCGAGTTCGCCTTGGGATTGGTGGTCCAATCTCCCGACAATTCGGCGCGCAATCGGATGATCCGGCGGGACCCCTCCTTTCTCCCGGAATCACATCGGGTTGGGCTCGTGGCGGTTTCACCATCGCTTCATGTTATCCGATGCGGCTATCCACGGAGCTCCAAGAAGTGTGTCGGCCGCCTCGCTCCTCACGGAGGCCGAGTACAAAGCTTTGACGGAGGCAAGAAGCTACCGAGCGCTGTCAGACGTTTTGCCTTCAAATTTTACCTATTCTCTGTGACAACAAGTCCACGATTGCCATGATCGCTAACCCTCGGTTCCATGCCCGCATTAAGCACATCGAGGTGCATCACCATTTTGTCCGCACTGTGGAATGTGGAGTCAAAATTCAGATGTGCCAATCGACTTAAACACGGCATTTGCTCACCAAGTATCTCGCACACAAGCAAGCACCATCTCCACATGGAGGCTATGGGCATTATTCTTAGCGCCGCTTTAATTTCTTTGGTGTTATGGTGGATGAATCTATTCGAAACCAAGCATGACCATGCAGCCCATGGAACATGATCACTTATCCTCGTGGAAGCCGACCGGGCGGTGGCTATCTTGAATTGCTCCTCCAATTCTTCCTCTTCGTGTCGCCCTAATCCTCCTCCATTTCCTTATGTTGAACGCGATGAGAACCGGCATTCCCAACTTAGGAGCCGCCATCTCGCCTGCGGACGAATCTCGCCATTCGTTGTTGCGCGCCGCTGGCCTTCCTCGCCTTCCTTCCGCCTCTGGTGAATTGGCATGCAGAACACCGCTGATTGCAAAGGCGCAGAGCGCCGACATTGCACAAGTGAGCCGCCATCACCGCCACGCCTCCTTTCTGCTACCGGCTCGCCAC
>MU008208.1:0-28191 GCA_010909165.1 Anthoceros angustus
GAGTCAATTTGCTGGATTGCTTCCCACATGTGCCCGAGCACCCGATACTCCTTCGCCATTGGTGCTCCGGAGCCGAGCGTGCGTCCGCTTGTGACCATCCTCCCGCCAGTTCGAGCCGGAGCCGGCCGAGTCTCGTGAGGCCACAAGGCCGCCCACCTCGCAACCGCTGCTGTTCACTGCCCAGCCCCTGGCCGCTCCGCCATTACCATAGCGCAGCCCTTCCGCCTTCCTTAATCGACCAGCTTTTTCGCCCAGCTCTCGCCCCCGCTTATTCTCTCGATTGAATGCTTACATGGTGGACAATTTACGTAATTTGCAAGAACTAGTCTCCCATGTGATCCTTTTCACTTGGTTGTCTTGTTCACCAGCGGGGAGCACCATCTGTTAGGTTAGTCACCATCGCCTCCATGTTTTTCAGCGGATGAAGCCTCACAATTACCTAATCCTGACATGGAGATTGCTATCACGAGGCCCTCACCTTAATGTCCTTCGCTCTTCGCTTCTCGGTGTGTATAGGCCCGAGTTTGAGTTCCCTCAACATTTCTCTATACCTCCACACGCCTATCATCTTCCCTTTCCTCCACCCGTGTCTCCACTTGCAGATGAGTTCAAGAAGACGAGCCCTCGCCTCTTCCAAAGCCGAGCCTCCTTGCACTTGCCATCAGCCCTAGCTAAGTCCGACAACTACCGGTGCCGTGGTTGGCCAGACTTTTTCTGGTACTGCAGATTTGCAGGAGCCTTGAGATTTTTCACGATCTGCACCGTGAGTGCCCTTGGCTAGAAAACCCCGCTTTCAAGTTGCACCATGTTTGTGAAGAAATTCAGGTCGCGGCGCCACCAGCGATGTGAAGATCGCAACTTTTGGTAACAGCTGTGTTCGCGCGTGTTTATGCCGTGTTTATCTGAATCTCGCAATGGCTTTGTTATAAATGTGTATTTTGGTAGACATAGTGCAAGGAAAAGCGGGAGCGTTGTAGGGCTTCATATCGAAACTCAGTTAAGCTATGTGCCGATCAGTACCCGGATGGGGTGCTGACCAGAACTTATTTTGGTGGACTTTATACTGGTTTTAACTCGAGGTTAAGTGGGAGTGTTGGATTAATAACCACGACGGTTAAATATCCCACTTACTTTTAGGTTATGCTATTTAGGGTTATTAGGCTACTTTTGTATATAACATTTTCTGCTCATTATTAAATACACATCGTTTTATTTCCATTGCTCTCGCATGCCTCGCATGCCCTTTCTTGCTAGATGCATGAGGTATCTCCACAATGTCAACCTCCCACCCCTGTCCAAGGAGGACAAGTTTGACGCCAAACATAATTTCCCCACTTGGAAATTTGGATCACCAATATCCTTCGCAGAAGCTATGGGGCTACGTTGGTGGGGTTGGCACCCCTGCCCCATAGCTTGCCACGAGTTGGCACGTAAGGAGAAAGAAGAATGGGAGGACTACAACCAACAAGCCAAAAATGTTCTCATGCAAAGCATGAAGCAAGGCACCGGCAAAGAAATTGGAGGGGACCATGAAATGACATGGCAACACCGAGAAATCTGACGCCCACGACATCATGCACACCATACACACTATCAAGAGCTACCTCGCCTCGCATGGCGAGGGCGACCATGTGACCACCACGCAATGGTGTTTCGAGGTCGGACCGTGAAATTCCAGGCCCTCGGATTCAACATCCCCGAGGAGCTCCTAGCCGCACTGCTATCCACATTACTAATCGGGGTCGTCGCATGAGCTTGTGAATTCAACCCCTCACCAACAAGGTTTTAAGTGCCATGCTTACGAGGAAGGCGCCGGAAAGTATTTGCTCAGGGAGCCCTCCTCCAGTGCTTTCTTCACGTGACGAGGGCTAACAGAGGTCGTGGAAGAGGCTCCTTCCGAGGCACCACGCGCACAATAGAGGACGGGTACATTCCCACCATGGCAGAGGCAATTTCAACCCATCATGGAAGATCCTAAAATACGCCGTAAGGGTTAGGGATCTTCTAACAATTAAAATCAGCATTCGCCAATCGCCTTAACCATGCGGCACTCTAAGGCTTTCCTCGCTCACATTGACCACGACCCTCAACTTGCTAGCACACCTCGCCTCTGTAGCCTCCTCGCTTATCTCGCCCAAAACATGCTCGTATATTGACCCGAGCCTCCCAACATATGACTCCCCACAGTGGAATACTTCACTAAAATCACACCTACAAAGACAAATTAATTTTCACCTTGGTGACAATTCTAAACACCACATACTTGGGCTTGGATCAGTAGACCTCAATGTCCAACCCAACTCAACCCTGCAGATTTCAGATGTCCGTCTAGTACCTGGCCTCACCAAAAATCTTTTCTCAGTTCGAAAGGTTGATCAAGCTGGCTGCTACGTCTGCTTTGGAAACGGCCATTGTGTCATTGAAACACCACAAGGCGACCTGATCGCCACGTGACCTTAAAATGACGACTTATACCATCTCGTGGTTAGCCACCCTCATCTCTATCCGCAGTACGTAAACACAATCGACGTTCTGTGGCATGCCCGGCCTGCACATGAATCACAGAAAATGAAGGACATGTTAAAACTCCGTCACGGCACCCTCTCACACGTAGAGGACTTGGCAGAAGCCTGTTCCCTTGGAAAGAGCCATCGATCACCTTTTCCTAAGGCATCCAACACACGAGCAACCAAGCGCCTTCACCGGTACATTCGACCTGCGGCCCTTCACCGATCATTGTTCGCTACACCTACTTTATGCTGGTAATCGACTTCACTCGCCAACATCATTTACACACTCAAGAACAAGGCCCAAGCATTTTCATGCTTCAAGGACTACAAGACCTGGTCCGAAAAACAAAGCAGGCGATACCTTACTTTGCCTCGGATCCGATGGAGGTGGTGAATATGGCTCCACTCAATTTTCCAACCACGCAAGGCATCAACAGACAGATTACCACCCCACACACCTCTCAGCAGAACGGGGTCGCAGAATGGATGAACAGAACTATACAAAACTGCGGACTAGCCATGCTCATCCACGCCCAGTTACCTAAAATCACGGCGAGGCAATGCGACGCAGCTGTTTGCCACATCAGAACACTAACCTTGTCCCTCTCTCAGGGCACCCCATACGAAGCCTGGACAGGCAACAAGCCAGATTTCTCCTCATTATATTCGAGCTCACTGTGTATGCCCACATTCCCAAGGCTCTCGTGACAAAACTCGACAATAAGGCCCGAAGTTCTGTTCCTGCTTCGGCTTCACCGGCATCAAAGGCTACAAAATTATACACCCTCAAACCCACAAGGTGACTCATTCTCGCGTCACATTTCTTGAGGATATGCACCACGCCTGGGAGCTTCACAACAGACAATGACGACGAGGATGGTTCCGTGATTTCTCCGTCCTCGGCCGGATCCCACCACAACCACGCCCAGTTCACCTCGCCCAACCCAGACCTCCGCCCACACTCTGCCCACGCACGGCCCCTATTTCGATCTGGGACACACCTCAACCAATGTTCGGCGACACAACGCCGACCTTGCCACCCTCACTCACGCCTCCAGCCCCCGGGCGAACGGCCCTGAGAAGGGGGTAGGCAGTTCAGTATGGGCTTGACGAGGACGACACCCCGACGGCCTCCATCACATCAACAAAGCGCACCAAGGAGGTTCTGCACCCGGCCACCAAAGATGGGGAGAGCTCACCGTGCGTAACGGCGCTTGAACCGCGTGGCACGGCGCCCACACCCGGCGTGAACATGGACCGCCTCGCGCGCACACACGCACGCCCACAGCTCGGCTCCGGATCATCCCAAGGATCGCAGGTCGGCCCGCCATCACACACAAGACACCGGACGTCCGGACGGGGAGCAACACCGATTTTCACCACATAATCGACTCAACAATTATGGTCCTTATCCCCACTCCAAAAGGCAAGCGAAATATATTTTGATTTTCCTAATCATGATAATCCAGATATCCAACCAATAAACACCCAAGGCGTCAACGAGACTCCGGATCCGTATCATGAGGGCACACATGAGAACATCCCACAGCATCAACCTGACACCAACCAGCCTAGACGTAGGCACTCTCAGCGTTCTAACGCAGGTAAGATAAATAGATACACTCAACACCATAAATTTTGAAGGGGGGGAATATCCTCGATGGGGGTTTTTTGTGAATAACCGCTGAAGAGGGTTGGTGATGGGTCTAAAAGCTGTGGGTTCAGCTATTATTAGGAAACCATACTGGAAAAAAGGGTCCGGCTCTTGGATCATACGAGTTTTCCGTTGGTTCATATATCGCCGAAGGTGACCCTCTTCCCTTAACCATTTGTTTCGCCAAAACAAGACCCACTAATGCACACCTGATGCCGGTCAAGCAATAATAGCGAATCTGCGAATCAACGCCACTATGGAAGGGTTATGCAATTTCGCGACACGTTCAAACCATCAACATATTTATGGGAAGAAAATTTTGTTTCCGTGTGTAATGTGTGATCCTTCGCCTATTTTACAGGTGGTGAGGCGAGGGCCGGCCCTCCCTTGCCTCACCATGTGGAAGGTCACATGGAACATGTTTGCTATCCACTTGGGCACCGCCTTGTAATGAATTTTGAACAGTGGATGTGGTGCGGCGTGGCATGTTCCACGAGTGGCCGGCGCCCCGCCATTGTCCACAAGGACACATTCCACATGTTTGATATCGCATGGTCACCACTTCCTTTGGAATGGCATATGAACCCGAGGGGGGTCATGTTGCATGCCGTGGTGTTGCACACTACCCCCAAACCGATCACACGCACCATATTCCACCATCAATACTGACACACCCATCAATAAATATTACCCAATACCATCACGGTATGTGCAATCGATTGCGCTACTTCAATTTGAGATAAAGTTATGCACTTACGAGAATGAATGGGGCGCCGCGCGCCACCCTTCCATCGCGATTAAGTTGGAAAGGATGGGCGTAATGGACACGTGAAGTGGGGAGCCACATCCATACAACCCCTAATGAGAATGGTTCAGCCGGTCCCTACGGTCAATAGCTATTCGCCCCCGAGTTCACGCCATCGCTGGCCGGCGTCCCCATTATTGTCATCGCTATCCTCCCACACTTTGACCGGGCGGTTGTATGAATCCGCATCGCTCAATTTGTCCCCGATCGCCTTTTTGTCCACCGCATACAAATGTTTCCGCATTCAAAATAAAACCGTAATAAAGGATGATCAGTATCATTGACATAGACCTCTGTATGTTTTGGGATAAAATACCTTATTCCCTTTTTCCCAAAGGTCGCCCATCTTGTTTGGCTTCCTCGTAGTATATATTCCTCTACATACCGCCAGACGATCCCATGATCCGTCCGACCGGGATAAGAAAGTGAGGTTGTGGTGCATCCAACCTCACGTATTTTCCCAATCCGTAAAGGTCTGTGTATGTCGGTGCATGGCACGAGGAACATTCCTTCTTGATCTCTCGCAATATCGCCATTCAACGCGCCATTTCACGCCGCTGCCTTCCAATGTTTTGATATGCTCCTGTACATATCTCGTTGGGGAAGCTCCCTCAACAGTGCTTCCTCTAGCAAAGCTTCATCAGGTACATGAAGGGGTTGCGCTGTCTCTTCCTCTTCAGCACGGGAGAACCATTTCCAAGGACGGTCCAGAACAAGGCCGATGTGGTTTTCGACAATAATAAAGAATCTCGGCCGTCAACCTGCAATTCTTCCCACCACTTGTACTCTTGTTACATAAGGTCGCAAACCCACTAACCCATCCTTCAAATGAGCCACACCTTGGGTGTGAGTGCCCCCGCGGTTCCTTTTTATCCTGCACGTAAGGACATCAAATGGCCTCGAAGGAACGAAATTTAAAACTCCAAACGCCTCCGCTTCCCAAAGCGGTGAAGTTGAATCTTGCTCGATGATCGTGACCACGCGGTCGTTTGTCCTCGCTAATTTTGAACTGCGCCGGTATGATGATTATTCAACTTCTTCACCGCATACTTGACCTCCCCGTCCCCTGCTCAGACAGACATATGTCCGGAACTGAACCTCCACGAACCTTCACCTGGAGAGGGAGTATATGCCTCCGCAATGTCCGCAACAGCGTAGCGCTTCGCTTTGTGTTTAAGGCTTTTGGAAAAGCAGGAAAACATCCGGTCTATTTGATCATGGTGTGACCAACCAAGAGGAATCCCACCTTCACTTTTTGAACGTGCCCATATCAACGAGCATGTTCAAATATGCAAACAATAGCTGATTCTTGTTCTCCGACATGTATTGTCAAGTTGCAAATACAACACTTTGGGCAGCACACCATCATAGTTGTGGATGACATCTTGAATGACGAGATAGTCAAATTGGCATCATTCCGGAGGTTGGCGAGTGCAAAACGCCGTGGCTTTGTGGGTGTAGTTGTGGATCATGCACCGACCACGTGAACGGAAATGCGGCATTCCTCCTAGGTTTTTGGCCACCTCAACATGTGCGGTAGCTCTTTCTTCCGTCCATGCCATCGATACAAGCATATACTTATGTGGTTCAACATAACTCTTGCTCCGTGTTTTGTCATCTTCGTGACGCACTAGCCGCATGTGGGCGCCCAATCTTTGATATTTCTCCGCATAACATATGCACACCGTAGTGTGAGTCCTTTAAAGTTGTCAACTTACAAGACAAAAACATAGTATGATGTCCAAAGAATCATCGCCAGCATCACTCTCCGACATGTGGCAATGTATGTCATGGACACCGCCAACTTGACCTTCCTCCACCCTCCACCCTACGACGGACCTTAAATGATATAATGGGCGAACACATTTGTCGCATTTCCAAGCCCGGAAGGTCCATAAGGCATACTTGTAGGGCGCGCCCACCGGCGCCTGGCCCCGACCTCATTCCCAAGGTCGAGATGGTATAAGTTTTCATGCCGGGCCCAAGCAATGTCATAGGCACATGCTTGGGTTACCCGAGCGACCGGCGCCGCATGACCAGGGGAACCCTCCTTAGATAAGGTAGATGGTGGGCGCCGTCGGCGCCCACCGGGACATGTCCACACATACATACTACATATACATCGCCATTGAGGGTTTGGCCCACATGGTCAACAACCCTCAGATCTGGAAAGCAAGGGATAAGGAAACAATGTAACTTACCTTGATCAACCTTTGAGATTGTATTTCGTATAGTTGTTTTCAATCCAGCAAGCGAGCAAGTAGAGAATCATAGACTTTGGAATCTTTACCTGTTGAAGTGCCCTTTCCATAGCTTCAAGAACTGTGCGAGGTCACGCATCACGACCTCTTTGTTCACAATGCCGCCTATATTCACTCCAAATTTCTAGTTTTGTGTATGTGTCGTAAGTTGAAGACCTCGATATTTGGAAGTCTCTCACCATGTTGAGGAAAGCATTGTCCATCCAGGCTATTGCACTTAATGCATGGTGAGATCGCTTTTGGATTCGGCCTCATAGCATCCCACTGCATTCAGATGACTCTACTCTTCAACTCTTCATACGGGCCGAGGCAATACACTCTTCCGGCGCAAGCAAGATCAAAAGGATCCGCCCGAAGATGAGTCACAACTTTGACGCTGATCCCGCCGCACAACCCGTATCGTGGATTCCAAAATGTTTCGCCTCGCCTCCCCATCCGTAAATAGCGATATCGTTGTTCACGAAACCTTTCTTTTGTCAACTGCGGAGACACATCCGATTGCAACATGCCTTCCGAAATCAATGTTGATACGACTTCACATTTCCTCATTGAGACCCCCCGCCTCTTCCGCACCGGACACTCGTAGTCTCGCACACCAAAGTCTCACTCACCTGGTTTGGGGTGATAAGATGGCGGATGTCGCTCCGGACTGCTCGAAATCGTCGCCTCATTCGATTGCCGCAGCTTCGCCGTCTGGTGCGGTGCGGACGACTCCACCGCAACAACCGCCTCCACGCATTCGAGCCCACCTTGGGAGGGCCTTTTCTAGCTAGCCGCTTGCTCACACCGTTGTTTGCATGGAGATCCTTCGAGCGGCATACCGTTAAGATTTCTTGGTGTCCGCGGCAGCACCTCGGAATGGTAGGGGAGGCCGAGAGCGGGCCACCCGCCACGGCAACTGGTGTGCAAAGACTTGACTTAGTAGAGGATAAAATTCACAAAGTCAACCTCCATTAGAATCCGGTGATGAAACAAACCTTCGTGACCCGTAGTGGCGAGGAGAACTGGAGATGTCTTGCGACCTCATGGACGCCTGGGGCATTCACCGCTTCTCCTCGTCCGTTGCTTTTGGAAGATGTCTTTCATATTGGGATTGACCTCACCATCCGCAAAGTCGCACAATCAAACAGGGAATGAGGACATGTTTGCGCAACGCATCCACGACGACGACATTCGATCGAAAGCAAGGCTTACATCGCCTCGGAGTGAGTGGCGCAAGCATTTTGTTGGGCGCCTTCCGAGGTAGGACGAAGTGGAGGAATGAAAGAAGGCAAGGTTCATTCTAACAAGATACCGAAATGTCTAAGCCTTCCGGAGGCCGTTTGGATAACAATACCACCAACCATATAAAACCATTGTTGAAGAAAACGCCGTTAAGTTACTAATGCTTGGAGGGAAGTAACGGAAAGTCATTATGGTTTGTAATTAAACAAACCCACACGCAATGGGAAAAGCGGTAGTTAACTGTAGGTACAACATGGCGGCGTTAATAATGTGCCACCGGGTTCGAACCATCTAGTTGGAGCAACCAGAAACCCTAACTTAAAGTAATTATTCACGGAGAGGTGAACGAGTTACGGCGTTTAAAAAGCAAGTTTAACGCATACAAAACCGTGGAGCGCAACCGCCCCTCAAAGCGGCGAGCCCGGGCTTTGCGCGACGTGAGCGGGTCCGACTTCGAGAGGTGAGAGTGCGAGCGCCATCTCTAACCCTTGATTGCAGCGAAGGAGAAATTGGGCAAGACCGGATCGCAGCTGCTCGTGGTTTTCTCACTTTCCGTGTTTGCACCGATTGTGAATCCATTGACGCGTTGGAATTGGTCATTGACAGAGAAGGAAGGCCCATCCGAATTGGCCTATGTCAAATTGAAGGTGATGGCGATGGGCGACGAAGAAGGATCGGCGAATCCGGATCCCGAGCCTGCAGAGTCAAGAAAACGAGAGTGAGGAAAAGACAGAGAAGGCCGGATGATTTGCATGGAAGACCTGTCTTTGGGAGGACATGCTGTGGGCCGGTGCGGCAGCTTCCGCAGCGGGGCCACTCAAGTCCGAAGCGGGCTCAAAGGCTTCCACAACAAATCGGAGGCCATGGAGAGAAGGTGGAGAAGGGTGGGAAGAGGGTGGCTCCTATTCCTTCGCCATACGCCGAGGAGAGACATTCGACGCCTGGAGCTCGATGGATGCAGAAGGTCTTGGACAAGGATTGGATGGTTGTTCAGGATCCGCAACCAAGACGAGAGCATGTTTTGACGCCGTATACAAGCCGTGGATTATGGGTTACAAGGATGCACCAATCAACGGCAAGGGGGTGGTGGGCAACATTGGACATGTCCAATGGGGATCTCAGAGTACGCTTCTCGCATTACAAGGCCCCAAGAATTTGATGCGGTGCTGTGGTCCCGAGCTAGAGCTCGAGATCGTTCAACAATCTTGTGATCAAGAAGTGCGAACCCGCCGCTTTTGGAGCTTTTCGGAATGTAGGCGAGCAAATTCGCAACTCGATTATTTATGCTTTCCAATGTTTTGCTTCACCGCTTTGTCTCTAACATGAGCATTGTTCATTGCGCAGGCTGTGATGGGGAATGTTTCATCGTGACTTGTGCGGAAATCACACAACTGCTCAAAGACAGAGGGTCATGGCGCGGCAAGAGCCGAGGTGCGTGACGAGGAGGAAGAGAAGGACAGACAACGAGGAGGGCACAATTTGGCCCCGAGGATGAAGACTATGGGCCAATGCCGATATCCGGGACTGGATGAAGAAAATTCGGACGCAACAGACGACAGGATGCGGGGTTTTCATGCCTTATGAAACACCCCGCTGCGATCACCGAGGGTTGAGGGGGCCGGCCGGCGCCTGAGCCGCCAGGCGTCGAGGCGGTGCTTGACGCGCAGTCTGGAAGCCGGAGAGGAACCTGGCGCGCCGGCCGGCGCCTCACACAGGAGGCCTCAGGCACCACCGCATGAGGCGGAGGAGAGGGGCGCGCCGGCCGCGCCCGCTATGACTAACAGGGCGAGAGAGGAGGAAGGGCCTAAGGGAAAAGGAAGGGATCTGAAGAAGATCGAGGCAGGGAAGGACAGAGAGGACCATCCTAAAAAAAGCAAAGAGGAAAGGCAACAACCGCAGAGGGTGGAAAATGGGTGACATTCCATGTGACAACAGATCAGAGAGGATTGCGGAAGCTATCCGGATGAAGACCCTTGACACGGGAGAAGATATGCGAAGGTAGTAAACAAGGTTGGTGAAATTGGAGAACCTTCGCCGCATCGCACGACGCCGATGCATGACACGGAGGGTGGATGAAGCATGGGCCAATTATTTGGCGCGTGTTATATCGAAAGGGAGGATTGAAGAGGGCGTTTTGCCTTTATTATGTATGATTGATCTGCGGAGTGTGATGACATGGAAAAACTAGAGCGTAGATTCAGGCCAAAAATATGTCATGGGAGTCCTAGGAGGAAACCACACTTATGCGCAATGAAGCATCTTGACATCTCCGCAAAAGCGGTTTATGTGGAGGCTCATGTACTGTGGTCTCAATGTACAGAGATGCGAGTCCTCGCCATGCACTATAATACGGCGTGTCGACAAGCGGAAGATGAATTTTATAGAGGTGAGGTATTTGCGTGATGAATTGATTATTGCGAAACGGATGGTGCGTGATGACCATGACATGGAAATTCAACTTGTATAAGGTGTTGGGGCTTATTGAGGATGATGAAGCACGCGAAGATGATGTTTATAAATGTAACAAGGTTGACAACAGACACATTTTATGCATCGCGAAACAAGAGGGTAGGGTATGGGAAAATGTAGACAAGATATTTACCAAGTGGGAAGCGTGGAGTTGCCAGAGAAGAAGCATGTGATAGCGGACAAGCAAGAAGAGCAAGGTGAAGTGAAAGTGACCGACGAGGCTAACAAAATAGAAATCTATGTGAAGCCAAAAGATATGCTTGCAAAGCCTTGGAAATCATTTCAAGGGATTCCGGGGAGTGTGGGCAGAGATACTTATCACGCAGAGAAAGTGGGTGTCTCATTGACCGAAAGGAATGGATGAATATATCGCTCGGAAGAAATTCCATATTATTCAAGTGGCGATGGCTAAACACTTGGTTTTCTTTTGAAGAGGTTCGGCAGAGTATCCCCAAAGACTCAATCGATGAAATGTCGCGATTCCAAACGGCATTTGGAAAGGTAAGCCATTTTCCGGACCTTCTTTCCATTTTAATTCAGGGGCGCCACCGCGCCCGCATGTCCGGATCGCCGGCCGCGCCCATCTTCATCAGGGGGGCCGCCGCGCCTCGCGGTCGCCGACACGGGGGCGCCGCCGGCGCCCTCCACCGGTCACCGCGGGCAGGGGCGCCGCGCGCCGCGCCCAACGGAGGGCGCGGCCGGCCTCCACTAATGGAGGGGGCGGCCACGCGGGTTATCGGATTGTGAGCGGGCGCGCCCGCCCTCCACCGCTATTGTGTGAGGTGCTTGAGCGCCGCATTCTAACAGTTGTTTGGGCAAAGAATCAAGGACGTGGAGGTCTTGACAAAGCACGACTCATTCATTTCATTTTCGAGATCAATAATTGGAAGGGCTTAGAGAATGAGCAGGGCTTTGGCGGATAGGACTTGCAAGAAGGACTCCATATTCAATGTTCCGTCGAAGCGTGTCCAAGATTGTGGAAGCCCGCAACGCTCGACATGCGTGGGTTTTGAGGGAAGGAAATACACCCTTCTCATGGATGTTCCCGTGGATTTGACATCGGGCCAATGGACAAACGAATGGATTTATCCATGATGGGGTGTGTTCCAAAGTTTCGTGAGAAAACGGAAAATGACGACTTCCGAATTATCGCCATGCATGGTGTTGAAGAAGCCCATACGGTAAGGGAGGCTATGAAGTGGTGTGCCAAAGGCGGCTTGGTGTCATTCATTTGGGATAAGACTAACATGAACAACGATGAGGAGGATTTGAGACGTGGAATACGTTATGCTTGGATGGGGTGTGAAAGATGGATGTTCAAGGACAGGGCTGCCATGATGCCAAATGTGATGCACGGACCTTCAACAATGGAAGATCGTTATTGGACACCCTCACCGCCAAGAAAGTTTTACCTCTCATGACAAGTTGGTAGTGTGCCCATACCAGACCATTGGGTCTTATGATGAAACTCGTGAGGACATTCTCCAAGGAGGGAGACGGGTTATTGATGCATGCTCAGCGGTGGACTACGACACTAGCGTTGCCGTGGCCGAATCAGACATTGCAATAGAGGCGGACTTGAGATGCGCAGGTTACATTGCCCAGCGCATACACGGCGTTGATGTCTTGCCCGATGCAGACGAGGAGCTGACTTTTGAGCCGCACCGAAGGGGACCATCTCAGTTCTGGGCAAAAGAGGTATGTATTAGCGAGAAAGACTGCTTGAAAGCCCAAGTCGTCGCATTGAGTGCGAAGAGGTTGAAGACGACAACCGGCGAACTTATGGAGGATGGACAGACTTTGATGTCAGATGGCGTGCGACCCGACCATCGATTTACACCCAAAATGACATCAATGAAGACCAGGAGGCTTTGGTGCGAATGATAGCTTTGACGCACGAGATGGAGCATGAATTTGGCACTTGTAGAAGATTCGGCCCGGTGGATGCAATGGTGGACTCTCAAACAATCCTCGCGATAGAACATCAGAGACGCTGATTAGCAAAATCGCCTATGCACTTAGCGGTGTTGGTGTTTAGTTTTGCGGTTTTCTACGAGAACCGCATGTTCGGATGTTTTCGACCCTCTTAAAATTAACAATGGGTCTTTTCTCAAATTTTGTTGTTAATCGTTTTTGTAGTAGTAGCGGCCACGCCATGTGGTTTCGGGGGATGCCATTTTCGTTTGGTTTTCCGCTAGGATATGCATATAACGGTGTCTCAGATTCAAACAAGCCGTTTTCCGCAATTTGTGGATGGTGTCTTTTCCACAAGGGGTTATTTTTCCTTGAAGGGGTTTGTATATTCCCCCTTCATAATTTATGGTGTTTCTCCTTCTAACTGGCAGATCCTAAGAGCAATATAGCATATTGTCTTACGACTATAGATCGTCCTCGCCAACTACCAGAGGCCATCACCGCCCACAAAAGCACAATCGGAAGCAAGCAATCGTCGTAACTAGAATCCTAGAAGCTAACAAGACTTGGACTTAACTTCCCTACCTAAGGATAGAAAACTAGTAGGCTCTAAATGGACATTTAAGATCAAATTAAATCTTGAAGTATAGAAAGGTATAAGGCAAGACTTGTAGCTAAGGGATATTCACAAAAATATGGTTTTGACTAAACGAAACCTTTAGTCCTACTCAAAATAACCTCACTAAGGATCCTCTTAGCCTTAGCATCTCACCATGACTATGAGCTAATGCAACTTGATATCAAGACGGCTATATATGGAGATCTCGACCACACTATTTACATGGAGATTCCTCAAGGGATACATGTGGATAGGAGAAAATACAATGCCCGCTATTACTCAAGTCCTTATATGGACTCAAGCAAAGCGCCATGAAATGGTATTATAAGTTAGATGTTAGCCTTAAGGAACTAGGGTTCACCAAGCTAAACTCGATAGCAACATCTATATCAAAAGATCTCAATTCATTGTTTTAGGAGTATATGTACATATAGTTCTTATGTCTAACACTAAGGCAATATTAGAAAATACCGATCTATGCTAGCTAAGCGCTTTCTATGACCACTTGTAGAGAACTTTCCTTTTGTTTAGGCATTCGTGTTCTAAGGGATAGAAATGCTAGAAGTATTCTTATTCATCAATCCAAATACATTCAAGAGATCTTAACCAAGTTTAACATGTTAGATGCTAAACCTATCTCTACGCCTATGGAAATGAACCTCAAACTTAGCAGAACCGGACCAACGGATAACACCTCCGATGCTACTCTCCTCCTTACTCTTCAGCCGTGAGGTAGTCTTATGTATCTTATGGTATGCACTAGACCAATCTCTCCTATCGATTGGGAGCTTTATCTCAATTTTATCACTCCTACTCAAGCTCATTGGGCAGTCAAGAGGGTATTTCGATACCTAAGGGCAACCTTGGACTTAGGGTTACCCAATCGTATCAAGCAAGAAGAGCCTCTACAACTAGAAGGTTTTAGCGATGCCGGCCGGGCGGCAATATTGATGATAGAAAGAGTACAAGTAGTTATGTATACTTACTTGGAGGACGGCAACAAGCTGGAGTAGTAGCGGCGACAGTTGTCGCTCACTGACGGAATATATTGCTCACTAACTCACGCATGTAAGGACGGACTTTGGCAACTCCTCCAACTCTCAGAGTTAGGTGAAACACAAAGGATCCCTAGGCCACTTTATTGTGACAATCAAAGTGCTATCGCCCTTACCTACAACCCGAAGTTCCATGCACGAACAAAGCACGTGGAAGTGCAATTCCACTTTATAAGGCAAGTGGTCGACGAAGGTAAATTTATAGTTTTATATTGCCCAACGGAACAAATGACGACGTGCTACGAAGGCACTCAACTCGTCAAGCATCAAGAACACATGAGAAATATGGGACTAAGAAAAGTCTCGAAATCGCCTATAGTACTTAGCATAGTTTTATATATAGCCTAAGGACTAGATGCTAAGTAGTGTTAAAGTAGTAGCATCCGCCCTTAGGGCACGCTTCTTCTTTAACATATTTTAGAACTCAAGCGTTATAGCGAACAGCATCACCAAACTACAAAGGCAGCGTTTGGGCACTGACAACGTACATCATGTACACTTCTCTCATTGCTAATCAATCCAATATATGTCTCTCACATCCTCGTGCCCGGTCCATGTGACCGCAACAACATCATCGCGGCCAAGGGCTAGGAAAAACCAGCTCGGGTGTGGGGACTGTTGCTTGGACTCGAAGCACCGGACGTCCGTGGCACCAACCCCTCTTACCCGGCGAGCTTTCATTTAAAACTAGTTCTTTGAAAGCGTGTCCGCGGAATTATATTTTGTGCCACCACCTTTTGTTGCGGTTTCACTTGCGCAGATCATGCATATCGATGGCGGTTGCCAGCGACACACTGCGAGATGGATTTACTGATCCCATTACTAGGAGTTGCCATTTGATTTCCACTCGGCGGATGCCATGCTAGGGGCCTTCTCGCAGCAGTATGCCCTTTCGATGTAAGCAATGCATCATCCGCACACCTTCTAAACATTGCTGGTGCAAAGCCTTGTGGAAGACACGATGTCCATCCGTGTCGCAATGCCTCAAAAGTTCTTGCCTTTTCCTCTGGTTGGCACAATGTCAAAGTTCTTCACCGCACCATACTCTAATCCATTGCGGGTCCAGACGAGAGGCTCCTTGTGCTTGAGCCGGATCGCAATAGCGTACACTGCTCATCCTTCATGGTATTGCGTGAAAACAAGCGCTCCCGCACATTTCTTTTGGCTGGTGTGGTTGCATCATCCTCCATCGACACATACAAGAAGAGCAAGTCTTGATTGGGTCATTTGTTGCATCCAACTTCTCTTTGTAATGTCAAATGGCGAGATCATCTTGTACATCCGTGGATCAAGTCAATATCGGACCGCTTGTAAGGACTCGGAAAGATGCCTTGGTCGGCGGGATGCTCTTGTGGAAAGACCCGCATCGGTGGCGCAGCTTGAGTTGTCCTTGGAGTCGGGCTGGTGCAGGCTCGTCGCCTCGTTCAAGGCACATGAGTCTCCCTTCCGTCGCCTTTTTTCTCTCCACCGAGCGTCCTGCGATTTGTTGGAGTCATTCTTCCGCTTGAGCCCTTGGAGCCATTACATGCAACTATGAAAGAAGTGAGATCACGAAGTGTTTAGATTGTTAAAAGGATACACATGAGCTGCAACTTCTCGAACACGGGACGGTCGTGTGCAAGCGGAGTTGGTGTTGATGCTCACACGACTAGCCCAACTCGCACCCTCGAGAACAGCAATTGCAGCTGGCGATGAGGAGGTCGGCGGTGTCACGATATCTGCATTGCCGGCTGCCCGTGATGGACAAAGTGCGGGTGAGTGTGAGAACGACCCGTTTTCTCGATCCGCGGCAATCTCTTGCTTTTCCGCCCACACATAAGCTAGATGGAAATACACATCTTCCCAAAGCGAGAATGAATCTATACCATCCGAGAAGGTGGGGTCATGCCGTCATGAAGGAAGAAGACCCAGGCAAGGCGGCTCTGTAATCAAGCAACTCCTTAAATGCTTTGTCGGCGGCGTGTTTTGCCATTGTCGGCTAATGTGGCAAATGCAAATTGAGCATATTCTAAGGTATATGCTAGTTATGCCACAGCTAAAATAGTGTTCAGTGGCATAACGATGGGCACCTAGAGTGATTCGATCCACCGACTAGTACCGGCCGCCGTTTCCTACCAAAGTGGGCACCTCGACTTCATTGCCGACATTTAGTGCGAAGGCTTATTTCACAAGCCGCGAATTGTGTCGAGTCTTGCGCATCCACTTCTCATCCACCTTGCGCATCCCTCCTCCTCCCTCACGCGCCCCTCCGTGTGAGAGCAATGGCCAGCAGCAGCGGCGTGTTCGATTTTACAAATTTCGCGGCGGGTCGATGCATGTCATTCCGAACGGTGGCCATGAGTCGGCGACTCAATTGTTGATCTCGGACGGATGCACACAACCCGTCGTAGTTTTAGAGGAT
Source organism: Anthoceros angustus (assembly GCA_010909165.1). Taxonomy (NCBI): domain Eukaryota; kingdom Viridiplantae; phylum Streptophyta; class Anthocerotopsida; order Anthocerotales; family Anthocerotaceae; genus Anthoceros; species Anthoceros angustus. The sequence goes on from MU008208.1 coordinate 16,913, forward strand.
GATTCACAGGCTATGGCGGCGTCGTGAGCATAGTCCTTGAAGAGACAGGTGGCAGACTTCTAGCGGTGGAAGCGATGGCGATGTCGTGTTCCGAGATATGGAGCGGAGGATATGGTTGCCGGCGATGGCGACCTTTTTATCCCGATGCGATGCGGGCGAGAGGATCGAGGAGCTCGTGCGACGTTTAACCGGATGTCCGGTGCTCGCCGACGCGCGCCGCGGCGAGGCGGCCGTGTGCCACCGAGGCGGCACATCCATCCGGACTTCTTGGATCACCGATGGCGGCGCATCGCGAATGTACCTGTTGGCGCATTTGGGCGTCCGGATAACACCGGACGCCACGGCGACAAGGTCGCCCTCCGGGATCTTTGTGGGCGGGTCCGAGAATACTATCGAGAATGTGCTACACCGGCGGGAACAGGGCAAGACTACGATGTGGAGAGTGTTGCGAGTCTCGGACTTTGGTGAGAAGATCCACATTGTTGATTTTGGGCTTGGCTTGGAAACAATATCGCCGGTGATGGCGGAGTTGCAAATCTTGGGAGTCGTCCAAGAGCTAATGTGGTCCGTGGTCCCGGATCTTTGTTTGGTGATTGTGATGCCATCCGGTTGGAGTTGCACGAGATGATGCCTCGCGCATCCGGCCAAAGGTGAGGATCTGCGTGCAACAGCTGCAGCGTTGCCAAGCGTAGTACCTCCGGCGAGCTAGAATGGATTTGGTCTTAGAGAAGCATTGTTCGAGGCCAAGTTGTGCGCCGATTTAAAGCGGCATTGTTGTGACAAAAATGTTTAGAGCGTGTTGGCCATTCAAATTGAAGGTGATTCGTAGCATTCTTCCGCATGACAAAAGGAGGCGAGGAACAGCATTTGCAAGACCATCGGATCGATCGAAGGCGAGGAGTTGTTGCCCATAGTATGGATAAACCGGATTCCACATGGGAAGAAAGCAGTGTGTGTGAGGGCTTTCATCGGGTTTTACGCATTGGGTCACTAAGATACAAGAATGCGCAAACCGGGGTAGTGAAAAATGTTAGATGGACCGTGCTACGGTCTAAAGCGCCAACGCCATATGGATTACGCTCATGTGGATGGGCGTTTTCTTCAAAGGTCGGAAAGACGCGAATCGGGAAGTCTTCAACTTGCAGACCTAAAGAGGAGATCTTCATTGAGTATGCGTGCAGGATCGGTGTGCTCCCACGTTTATTCTGACTACTTTTGCAAGCTTTGGATGAAGTATTTCCGGTTTAAAATACCACGGTGCAACCGGTTTTCAGTCTGTGCAGACTGCGATGACCTAAAGAGGAAAATAAAAGACGCAGGGTCGGACCACGTACAAGGTGAGATGGCGGTCCTTATTCCGGCGGTCACCGGATGTCCGAACTTTGGCGCAACCCCATGGCCTCATACCCTTTTCTTGCGAATGAAGGCGGGGCTTGAAACAAACCGTGTGCATTCTTCGCCCTTATTGTTGCGTGTGCGAGACAAGAATGTGGGACTCGACTCCGAGAACAACAAGGGCGCGAAAATGGCGCACCGGCACAAGTGCTTGGCGGCTAAGTTCATTGGTATTGCCATAGATGGTATGGACCAAAAAAGCGAGTTGCCCCATTACAGATTGCCAAAGACGGTTGATTCGAGCCCTTGTCGGGCTTCACGTTCTAGGTGTCTGGTGTTCAACTACTTGTGCGCAGTGTATTTGAGTTTCCGAATGTGAGAAATGATCCGAATGGGCTGGCCGTGATTGACATGTTATCAATACGGGAGGCCGCTCCCCTATTCTATACTTGCGGATGGACAACACTGCTCAAAACAAGAATCGAGGAGAATTGGCATATCATCCATGCTTGTGGCGAAAGGTATCTTCAAAAAAATCAAGGTGGGGTTTCTTCTTGTTGGCCATACCCACGATCGATTGACCAAATGTTTTCGAGGTTCTCGGTTGTGCTAGGGTTGAAGGATGCTTTCACGAAATGATAGGGTTCTTTGGAGGCGTACACCCCATCACCATGATTCACATCTTGAAGGAGGTGCGGACTTCAAGACCTATCTATGGCCGAAGGGGATCGTGCAGCATGACTTGCATAATCACATTTTCAACACCGGTTCAAAATAACAAAGGGCTATCGAGAGGGCGTGGCGTGCTAAGATGCAAGGAGTTTTCAAGTTCGATCCGTCACCGGTGGTGTGCGCTATTACGTTCGGGGTGCCACCACGGGTGATTGTGGCGCTCCATTGTTGCCGTTGGTCCCATCACATGCCCAAGGTAAAGGAAAGGGACATGCAAAGCGGAAGGATGCCGATGTCCGTGTCAATGACGATAGTCTCCAAGCGATGGCGGTAGTGGTAGTGTAGTGGCGGAGTCCATGAAGTAAAAGCGGGCCTAGAACGCACCCGACATATGAATGTGGAGCAACTATCATGGTGGGATACGTTGGGATGAGCAGTGCAATAGCCGAGAGACTAGCGGTGGCATTCCATTCCGTTGGAGCAGAATGGTCTTGGTACACTCGCGATGAAGAAAAGCGAGGTACCACAAGACCCTCCAGACTCAACTTTGGTTGATCCTGCAATGGCCAGACGGATTTTTGGACATGGTCGGGAGGTGTACACCGGGGCACATCGAAGTGCAGAGGGGAGGGCAAGGGCAGAGGCTCATGTCAGAGGTTGTGTGAAGGAGATTGAGGAGGGAATGATGGTTGCTGTCCAAGCTGGGGATGATCCAGGGCAGACCATTCTGGCTCGCAAAAGTGGTGGAGGTGGACCATGATGTTGTGGTCCCTTTCATGATAGTTCATTGGTGGCGGACAGAGAACAATGATGCATTCGAGGGAAGGTACATGGAGGAGTTTGTGATGAGCGCCCACGGTCGAGGGAAAAAGTGCGGCGATCAAAGAATGGAGGCGGGCGTCGGAGAAGCATTTGCAAAGCCTCAACTTCCGAGACAAATGTGCTGGCCTATGATTTGTGACAAGGAACAAGACGTTGCGAGGGCGACAATGAAGCGATAAAGACCAAAGTCTTTGAGTTGCGTCGAGCCGGTGATGAACCGGCGAGACTTCCGCCAGACACGAATGTCATGCCAAGACATGATTGACTCGGAAGACCTCGACAATGTGGAATCGGATGAGTCCACAGACGTGGTGGTGGACCAGGATGGTGGACTCGGAGAGGAGCCGGAGGGCAACCTAATATTGTCAACTTTCCGTTCCTTGTACCAGACGTTATGTCCCCTCGGGCTTGAATGCGATGGATTGTTTTCGTCTTTTCGTGGAAAGGTTTAACGACTTGCCATCATCATCTCTTTGTAGGAAGTTGACGGTGTGATAATGTCCGGAGCATGTAACGGCGACTATGTCGAAACCGATCCCAACAATGTGGTGCTCTAATTTTCTAACAATGTTACGGTGGTTTTGTCCGATTGAGAGAGCGCGAGGTTTCAATGGTGATCATGCGGTCATCTATGTTCGACCTTGCGGTGTGGCGTGTTCCCAGGATGGTCACCAGGATGTCCGTGGCAAGGTATGTATGCAAAGCAAGTGCGCAATGTTTGTTTTCGGTTCTAGTTAGGGACCGCCTAATGACTATGGGGTGGAGCAGGGGGTCGATCTCGGCGGTGGCCAGTTCGGCGACGGGGCGCACACAGCGTAAAAGCGGTGAGTACCAAGACGGGCTCAAAAGCGTCTTCCTCCACTGCTTCCACCGCCAGCAGAGGTTGTCTTCCACCTCCTTTGTGGTTTGTGCACGCCGCGCTCATCCCCTCCTCTGGCAGAGAGCCGTCCTCACGCCATGCTCCTCCACCCTCCTTCCAGCCTCTGACTGTTGTCTGGGTTTTGCCCTGTTTCAGTGTCTGCCCCTTCTCCTTACGTCCCATCCATCCAACCTTCCCTTGAACTAACCTGCTGTTTGCAGCCCTTCTGGATGAGGACTCGCAGAGGTGGCTACGAGTCACCACCTCGTATCACAAGGGAGGATGTGGAGGCAAAGCGAGGCGGAGAAGGATGGAAGTTGCCCATCCGGACTTGTGTGGAGGCCATTTGGGTCTCGGTGTGCAGGCGTGGGCGGGGAAAAAGACAGTGTGGCCATCTCCTTCCATGCGGAGGGTGGCGGTGGCATCGTAGATTTTCCGGATCTTTGCGGCAGGTAGGAAAAAGCCAAGGGGCTGGAAGAGGACTATAGGATAGCGAAGGAGGGGTTCCCAGGCGAAACGAAGGGTGCAGCAACTCCAGGTGCAGAGGAAGGAGGGTGAAGGAAGAGCACGAGGACTGTCCGGTCCGAATTGTTTAGAGCTTCCGTGACCTTGCGGTGCCCTGAGTCCATACACTTACGCGAATGAAGGTTCTGCAGGAGGAGGCGTCGCCTTGGGAGCGGGAGGCTGGGTGGAAGTGAAGGAGGAGGGTAAGCACTTACCTCTACCTTTTCGCGAGAGTTGAGCATGGTTGTCATTGCATGCACTAACGGCTGTTCATTGTGGCGAGACAGTGATGGGGACACCCTTGGCAAACCGGAGGAGCACATTGGAGATAGGAGCGTGAAGTGGGTTACCTAGGTTTTTGCAATCATAGACTAGAAGCGGGGCGGGGGAGAGGGGGTTGGATGCTTGTAGCTTTCTCGTGGCTTCCGGGTCGAGTTGGGGGCAATCACATGATTTGTGTATGTCAAGTTTTAGCGTCGATGTGCAAGCCTGAAGTGTGCGCGGGGGTTTGAGTTTGGGGAATGCCGATTCGGGAATGTTTTGTCATCAGGACGGCCGGTGGCTATGAGCCAACAGTCAATGTCATGGCATGGACTAGAGGCGGTTATATGAACTACACCATATCGGTTTTCCAATACTTTATTAGCGAAATGTATTCATCAGCATATACTTTGTACCTTGGGGATGTATATTTGAATAATATTATTCCATGTATTTTACATGAATAACCCTAAGGCCCACAAACAAAGTGAGCCGCTAGTGATGCATTCATCCAATTGTGTAACATGACGGTCTACACTTTTCCATATGCCGGTTGTAAAGGTAGCTTTGGTCGTAATGTATCCCAAAAGTGACACGATTGAAATAAAGCCTAAATAAATGTTCTAGTCACGCCATAAATTTATAAGGATCTCTACTTTTCTCCCGAATGCCTCTTTTGTTTAACCATGAGACATCGAGGTGTGGAAATATTGCCAATAAATTTCAAGTTTTGATGAAGTGGAATGGGTTTGGGTGTCTTGCGTTGTATTTTTAGCCCGTTTCCCACAAACCCTCAAAATCAACGTTAGTTTTCTTAAGTGCAAATTTTGATGACATATTTGGCGTCTCAGGAAAGTGGAGTGTGTCACTAGCCTAAAGGAGACCTTGTTGTTAAAGCAGTGGCAAGACACACATACACAAATTTTTGTTCACAAGTATGGCCATAATGGGAAGAGGCAATAGCAGTGGCATACATGGCGAGTGCGGCCGAGGCATGTGGAATTGGAGGTGGAGGTGGAGCAAACGGTATTCCACATGAAATGGAAGGCAAGGTCGGGGAAAGAGGAGAGGTGGGCAGCGGGAGGGAGGGGACCGGATATGGAATATTGCGTACGCAATGGTGCGGCAACGCAAATGACCTAAACGCAACTCTAAACCCGAGAAAGAAAAGTTTACGTGTAGCAATGAAATCTTTCGTGCATCATGTAGGTTGAGCGACATCGGACACCGGGGCTCATGACCCGAGCTTATGTGGTCATGCGTGACATCGAAATAGTTCATCAGATGCGGCGGCCTATTTCTTTCATCACAACCCTAAAAAATGTGGATGCCGCGTGACCAGATCGGTATTCCATAAACCTCATCATGGGGCATGTCAAGTTCCCTAGAGGAACTCTTAAGGCAGGTAAATGTTAAAAGTAAGGGAAAGATATACTATATATATAATATTTTAGATCATAAAATATATTAAATTATCAACAAGAATATATTTAGGTGTATAATATTTACTCAAAAATAATAATGAACAAAAGATAAAAGTGTCTAAGGTATCCAGGTGGAACATTTAACCGGTCGGCCAAGTAAAGATTGTTCTCAAATATCCTTTATCAATATTTGGTTCCACTTACCTTAAATACTAAGAATTTCATGTACCCAAAAATAATTCGATCAGAATATCTCTTATCTTCTACATACCATGAATTGAAAACCTCAAACACTACCTACTCTAAAACACTTCATGAAAATCTCCAGCCCTCTATCTACTCTTTCAAACACTTGGCATTCATAGGTTTCTCAAGGCACTTTGCTAGAAAAATCTCTTATACCGACTTTGCTTTGGAGTGTCAACTTCTTGTTATAGCTTGTGCGTTGCGTTGCGGCTGCTCTTCACTCTCCATTATGCCTTGCGCGACTCCCTCTTATGGCTTATTCATTCTGCCCACTCTTCACTTTCTGTTATGCCTTGTGCAACTCCCCATTATGGCTGCTTTGTGAGCACTCTTTTCTCTCCACTCCCTGTTATGGCTTGTGCGTTGTGATCACTCTTCACTCTCTGTTATACCTTCTGCGCCGAGGCCACTCTCTACTCGCATCAGTCATAGCTTATGCGTTGCGGCCACTCTCCACTCTTAGTTATAGGCTCTATGTTGTGGCGACTCTTCATTTGTGGTAAAAACACGATATCTTTCGAAGGGGGTGAATATTCACGAAGGGGGTTTTCTGAAATATATCTTCTGAAGGGGGTTTGACATGGGTCTTGAACCGTGGTTTTGAGGTATGAATGAATGTAAGGCGAGAAAAGAAGGTGGAAATTCACGTGAACCCGATACAAGGTCCATTTCATGCCGGTGAAGGGTTATGGTGCAAGAGGTAACCCTATTTGGGGTGCATTTAAGACCCATGACAAGGGCCATTCTTTGCCGATCCTGGTCTTTCTCGCAACAACCCTAAAGATTCGTAAAAAGCACGGTGATCAAAATTGGATGAGAGGCGAACCGATGGCGGGGAGCAAAGCATGTCGAGGAGTAGGCGCGGGCGCGCCCTTTCTCGTGCGATGATGCCTTCGGCGAGTAGCAGCCCATAGCGGATGTGTGTACAAAAGACTTTGGGTGTGGGGTGGGTGGCCGCACCCTCAATTGTGCCCAAATATAATCACATGGTTCATCCCACAGTGCAATCGATGAATGAAGAAAAGTGTGGGGCAACAGCGGTTCCCGCCAACATATCGCAGAAAAACATGCCAGCTCATCGTGTGTTTGTTAGTATGCCGCAATGCCGAGCGCAACTACCACCACACTCCCCACATGTCCTTCCGCATGTAATGGAAAAAGGCTTGAACATTGGAAGTTATTAAGCATGGGAAGTCTACACACAGAGAAAGCCACAACCAAATTCCTATCATGGGCCTAGACTCTTTTCGAAATATGTCTGCGCTTGGAAATGTGCACTCCAAACTACGAATTGAGCTTCGCATAACCTCACCAATTGCCCGTTGAAGATGACCTAACATTCGAGGGTTTCCTACTCTTCGCGGACTCACGCCATCATCTTCGTTGGGCACGATCATGACCATCATCTTCACTATCCTCGGTGGCACTTTGACTTTGTTGAATAAAGCCTCGCAATTCAATTAAGTTATTCTTGATTGCCTTCTTATCCACAGTACAAATGTTTCCGCGTCAAGTTGAACTCATAATAGAGGATGACCGTTTGGTGAACAAAACCTCTACTTACACATCTATTTCTGACGATCTCAAAGTAATGCTATGCTTCACGTTTTGGCGGGTACTGAACATGCCCATATATTCTTGAGAACAAGCTGCACATAGATGCATGAATGAATGAATGAAAATAGGTCCATAGGTGTTTTTGAAAATGTGTGCAACCATGGCATGAGAGGAGCCTTAACAAGCCTTGTACATGGGCGCCGGCCCCCCTTAACAAGCCTTGTACATGGCGCCGGCCGCGCCCAGCCCAAGCCTTGTACATGGGCCCGCCCTCAACCTTGTACATGGGCTGCCATTGATAAAATAAATAATTAGTGCTTCTAATGTGTTCAACCTAGGATAGTTACTCAAGTGGTTTGGAAACAATATGTGCATGAATAGGTCATGGGTTCGAGTCTGTAGAGGCATGAAAAACTTCTTGTTGATTTTATGGGCGCATGGGCACGGCCATTTAAGGCTAGCATGCCCTCTATTGAGGTGACTTGAGGTGTGCGGATATATTCCACAACGGATCCATGGGTATGAGGTTTTGCGGATCTTGTGAAGAATTGACATTAGAGGCCCACGCAGAGGGCTTGCGCAATTTGGGCAAAGGAGGTGTGTATCAAGAAGGACTCTTTGAAAGCGCAGTGGTTTCTTTGAATGCTCGTCGGTGAAGACCAAAGCGGGAGGGTGAGCGAAGACTCAAGGGCTTTGGGCGAGATAGCTTTGATGAGCAGGGGAGCGGATTGAAATTTGGTCATCGTGATGGATTGAGTCCGCTCTAGCACCGATGAGTCCAAGTTAGTCATAGAGAGTAGGTTCACGGTTTTGTAGGCACCTAGATGTGCTTCTTCTACGTGTTCGTAATAACTTTTGGACCCGTTGTGAGGCAATTGATGATCTCATTTTCCCTCTTCCTCAAAAACAAAGCGAAGGCGCCCGGCCGGCGCCTTCCCTGATTTGTCTTTGTGTGTTGGAAAGCGGGTTTTCATGATAACTACTCGTTGGAAAGCAGTCGACCTTTCTTGAAAGCGAGGCAAAGCATATTTGGATGTGGAATGTGCTAAGAGGGTTTCCATGTCACAGAAGGGGGTTCGGATATTCACCCCCTTCGAAAGATATCGTGTTTAAAGATGCCATGCGGTATTTGACTCTTCGAAGACTTTGTGTTATAACACGATGGGTTTTTTAGCAGATATATGTTGTGGCCACTCTCTAACTTCTTTGTGTTGTAACAAGTTGGGTGTTTTAGCAGACTACGTTGTGGCCACACTCTGAAGACTTTGTCTTGTAACATGTTGGGTGTTTTAGTGGATCTATGTTGTGGCCACGCCCTACTCTCAGTTATGGCCTCTATGTTGTAGCCAATCTTAATTTGTGGTAATGAATCCATGTTGTATCGTATTGACCATGTGTTGTGAAGACTTTGCGTTGTAACAAGTTGGGTGTCTTTTAGCGGATCTATCCTACATGACTGTGTGTTGTAGCAAGCTTGTGTATAATGTAGAAATCCTGTGACATAGGTTGTGTGTTGTAGTAATTGTTTTGTAGATTGTGTATTAAAGTAATTGTTTTACAATAGTTGTTATAGTAATTGTATTACAATATAATTTACAACTCTCTTTGAACTTGAGTTTGAACTACTGTGTGCCAGCTAGTGTGTTATAGCATATAACACATTTGAGGAGGCATAACTAAGTGCGTATTGTATAAGCATTATGAGGGCTGGAGTTTTAGTGGGGCATGTTGTATGAGCATTATGAGGTACAAGTGATAAAGAGGAGCATTCGGTCTCCCATAGTTTGTTGCATGTATTATAGCAGCTATGAACTGGCAGCCGTTCAGAGCACACCAGATTGATTATCTTAGATAAAATGTAAAATATTTTCTACTTCATGAACGCGAACAACTCTTGCTGGGAATCAGACTTGCATCCACCTAGTGATAAGGCAACACTCTACCACGAGACCACAACAATACCACCAAGTCATGCTTTTAGGCTTGTACAATAGCCCAAAACTTGTATTCAAAGTCAAGTTTGGTATAGCTTGGCTTTCTAATCATTATCAAAATCACTCTAAGGATGCATGAGATATTTGTGTTGTGATAGACTCATAAATTTTAAGAGCTTGAAGTGGATTGACCTTCTTCATCTTTGAAGAACCCATTATATGCCTGACAAATCGAGGTTTCAAGCCAACCCACTCCAAATGTTTTCTTGATCCTAGCATCTTAAATTTTTGTTAAATCATGCCTAAGTATAAATTACAAAGCCCACGTCACCACTAGATGATCCTCATTAGCATGAGCTCTGTAAATAAATTAGATGAGAACACATAGTTCGTTCAAAGATATGTCGGGAATCTCAACCAAACTAGTCTCTAGTTCCTTTGTCACAATGTTAACGGAGCATAGCCTTCAATGCCGAGAAATTGATTTTGTGCTTAGGAAAAAGAATGTGGATTTAAAACTTCACTATCAACTTGTAGTGCTCTAGCTAATTTATATCCATGATTTAGATATCTATTAGTTGAAGGCAAGTACTATGACTCCAAATTTTGTTCGACACATGTAAACCATCAATATAGGCATTGAGGCCTAAAGTAAAGACTCTTGCCAAATCTTAAATAACTATAATAATGAAGAAAAAAAATTGAAGGAAACTTGAAAGAAGAAACTACTACCGATTTTTAGAATGACTACCGTACCTCGAAGGGTGGTTCAACAGGATAATGCCGAAATAATTATTTTTTGAAAAAAACAAGGTTCAACATAAATATTTATATTTTTCAAAATTTCAACATTTACAAAAAATAATTTTATCAAATTTCAACATTTATTAAAATATATAGGTATATAAAACTAATGGATATGTATAGATCTCCCTAAATAGGCCCTAATTTTCACACAAATCCTAGTTTCCTTATTTTCGGCATCATAAATTCATAAATTTTTACCTATTCAACATTTTAAATATAATAATTTTTGGATTTTCAACTTTTACTAATTTTAATTAATTAGCGAATCACCCTTGGGTGCGGTACATGAAAGAAGACAACTCTATAATCGAAACCTTAAACTTTGAAAGACGGAAGAAACTTGAAACTTGAAACACTTTATTGAAAGAAACTTGAAACACTCTACCACGAGATGAAAGAAACTTGAAACTTGAAACACTCTACCACCAGACCACAATGTTACGTCTATGTATGTTTTTGGAGGACCACCAATACTGATCCAAGGTGTAAAGGTGCAGTTTGGTATAGCTTGTTTTCTAATTATTATCAAATTACTCTAAGGATGTGTGAGATATTTTTCTTACAAGTACTCTATTTGTCTATGAAGTTGAGTAGGGATTAGATTCTTTTTGTGAATGGTAATTGAGAAGATAATATAATATATCAGGATAAATTAAGAGAAATATTATTAAATTATAAATAGATAATAATATCTTAATATATTCAGATTGCATAGAGAACTTTCAATAGTGAAAAGGCAAGTTAAAGTGATGGAGGCATGAGGTGAGAGATTTGATTAGTCAAGGTAAGGATTGGTTTCATCAACCATATAACAAAAAGTCATTATTTACCATTAAATAATCAAAGTTTCATTGACTT